>QYAK01000048.1:0-217227 GCA_003988795.1 Proliferodiscus dingleyae
CCCCCCCCCCCCCCCCGTTCTTGAGATTGAGGAATGTTTTCGTCTCCTACATTGCACCCATTAGCATTATCACAGCTTCCTACGTTGTTTTCTCCCAGTGACCCTCTTGTTGCTGTCTCTTCTGAATCGGGTTTCGGTTCGATTCGTGGCTTCGCTGTTGCTTCGATCTGGAGGCGCTTCGGGTGAGTCGGCCATCGACTTCAACATCGCCCATTTTCCGCAGGGTCCACGCAGGGCAGTGTGCATTTACCGATTATCCAATCCTTTTAGACAATCGATTCCCCCTCGTTCTTTACCCCTCCTGGCCAAACGCTCGGTTTTGATCACGGTACTTCGTACCCAACTTCATCGAATCTAGTGTCGCCCTTGGCATCGGAGCTTCGTGGGTGGTTTAAAGTACACCCCCCCCCACCAGGCAGCTTCTTGCGACATATACTTCCCTGAAGATAATGCCTCCAATGAGAACAATGCCGCCAGCAAAAGCTATCAAGGCATGTTGATATGAGTCCACCCTTCGCCGATGCTAACATCTTCCAAGACCGAGAGGACCCACGAAGAGAACCAAGAACGAGCATATATTGCTGCGTCAAGGAGGAGTGATCGAAGTCTAGAGGCTCGAGTCGAGTCGGCGAGAAGAGCTTCAGATATACACAAACGACGCACGGGTCGATCGCTGCGCGTCACTGAACAAGATGTCATCAATGAGGAGATGTACGAAGAAGAGGATGACGATCTGCCTTCTCAGTATAGACGACTAACGGCCCATCTCCACACGGGATCTATCGATTTCAACAAACGATTATCAGCGTATCTGACTAGTAACGTGGCGATGAGAAGCGCCGTGGAACAAGCCGTCAACAATTCCTACAATCTGCAGTATGGAGGTGGCGGGCAGCAATTTGGCCAACCGTCCATGTTTCCTTCGCCAATGCTCGCTCACCAAGCACAACAAGCACAGCAAGTACAACAGATGCGGCAGCCACCCCAAAGTCCTACAACGTATCGAACAGCTCCATATTCGTCTCCCAGGATCCAAACCCCCGGTCAAGCCGGTCACCAGCGCTCCGCGTCTCTTGCCACACCTCAAGAGACTGCCAGTAACTATTTACCAAACACGGCGGCTCGACCTAATAGCGATCGACGGATGTCTCTACCCGCCGGAACAGCTGCAGTAGCATCACCCACCGAGGATCAGGCTCCGACGTCTGCCACCAGTTCGAAGACATTTTCAAGGCCCTCATTTCCAGCTGGATCCTTCTCGCAGGACCCCGTTTTTCAGCCAAACCAATTTCCAATGTTCGGAGCCAGCTCCAATATAGGTTTCGGCGGACAGAATATCGGCTCGTTGAACAATAACTTCACGACCGAGCCCCACACCTTGCTCAACTCGACTTACGGTATGAACGATGCCCATATGAACAACATGATGGCCGGAAGTGCATTCTACCAGGGTAATAATTGGAATCCTGATGGATTGCCAACTATGTCGGGTGTAGGAAAGGAAGCGCAGAATTATCCTAGCTTCAGTGGCTTGAATTCTACATTAGCACCGGCAGAGTCCAATGCTCAATCGATTCAAGATCTAAGCCGGGATCAGTCTTTCTTGAGCGACGCTTTCAAAGTTGGCACCGACGGCGAGGCAACCCCCGGGATCAACGACGACAGCTGGGCAGCTTACATTGAGACTGATGAGTGGGATGTACCCGCTTCACAACAGTCACAGACTTCTGCCTGATAAGGGCCTCGAGTTCGGCGAAATTCTACATATATAAAATGTACTACTACAGGCGTTATGGCTTTTGACTTGCGCCTGACGCTATATAATCATCCCGACTCCTTCGAGCTTCATGCAATGCAAGCCGGGACGCGGCTGCACGTTCAACGCATGTTTGCACTCTGAGTTGGACTCTCTCCACTAGTTGTTGCGTGGTGTTTGACATGCATTCTGCTTATCTCCGTTAATGCTTCGGGATCGTTTAGAAGCGGCAGGCTTTGGATGCATTTTGTTCAGAGGCGCTGGGAGGTTCACTACTCTATCGTGCTGTCATGGTTGCCCATGCGCGATTTGAGCATCCACGAAATTAAGAAGATCGTTGGTTTGTGGTTGGCAGACGATAAAAGGACTGGCTGGCGAAGCTCGGGGCCCGAAATCTTGAAGAAGGGTCATAGGAATGCGTCGAGAAGAGAGAAGATATACCAAGGAAAATGTCTAAATAAGATACATAAAAACAAGAAAAAATCCGAAAATGAAGTCAAGTGTCTTATTACATGAACATGCGAGAAGCTCTTCGGAGACAAGCTGCAACATAAAATGATGCTTATGTCTTGGTACATTTCTAAGGCGAGTACAAGCTCAACTGAAAGCCCCCGCCTACCTGGGCCTCCAAGTCGATTACGCTTGAGCCATTTAAAGATGATTTGCTTATTTCTCTTCCCTCTAAAATATTAACCTTCCTTTAGACTAACTGGGTCGACAAAGATGCCCATCTATCGCAGCTCCTTAGCCATGTGGGAAGATAGACATATTAGTTTGATATTCGATGAGTCTGATGCTAGTCATTTGTGTGATTGATAGGAAATGGTGCTGTCACTAAAACCAGTCCCCTGACCATATACCTACACTAACGGCCCCTAAGAGTGCTTTAGATGACACGATCATTGTCTTTATGCGTGGCTTACGATCAAATTTGAGCTTCTGAGCTGTGTCCGTTTCCGTCTAACCGCCTCTTACGTATGGGAGATTTAGAGATGACTTGTAAATTTAGGACGTTGTCTCGATGGTAAGCAAGGTAACGGTGCGTGGGCATCTGTGCTGCATCAGGGAGTGTGAGGGTCGGAGGGTTCGTGTTGTACATATATGCTGGTGAGACTGTAGTAACAACTGTGGATGAGAACCGTGAGATCTCTGGTACAGTGCCCTAGGACATGAGAGGATAAAATTCAGGAACTTGTGGCTTGGATCAGATGTGAGAATTCTATTCAAAATTCCGATCCCGTCATGTACCAAGGAGACTCCAGGCTATGTAGTGGAGGATTTCTATTATACGATATATCATATATGCAGCCCAGAGTCTCTACTCTAAGCAAAGGTTCATGATTCTCGCTACCTATCGGCAGCCGAATCTATTTTAAGTGAGATCCATCTTCTCAGATCCTGTATCATTTCCAACCTGTTTATCCGTCTCGCTGAAGCTCCCTTCAACAGAACTCTCAGTTTTCCTCATTAGATAGGCCATCATTCCCCATATCAGCTGCATAGCGTCTACCCTCTCTTTAGCCAAGAATAAATCGTACCATTTACTCCTCCACATCGTCATAGTACCCCAATAATCTGTCTCGTCACCTCCCAGTGCTTTCACCAGCTTGTCAGGGACACTCACTCTGACAATAGAGACGTGGTGATTCAAGGCACTAACCAAGAATATATCGTCGTAGCCCAGCACAGAACTAGCCTTTCCAATAGGTGAATATCTTGCTCGCCGATCCCATGTCGAGGATGGCGGGAGCAGTTTCCGGTAATTCTGGTAGATGTGCATATTAAGCCCTTCCTTTCCCTTCTTACTTCGCTTACTCGGACTGGGCCCGTTCACGATAGGCCTCTTCACCTCAGCAGGAATCCCTTCATCTTCTCCTCCCACAATCTTCTCGGGAACAGTGCTGCTGGCGGCAGTTAGAAGGTCGTCACCTTTTTCTGCCTCCCTTCCAATGGGGCCGCCAGGTCCGCCCCCCCACCGAGGCTTGGTCGTCCACCATTTGCCCTCCCCGAAGCGTGTCTCTGTTTTGCCTTCTCTGGCACGCTGCTGTGCTGTGAGCAGCACGGCTATGACTTCTCGTGCAAGATCAAGCCGGGATTCAGCTTCTGTGGTAAAAATGGTGCTGGTGCGACAGGATATAGCTGCCACCGGACCTTCTACGATTCCAGATCTTGCAGAAGCGCGGTCAGTCGGCGTACGGTATATGAAGCTGGCGGAAGAATTGAAATAGGAGGGCGGTGCTGATGTTTCTGGTCGGGGCGTGATGTGTAAACGGGGCTCGGTTCGCGGGAAGGAGACGTTGCAGCCAAAATCATACGCAACAAGTTTGACGAAAGCCGTGAGGAGGTGCTGGCGATAGTCTGGAGGAAGCTGAGCGCCACTTCCGGTCCGTTGATGGGTTTGTAAGTGGAGTGGTACTTGTTCTTCTTCCGGAGACGTATCTGTGTCAGGCTGTCCTTCTTTGGATGGCAACGAGGTATCGTCCCAGAATCCGGAGAAGAATTCCAGGTTCTTGAAAAACTCGTACGCATTCCCCAGACGGACTGGTGTTTCTCCTGCTGGAGGTGGTATGCGTCTGACTGTTCGGAAAGCTGCTGTGTTGTCTATTAAAAGCTCATTTTGCCGCTCTCGGTAAGTTTGCGCGCCGGGAGAGAGGTTGCCATTGTTGAGAGGCCTTTTTGTTGCACCATCTGCATCTAATAGACCATCCTTACTGATAGCATTCCACTCCTCTGCAGGTGGGAAGAAGCTAGGCTCCGGGATAATATCTTCTGGAGATGAATCAGATATCACGTGCAGCCCGAGGGCTTCGAAGTGGGAGAGCCTCAGGTCTGTAGGTCTTTGAATTTGTTGCAGCAGAGTGACCAAGGCTGTGGCAGTCCGCAATGATGAAGGAAGCTGATCTTCCGCCTGTGGCGTACACTGGGGAAATCTGACGGGCGTCTGGGGTGGGATTTTCCTGGGGGTTCCGCCAGGGGAAGAGGGAAGGGGAGTGCTCAGGGCAGCTGTGCGTAACGACATGTGAGAACCAAGTACAGCAATTGTGAACAAAACAGAGCCGAGACTTGAATGACATCCGGAGTAGCAATCTGAAACGTGGAACGAGCACAGAAGGGTCTCAATGTTGAGATGGCATTTACGGCCCTCGTCTGATCAACGGCAAACTACGCCCGAGGCATGATTTGGGAGGTATGGCAGCCATGCACAATGAGCTTGAGCTTGAGCTTAGACATGAAGTCAAACTTGAAAATGAACTTGGCCAAATGGCTCAAGCGCATCCCAAGATCGGGTATGTATCTAAAGTCAAGAGAACGATTCGATCCCGTTGGGACAAACGGCCCAGAAGCTTGAGACGGAGACGGCGAGCTGAGGCAGCAGGGTGCAGGAGCACGAATGGACGATACTGTAGAGCTTTTGCTTACCTACGGCTCCAATACTGGAAAACATGTCGGATCCCTTCCTCTCCTCTTAGCGATATATCGCGCTCCTGACGACGGCGGAGAGCGAGACCATACGAAGCTAGAGCAGCGTTCCCGCTTGGCAGGCGATGTCAGGTATAGGTATAAGTATAGGTATAGGGAGCCGGTGGAGGGTCGCTGACTGCACTACGGGGTCCGAATTGGCGGAGTGAAGGAACAATCTGCGTGAAGCAATAGGCAATAGGCAATAGGCAATAGGCAATGGGTGATGGGTAGTGGACAGCGCCAGGCCGAGTCGCAAAATGGCTGTGGACAATGACGGATGTTGTGGTGTGATGTGCGATGTGCGATGTGCGATATGCGATGTGCGATGTGCAGGGCATTGCTGAGATCTGAGGCGGTGGTCGGATAATTTCTATCTATGCTGTTGGTGCTGCTTCACAACTCGTTGGTGCAGATCTGGGGGTGTTGCATCATAGAGGAAGAGAAGCAGAGCAAGTAAAAGCAAAAGCAGTATCTATTGCTCGCGTCTCTCTACCTGAGGTTGCGGTCAGGTACAGGTACAAGTACAAGTACATGTACATGTACATTGTACAATACAAGACAGTACAGTTCACAACACAGTGCTACGGCAACGGTGGTGGTCGTGGTGGTCGTGGTGGTGGTCCTTGTCCTTGTCCTTGTGCTCTTCCACTCCACCACCAGACGATGCCCACGCCGACAGGTAACCTTACGCCTACCGCTACCGCCCTTTCGATCTGCAATTTCCCATGGCCGCTGAGGGTACTGTACTTACCAGGTTCAACACAGAGCGCACTTTGGTGATCGCCCGTGCAGGGTAGCGCATACTCGGGCAGCACATCACCCGTCCTGGATGCATCAAAACCCTCAACCCTCAACCCTCAACCCGGAAGAGCGAAGAACGAAGAACAGAGAGCCCCAAGCGTGAAGCCATCCACAGTCCTATACCAGCCGGGAAACAGGCCCAGGCCGTCACTCTCCCACGGCTCCATCCCGATCGAGCTGAGCCAGGCAGGAACTGTACAGACTCCCAATCCCCGATAAGCCCCCTCTGCTCTACGGTCGACACAAATGAAGGCTCTCGTGGCACGGTGTCGTACCCAGCGACCTCGTGCAGCATCCACTTCATGCGCACAAGTTCATAGAATGCCAAGCCATGCCGTGTACATACACAGTCACGATCTAGAAAACGAGAGGCTCGGAGAGGCTCCAGCATTGGTGTCAATGTTTGAAACAGACGCTCTCCCCGCATCTCCGCCACCACTGGCGGCAGGGTAGCGCCCGTTGTTGTCTGTGGCCGCGTACCTGACCTATACTATTCTGTCTCGAAGAGGATGACACATTTCATGACCCTCTCCCCCTCCGCCGCCTCATCTGGAAGCGCATCTGCAAACCATACCGCTCATCTCGTTCCTGCAGGGCAAGTGCTTGAAGTGGTACGGCATGGCAGACAGCGGCTGAATAGCAAAGACGGCAGAGTTGATTCCATTGTGTGCATTTTGACACAACATACCATATGACACATCCGCGAAAAGAAATCCGTCCACAGGCATCCAGCCATTAGTTGGGTTAGTCCGGCTGTCTAATCGAAGCCGCTTTGGAGCGCAACCGTCATATTCTACACAGACTTCTCATTACACCAGGCATTGATCAAGTCATTATCCAACTCTTCACTCTATCAAGGCACCGGAATGTAGCGCTCTCATCCAGGAAAAATTTTTCTCATAGCTTGTTGGCAATAATTTGACTTTCCTGCAATTTTGCTGTACGAGTATCCGTTCTTGGTGGACGCTGTCAAGCGACAGGCCCCTGAGCGTACGTGCTTCATAATTTGTGTCAAACAGGGGGTTGCTACACGCGAAAGCCCCTCCAACCCGGCCTCGACTCCCAATATTATGGTGCTGTGACCCATTCCATACCCCCTCGGAACATTCGCGTTTGAGCTTTGAAGATCATGGTTTCTCCCATATCTCAGTTGCTCATGCTGTTCGAATCTCCGCTCTGCTTTGTGCAAGTGTTCTTCTTCCCGCAAACATCACCAATATCATGAATGAGGGGAAGATTTGATGGCCTGGGAGCCTTTCCTTCTGCAACTCCACCTTGACGGTTGACAATTACATTCTTTCTGGCGACTGGCGTCGCCTTTTATTTTCACGATGGCGACGAGTGCGAACCTGCCGGCAGGATTTTCTATCACTTCGATAAGTGGCATACGATGTACAGCAGTCCCAAGGACTGCGACCACTCTCACCGGTAGTGCTGCCTCTGCTGCTGCTGCGTTCACCTCAACAACAAGCACTTCGTCACTAGAAAGCAATGCAGCATCGAGTTCCCCGATTCAAAATGCACCGAATGTTGTCTCGTCCGCAGCAGCGGTAAGCACAACTATAGCACAGTCAACTACCGCTCAACTTACATCCGCAACGACTTCATCTTCTGCTTCTCTTGATACCCCTCCCCCTCAAGCGCAAACTAGCGCCGCAGCAGCAATCACAAGTACGAGTGAGAGTTCGAGTGAGAGTTCAATTTCAATTTCAAGTGCCGCAAGTACAGCTTCGAAAGGTACGACCCCGACTGTATCTTCTAGTACTCCTATAGCTATTGCGCAAAGCCAAGTGCAATCCTCTGCGACAGCAACTTCGAATGTCAATAGCGACGATGGATTTCAATCTCTTGCAATGTCCATACCTCCAGCAACTGCGACTTCTGCAGCACCAAGCTCGACAGAGTCTGCAACGGGCGGTGGTATTTCTTCAAATCCCCGACTAACACCTGGTCCAGTTGTGGGTGGTGTTGTAGGGTCTGTGGCATTTGTTGCGGTCGTGGGTCTACTATTCTGGCTTTTAAGGAAGAAGAGGCGCTACCGAAGGGATTCACTTAACACGCCTCTCACCAGTGGAAATCGGAGCACATTTGACGAAGAGGATAGGAATATGGGAAGGAACTTCAGTGAAAAGTGGAGACAGGATGTAGGGTCGCACAGAGACAGATTCAGGGCGGCAGCGTCTGGACTGAAGATCGGAGTGCTTGGCATTGGCACCTCCTTGAAGTCCAAGGTAGTGGGCGATCGAAGCGATACGCCGAATGTGAACCTGAATAGGGGCAACTCTCAATTCCTAGATGGACCAATTCCGCAACACAGCCGGAGCAGCTCGACGCAGTCAAATACTACGGGGAATCTTGGAGTCAAGGAACGCTTCAATGATTGGTGGGAGCGCTTCACAGAGCGCCTTAAATTCAGAAAGAATGAGCCAGCGGACCCCTTTGCTGCAGCGCGGGGCATGGCGGAGAAGCAAGCTAATTTGAATCAACCGCCCGACTTTTCTCAGCTTCTGGGTATGGATGACCGACAGTTACAGCTGCAAGCCGAGCGCAGACGAGCCTCGCTCACCCAGACTCAATCTGCAGCTTCCCTTCCTCCGCTGGGAACTTTAGGATTGAACTTCGATGACCCTTTTGCAGATCCGATCACTGCCGCAAACACAAACACAAACAAGAGTCAGAAGCCAGGGCTGTCCAGCAATAATCCTGACCCTTTTGCGGATCCGATTGTCCAGCCACAACCATCAGTCTCCAGACAGAATGGCTATATAGTCGATGTTCGCCGTTCCCGCGGCCAATCTGCCGACGCGACGAACACCGGGCCGTCAGTGTATGGCCGACCCCCCAGTAACGCAGTAACGTCGCGTTATCCCTCCAGTGTTGCACCCAGCAGGGACAGCTACCGCGACACAGTGTTCTCGTCCTTTTCGGCCAACGTACGGAAAGGCAAGGGCCGTTCCGATCCCTTTGATTTAGAACGACCTGAGCTATGGCCACGGCCCAGTATGCCTACCAGCAACAGAGCGAGTACGAGGCAACGCGGTGCTAGCATGAATGGCCGCGAGTCTGTGAATTTGTATCCAAATCCGCTGACGATGAACAATTTGCGTACTAATGAAGGTTTACCACCACCGCAAACCATTACTACTTCTGGGAAGCCAAGGACAATGAGCAATGCCACCTATAGCTCGAAATATAGCAGTGGTGTCTCATCATTGGCTGGCTGGGGCGACCCTGGGCCCGATCTGGGCCCTGGGAGTCAGAGTAGCAGCATGAGGGGTAATGCAAGTTCTACTGGTGGAAGCGGAGACTTTAGTGCCAATGGTGGGCAGGGAATATATGCTGGTGGCTGGAGCAGGCAGACTGAGTTGAAGACACAAGGAGATGGGAGTGTGAGTCCAGTAGGCGTTGAGAACAAAGGCGAGTCTGGATCGCTTAGATCTGTCGGAAAGGCCATGTGATATGCCTCATGTAGGGATCAGGGGGATGATGTGTAATGACTTTGTGGGTTACCAGGCGTAATGTTTGTTTAGCTGTGGTGCAGCGTGGGATGCTTTTCTAAGCAGCGGAAAAGGGGAATTGGGACTTCTGGCTCCAAGACAGAAAACGAGTATAGGAAAGCAGTTATGATAAGTGCCGATGAAGCACGAGGGTATCATATGGACAAGTAGTTCTTGTGAGTAGGGCAAAAATGAAATTCTTGTATATTTTGAATCCACATTATCATGAAGGATATGAGCTGGAGTCCACGTCAGGTCATGTCCAATCAACGCGTAAATACTGTTTATATCGGCATGCCGTGTCAATCAAATGACTGAGTCGCCCTCAAATTGAATATTCTATTTAGTAATGTCGTACAAGACCCCTCTATTTCTTTTTGTATCGCACTCCTCCCTACACCACGCTAAACCAATCGTATCAATCCACCATCTCTTGGTAGCATCTCACTCACTCCTCATGAGCACGCTTTTTACCTGCCATCATCAAACTTTAGCCTGCTATGCATCTCTACTGCAAGTAATGAGAAAGAGTGAGGGGCATGAAAACAATTCGACACAAGGTAATCTAACTTTTAACCAAGAGACTGCTTCCAGTCATCTCTTCCGGCTGCTCCAAACCCATGGCCTCTAAGATAGTGGGTGAGACATCGCCAAGCACACCATCAGTCTTCTTCAAGCTCCAGCCCTTGGGCGCGTTGGCCATGATGAACGGAACCTTATTGGTTGTGTGAGATGTCTTGGGCTTGCCATCCTCAAACTTCATTTCCTCAGCGTTGCTGTTCCAGGTTAATAAAGAATTCGCGTTTAAATCAAGTAAAGAATTACATACCCATGATCGGAGGTGATGAATAGCAGATAGCCTTCTTTCTTGCAGGTATCGTAGATCTCTCCAATACCCTTATCTGTTGCCTCAACGCCAATAATAGCAGCCTCGTAGACACCAGTATGCCCAACCATATCAGGGGGAGCGAAGTTGTTCATGACAAACTCGAATTTGCCCTCCGATATCCGCTTAGACATTTGTTTAGCGACACCAGCAGCGCTCATCTCAGGGGCCTTGTCGTAAGTGGGCACGCTCTTATTGGAGGGTACCAAATCTTGCTTCTCGTCTCTCGTCTCGAGTGGGAAAACCTTTTCGACGCCGCCGTTGAAGAAGAACGTGACATGGGCATACTTCTCCGTCTCTGCAACGTGGACTTGGTTGACGCCTTGTTTGCCAAGGGTCTCAGCAAGGACATTGCCCATATGCTGAGGATTGAAGGCGATTGGGAAGGTATAATCAAGCTTATACTGGGTCATTGTGGTAAGAGTAATATTCTTGGGATATGGGAAATCTTCTAATGGAGATCGGTCGAAGTCACCCAGTAATTGAGTTATCTCTCGTACGCGGTCGGATCGGTAGTTGAAGAAGAAGACCTGGTCGCCATCTGAATTAAGGTTAGCTAGTATCTCCGCAATCCAATGGGCCGTTACCTTTGATGCGAGAGTCTTTTCCTCCAACAATGATAGGCTTTAAGAATTCATCAGATTCGCCCTTTTCATATCTTTCCTTGATGGTTTTAACAGGATCACTGCTCTCTTCTCCATCACCAACACACAAGGCGTTCAACCCAACCTCAATTCTCTCCCATCGCTTGTCGCGGTCCATAGCGTAATATCTACCAACGACAGAGGCGATTTTGCCGGTGCCAATCTCCTTAATCTTGTCCAAGAGACTTTGCATATAGCCAGCTCCAGATTTTGGATCGGTGTCACGACCATCACCAAAGAAATGAATATATACATGGGGAATTTCGACCTCCTTCGCGAGTTTGAGTAGAGCGTAGAGATGATCTTGCTTTGCGTGCTACATTTTCTATTAGTCTTAATGTCGCGGAAGAGATGGCAGCGCAACATACAACGCCACCATCGGAGATCAAGCCGCACAAGTGCAAGCGACCAGTCCCAGAATTTGCCTTCTTGAAAGCCCCCATGATTACTTCATTCTTGTTAAGTTCGTTCTTCTTAATCGTCTGATCAATGCGGACAACATCTTGCCAGACAACTCGTCCAGCACCAATGTTCAAATGGCCGACTTCGGAGTTACCCATCAAGCCTTCAGGCAATCCGACAGCGAGCGAGGAAGCTTCGAGTTCGGTATATCCATCAGCGTTCTTTTGGAAGGCATCCATTACCGGTGTCTTAGCGGCGGCGATTGCGTCTCCATCCTTAGGAGAAGATTCGCTAGGAATTCCCCAGCCATCAATAACAACTACGCCAAATCAGAACTATCAGCCATGATACTTCCAGAAACATCAGAACATAGAGCAGAGCGAGTGTATAGTCGGCTTTCTCTGTTGACCTCAGAACGCTTGGTGAGACCCGAGTGTTTTCGGCCATTGAGAAACTTCGGAGCCAGCAGGAGACATTGATTGGCATAGGGAGGAAGATGTGCGCTGTTGAGACCTTGGCATATAGAGACAGACTTGATGGGCTTTGGAGGGACGCACCTAGGACAGCTTTGTTCTGGACAGGCATTTTCGCGATCCCAGGCCGATATCAGCTCGGAGTTATGAAAATCGAGCAAGTGAGTGACAGAGAGATACCCGTAGATATATTGGCCTTTGTAGGGTCTAGTCTCTAAAGAGAAAATTATTTCGAGAATACCGGATAGAATGAGGGCAGGTCTAGCTGAGCAGGTGCAGCTGGAAAGTATTGACTTGACTGAAAAACAAACCCTGATGCTGCAGCTCGGCCCCTCCAGAAAGGGCCCGATAAGCGCAGATAGACAGTCGTTGTCTCGGAGACTCCCAGCTACAGAACAAGTTGCTCACTACAATGGCAAGGCTATAAGGACAACCCAAGCGCTTTTCTACTCGCAAAATCATCCTTTTCATCCAACTACTTGATAAGGATGGCTACCCTTTCACATTCGGCACCTCAGTCTCTGGCATCAGTCCTGCCAGAAGGTCTCTCGCCCGATTCCATTGACACACTCCCTGTTCTATCAGCAGTTCTATCGCGCCTCCAAAGCCCACCTACATCCTCGGCTTCACCACCGGGAACCTCCCCTGTGCAAATAGCATCCGGTACTGGCTCTCTTACAATCAAGGATATCCCCACCGCAACGGATGAGATCAAGCATAAGCTGCAGAAGGCAAGGGCGCAGGTGAAGGAGTTGCCGGATATGGATCGAAGCATTTCGGAGCAGAAAGAGGAAATCATCGAATTGGAAGACAAGATTAGGAGGCAAAGGCAGGTCCTGGCGAGTCTGAGGGAAGTTGGAATCAGAGCGAAGAACGAGAGGGAACTGAAGCAGAGCGAGGACAAGGACATCGTCGAAACTTGAGACGAGAAGCGCTGAGAAACGATCTTCAGTGCTATGCAGGATATCTGACGACGGAGGTTGAAGCAGGGTATCAGTCAGACTGTAACGGCCCAAGTCATGAATTCGTAAAGAGTCACGTTGCGAGTGGCTAAAGCTAGGTACTAGAGCGTGGGAACATTTCCTGGACAAGTAGCATAGCTCCCATTGTGTCAGCTTTGGAGACTGGTCAGTTGGGACTGCTGTACTGAGAGCAAGTGTATCCCCCTGAAGGAATGCTTGATACGTTGTTATATGGGGACGGAGTAGCTCAACTTCTCCACAATAGACAACAACAATACTGACGACTTATTCGACATCCAATACAAAAAGGGTATCAGGGAAGATTTATCATATTACATTTTTCAGGCCATCATATCTTGTCACCAACTTTCCTAGCGCTGTAACTTCATGATTTTGTCGCCTACAGCTCTATTTTGTTACCAATCAGCCACTTAATTACTAACGAGGCCAACTTTCCTCAGAATATCATCAAGTCCAATTCCGGGTCCACCAGGGACCACTGTCGCCCAGACTTCGTCTCTAAGTCTCTGTTCCTCTGGTAGAATACTCCAGTTCGGACTGTGTTCAGCCTTGAGCCATTTGAAGTCATCAACTTGATCCCACTGATCAACAGAAGAGCCAGCATCAATAACTTTCTATGATAAGATATTAGTTCCTCATCTTACCATTGGATGATCTATTACTTACATGGTATGCTGGAAGAGGAGCAAAACGAACATTATTACAGTCCTCAATGATAGGACGACTCGCGCAAGCAAGATAGGTATCAATATTCTTGCAGTCGTGCAGCCTCACTTGCCGTGAAGCAACGACGATAATGCTGTTTGCAACACCAGTGATATGAGCGGCGCCAGCTACCTGGCCAGCAATAATTAGAGACTTCTGGATATTTTTAAGTGCGAGACCTGCGAACGGAGCGCCACTTGCTGTCGGCGTTGACATGTCGACAATACATCTGTTGAGTTTAGTCAAAGATCCGAAGGCGGTTGCATGAGATGCTGATGATGGGAGAATTATATGAAGCCCCGAATGACTGGAGATGTTGACGTTCGAAGCCTGGGAGAAACTTGGCTTTCGGATTGGCCCGTCACCCTTGGTCATTTCCTCATTGTAATTTTTTGGGAACGATGGAAGATCGTTGACGACGTCCTTTGAATTGGCTTCACTCGGTGGGGTAATCATATGTGCTGGCGTAGTAGCCATAGAAGACTCATTCGAGCCTGAAGAAAAGTCAGGTTTCAGACGCCTCTGGGCAGCAAGCTCAGCTGCATCGTTGATAGAAATGGCCGATCCATTCTTGTGCGTAGTTCTGAACTGAAACTTTGGCTTTGGCTCGAATTTTGATTGGGTCTCTCGAAGCTTTTCTTGGAGAGCTTTGATGGCCTATAGAGATGAGCTAAATAGTCGGCATCAGACACGTTGATTTGCTGACTTGTGAATAAATTCGCTGGTCATACCCAGGAATGACTCCTGTGAGATCCGCTACCTCATTTGAAAGCCTTGAGATTCCCGCAAGAACATGCTCAACAGCATCTTTCCTTTCGCCTCCTACCAAAGCGTATGACTCGAGCTGGCTCATCTGATCCTGCATTTCTGAGGAAGTCAGGAGTGCTTAGATGATTAAATGTACTAGATGGATTACCTGTACATGCCTCTTGGAAGTACCTATAGAAGCGCTCTTTCAATTCGGCTTGTGAGCCAGTCCTATCAAACTCGGACACAGAAGTTGCCATTTTGTCTATTCTAAGTTTCGAGGATCTGGTGCTGGTAAAGACCGAACAGTAACGTGATTTGCAACAATCAGTAACGTCTGTTGATCATGGGGAAGAGGTATCACGAGGCTAGAGGCAGTCTTTGTATATACACATATCATTCAATGGCTTGTAGGGTGGGAAAATCCGAGATATGTTTGTTATCCCTTGCAATGTTCGTTAGCGACAAGCTTATCTTGTTGGATCACTGTTTTGGCTCTGTAAATCTTAATGAAGGTGATTGAGCAAGAGTGACTCTTGTCATTCGAAAACGCATACTTATATACGACTTGAATTGTCAAGACAGGCTATACTCTCAAGAAAATGCGGGGTGTGGCACGTGATGCCTAGATGTCTCTTACGGTAGGTGTCATCTCAATCTTTACAACTATCCTGAGTAGGGTACGGATAAGTGAAAGCCATAAGCAAATATGAATATATTTTCAAATGTCAATATACGAGATTGCTATTCTGAATTAGATTGGCCTTTACCAGACGACGGTGATATTCATCCATATCTGCATCATCTGCACGGCTTGCTTGAAGCCCAAGTGAACAAAGTCCTAGACATGGCAAGGCGTGCTGGTTTGATGTCGATTAATCGTCTATTCAATACAGTTCAGAGGCCAGAAATTGGTTACCCTTCATGAGTGTGATGATTTTGCCGGTACATCGATACCATATTTCTCCTTAATCCTCTCTCTCCTCCTCTCATCATAGCCTGGGGCATAGATACCTAAATTTCGTATATCAGTTTACGAAGCAATGCTAGAAAAGTTCGTGCATACCTCGTCCCTCCCCTAATTGTGATATTGTCTCTCCAATCGGAATCCTTCGATTTCTCCTCAGATATTCCTTTCGCTCGAATTCATCTATCTCCTTATCCTTCTTGTAGCCCGAAAGTCTTCCACCTGTGTAGTCGTACGCACCCATTACAACTGCTGCGAGAGCACCGAACCCCAAGACTGCAGGAGTCGTGCGACCAATTGGTAAATCAGCTCACAATCCGTATACCGTAACTGAAACACTCACGATGAAGTCCCATTACCGCACCCGCTAAAGCTCCTCCAAGGGCAGGGTTCAAGCTGTCGTCCTTTTCTCGTAGATTCGCTGAAGCATTTCTCGTAAATTCGAACGCACCACCCATCATAGCTGTCGGGACAATTAGCTTTGCTACTTGCTAATCCGTAGGATGATCCGAGACGTACTCATGACTACAACTGTGCTTCCTGTCCGTGTGAATATGCCCCAGGCTCCGATATTTCTCTTTGTCAAGGTATTTTGAATTGCGGAGATGAAGACTCCTGCGGTCCCTGTAACTATGGACCCTTGGATGGCTTCCTTGACAGCATCCTTTGGATGATATTGATGGTCCTCCTGAGGCGCCATGGTAGTTCTGCAGGAAGTCTCGAACTGGGGGCGTATGCTTCTCGTCCTCGTCGACTACGGGCCTGCCTGTCGATCAGGCTCGACGTCGTAGATCGCGGAACGGATTTTTGTTGAGCCGCCTAAACGCGGCTACCGACATGATAGGTGCTTAGAGCTTTGGGAATCATCAGATATATGACAACAGACACCAACTCTTGCGTAAGCTTGTAGCTCTGATTGAATTCTATGATTCACTGAACGCTTCCGCGTGTGGTTGACTAGTATTTCAAGTAAAGGCGCAACTTATTTCTAGCATAGTCTACCACTCTTCCATTTCCAACGCCGCCCGCAAAATATAAGCATCCTAAGCTCTCAATTATCTCTCTATCGTACCAGACATTTCCAACGCCGAGTCAAATACCGTCGACTGTATATGCGACAGACCCAGGACCTATAATACGACTCTCGAGAGCTTCAATAGATATTGAGAGGCCCAACAGAGGGCTGCTCCTTCAGCCGTCCTCGAGAGCCTACTTCGCTGGGTGAGAGTAGTGGTGGTGACGATTCAGAACTGGAATATAATTTCTGAGAGTCATGGGGGCTTACCGAGCGCCTCGGGGACCAGGTAAGTCTGCTTTTGTGAATCCATTTGCACAGAAAGTAAGATCTATACTGAGCTGACGATATTATCCTTCACAGGGAAGACTGCACCGAGGCTGATCAACGACCTGTTAGACTATGATCCCAGATACCAAAACCAAAAGAGAGGTTGGAATGTGCTTCTTGACGATGCACCTCAATATCGTGGAGATCGCGATCTTCCATTACCACCCAGAAAGGGCGAGTACGACTGTCGGCATCAACTCATGTTGAAACACTCGCAAACTGTGCCCCCAGCCTCCGACGATGAAGAGCCAGATTCAACCTCTAAATATATTGTATCGACGTACTGCCAACAGTGTAGATGGTACTTCGATTTGACAGTAGATTATACGCAGTGGGAGCAGCAGGCGCCGACCGCTTGTCGACCAAGCAATGCGGACAGCCCCCTACATCACTTTAGGTTGGTGGAATCTGTCAAAACGGAAAATCTACCAGACTATCGTGGAAACAAGTACAAGCCTGTTGGAGAGATCCATCGTTATATCTGCTCAGGCAACCTTTGTTCGGCTCAATTTGAGATTACAATTACCCCACCGAGGCTTACCTCACGTCTCCTCGGCTTGATACTCAATACTACAAAAGTAGTCACTCGTGGTAGGAGGGAGATCGAGGCTGAGCCTGATAGATATATTGGTCTTGAGCCTCTTGTCCCAATACAGGTCTTGGGCTACCTTCGACAGTATCTTGGCGATGCGTGGGCGGCTAGAGGCTCGACAGAGGGCAAGCGAATCGCGAAACGGAATAAAAAGTACATGCTGGCATTCGGACCAGAATGTGAAACTCTGTTTGAGTACTTGGATTTCGTTTCGATCGAGGCCGAAAAGCCTGGAAGTGAGGTACGTTTTGCTCATATGCGAATGTGAAGTGACTTATCACATGTACTGACAGAATTTCGCAGGAAACAGACCAATTTTGGAGACTGCCTCAAGTGACAGACGCGAACAGCGAGTTCCTTCAAGACGTTGACGTTGAGCTTCAACTTAAGATCTTAGAACGCCCAGCAAGCGAAAGAGAAATTCCCAGTTTTCGGAAGCCGGAATTCATGCCAGTGGCAGCCCAGCGATACATTGCACGAAGTCTGCATTATGTCGATTATCCAAAGTCTATTAGATCGAGGACCGTGGATCTTTCTATACCGGAACATCCGCATTATGCCAGTTTAGGGGCAGTGGACGACTTTTCGGATGACCTGATAAGCTGGACGTATGATCGCCAGTGTCTCTGTGATCCAGAGAACAAGCCCTACTACTTGGACTGCCTGGCAGGGATTGCGAAGGGGCGATCAAGTGCCGACTTGGAGACCAAAGTTGTGCTGGCCGAATCGGCTGGCGAATATGGACAGAAAGCCATTGAAGATGCTTTTAATTTCTTTGGCTTAGACTCTGAGACCAAGGAGGGAGATGACCATATCGCGGGACTCTACAAATCAAGAATTGAATCTGCTCCACGGCAAAAGGACGAAGCAAGAAACTGCTTACACATCATTTCAAAAGCAAGAAATAGTGACAAGATTGCCGCTCTTGCAAACGACAGAGCAATGTCTTTCGAAGAAGCAATGGAGTTTCTGAATATATCAAGCGAGGTTCCGCCAGACATGATCATCGCTTCAGCGATCGCAATAGTATGTTGACCTCATGACTTCGTACAGATATGACACAAGAGTGGACCACTAATATTAGAGTAGTCGAGCGATGGGGATGCAACGAAAGCGGCACGGGCGTTACGAGTTGTCGCGAACAAATTAGGTGACCGGGAATTGCAGCAGGCAGCTACAGATATGGAGTCCGGGACTGCGCATATGCCCATCGATGAAGCATACCGCCGGCTTCAGATACACGATCGCATGGCCTCTGAGGAGACAATTTTTGCTTACTACCAACATCTGACCAAGGACGCACCGGCTACAAGAAACCATTTCGCCGAAGCCCTACGCGCCATTGCGGTCGAGAAAGGCAGTAATTACCTGTTTGCAAAGCTTGATGACCCAGATGCTATTGTAGAGCCTGCACGTAGCACATCAGACCAGCCCATAGGTCTCGATAACATCGGCAACACGTGCTATCTAAACAGCCTTCTTCAGTACTACTATACTGTCAAAGCTATCCGCAACCTCGTTATGCATTTCCAGGACCATCGCATGCCCCTAAGTGAGAAAGATGTCAAAATGAAAAGGGTTGGAGGTCGAAGCGTAGCGAAGGCTGAGATTATCAAGGCTCAAAAGTGTAGGACTGACTTCCTCCTATTCCCAATTGATGACACCTGCCTCAATCTCTCATTGTCGTACGCGCTTACGATTCCTACTAACTCTATCTAGTTGTTGATGAACTCCATAATCTCTTCGAGAACCTGAAGACGGCTTCGACCCGCTCGATCAAGCCTACGAGGGACCTGGCGGAATTGACAATTTTTAGCTCCGCTGCTGCAGCAAATTTCAGGCGAGCTTCGATAAGTAGTCCGACGGGACCGTTAAATACAGCATCTTTGGCCGACTTACCTATTTACGGCCCCGAGCCTCGTCCTCTATCTCCTCCATCTCATCTATCGCCAATACATGTTGGAGAGGACATTGAGATGATTGATCATCCTAGTGATAAGCTTGAGAATGGGTCTCAGAGCAGCGAGGCAACCTTGGTTGACATAGACGGACTTCCTGCTTTACCTACATATAATGAGGCAATTGGCAATGACGGCCAAGTTTCTGAAAAGGGCTTGAAGGGTAGTAGTGATGCAAGATTTATATTCGATGATAGAGATCAAGAAGGTGACGCAATCATGGTCAACGGCGACAATGAAGTCTCCGCGCCAAAGATGTCGTCAGTTCCAGAAAAGCCACCTCCAATACCGCCACGGAACAAATCAGGCCTTGTGATTCAGACAAATGAGAGCAAGGACCTTGTGTCTGATGACGATCTGTGGAAATTTGGCTCTCAGCAAGACGTCACTGAGGTGATAGGAAATGTAATGTTCCGCCTGCAGTGCGCTATCAAACCAACAAGTATCGACGAACAGTCTGGTGAGCAAATTGATATTGTTCGAGATACTTTCTACGGTTCCGTCGTAGTTTACTCACAGAAGGCACAAACGCTCGAGAGAAAGGTAGAAGCGGTTGCAAATCTCAATGTCTTTCCGGCGCCCTCAGGAACCCGCGACATCTATGAGGCTCTAGACGTATTCTTTGACGAACAATTAGTTGACATCGATAACACTACTGTTCCACAATATTCTTCTATTGACAAACTGCCACCTATTTTACAAATACAAATCCAACGTACAGCCTTCGACCCTATCAAGAAAGTCGCGTCCAAGAACCAGAATCCGGTCACATTTCCAGAGACCATATATCTCGATCGCTACATGGATACAAAGGACCCAACATCAAGTTTAATGCGTCGAAGACGTGAAACATGGAAATGGAAGGAAGAACTCAGGAAACTAGAGGCCCGAAGAGATGCTCTCAAAGGACGAACCTCAGATATCGCAGTCCCAGATGCATTGGTAGCAACCAAAGACTATGTCACTACACTTGTGGAAGAGAACATTGAAGGTATCCCGATCGAACCTGGTTTTGCCGAGGCTCTTGAAGAACGGGTTGTAGAGGTCGTTGAGGAACTCGAAATCATCGACAAGAAGATTTCTCGACTTAGACACAGTCTAAACGAGCAGTTCACTGATATGAGTCGTTATGGATATAAGCTTCAAACAGTCTTCATCCATCGAGGTGAAGCCGGAGGCGGACATTACTGGATCTACATCTACGATTTCGAAATGGATGTATGGCGAAAATATAACGACGACCGTGTTGATGTTGTCACGAATCAGAAGGAAATTTTTGAGCCCCAGAAAGTTGTCGATGGAACGCCATACTATCTTGTTTATGTGAGGAGTGAAGAGCGAAAGGAACTTGTCGAGGCTGTGTATCGTGACGTTCCGGAGGTGGCAGAGGCTCCAGATGCATGGGCGGGCGGGATGGAGACTGATGGAGCGTTGGTAGATGACAGCGTGAAACATGTGGAGTATGTGAAACCGAAACCTGTACGACCCAGCACCGGTTTGTCTACTACGAGCAGCTGGGAAACTGATCCCGGCGTCTCGACGGATGCCAATGGCAATCTGTGGTAAATAAAAGATGTCAACGTGTATGATAATTCGGGAAAGGCGCCCGCTTAGAAACCGCGATCCTAAGGGGTTTGTATGTATTGGACTTGGGATGGGATTAGCAAGCGATGATACCACAACTGATTCTGGTTTTGTATTGATGATTCTGATACGAGAGGAGTTACTATCATATAGTACACAGCATTAGCGACAATCAAAAGGTACGGATTTGACGAGCATACGTGATGCGGTCCTCAAGGGGGCACATTTTGCTTGATGAACTAGGAGGCTGTTGAAGGTTTACGTAGCAATGAGGGTCCATGATATGGGAGCAAAGACCTGATGTGGCTTCTCAAGTTGTGGGCATTGATTCACTCTGAGACCTCAAGTTCAGTCCATTTACATTATCACCTATTGGGGTTCAAGTACCTCCATGATTTTGACAGGTGGAAGCTCCGGAACATATTTTCTATGATCCTAGAGGATACACCATGTAGGATTTGTTGATTGAGGATGTTCAGCTCATGTCAACAGTGATATCCTAATGCAAACGAACGTCGATAGAGCATTGACAGCAACTTGAAGTCGTTGAAACTTTGTTCAGCTACCCAGCGTATGTAGATCGATAATCATTTCCGTCGTTGACAAATTACAAGGCACAACTTTTGGATCTGATTGGTCTCCCATAGGCTGGCAGAATACAGGTCAGGAGATATTCAGCAGGGCGCAAAAGTCAGCTTCGCTGTTGACCTCATTGATCCCTGCAGAGCGCGAATAAGAATTCTTCCTGCCCAATGATTTCGAGTCGCAATAGCGATCCAAACAGCAGCGATGACAAATGGTGCCACGGGAAAATAACCCTTTTGAGGAGGAACAAGAGATTGTGCAACCGAATCTCGACTCACACATGCTCAGGTACATTCACGATGTCATCAAACGCATTCACGCTGACAGCTGCTGAAATGGATAAGGTATTAGGTTGTCTAGGACGAAGATAGTTTTATGACTAGTGCACATCCGGAAGCTCCAGAGGACCATCAAACATGAACTGTTCTCCAAGATGAGGCTTTGAGTTTGGTGAGCAGACAGCACAGCGATATGAGGAAGCTGGTGGTAGACCGTTACATATTGAGCCACACGAGTGTGGCGGACGGGTTGTATTGCAGCCACAGGTCCAATGGCGTTTGCAGGCCAAGCTGAGGAAGATATAATTAGAAGAAAAACGAAAGGAAATCAGAATGAACAAATTTTTGCAATGTAAACTTGTCTAGGAGTATGGAAGGTTCGACTGCATCTTTGATGCGGCATAGCCACAGCTTTGATGTCTATACACGCTGAGCAAGAGAGAGGAAGCCAATGGTGACTGGATCAGTATGTGGCGGGGCAGGGTTCTGACCGGTCCGCTGGTGATGGGACGACGACGGGAGATCAACCATGCAAGCTAAAGGCTTTTGATCCTTCGGCCCTACTTTGGACGTTGCGGGGGATTACACGCACGAGGAAGCCATGGGTGCTGTGGCCTCTTCCCATGGCTGTGTAGAATCGGCATGCCCTCAATTGGATGGCAAAGTTCAAAACCCAGATGGAGTGACAGTAGAAACGTTGGACTATGTGAGGTGGCACGGAGATTGAAAGGGTCTAACCCGCTTTTTCCGTGAGCCTTGCACGAGAGTCTGTATGGGATAATGTTATCGACTGGGACAGATTTCTACTCTGGAGATCCTGATTCGACGGTGACGAGGTAAGCGAGGGGCTTTCGGGCTGCGCTGCGTACCGCGGTGTGCAGCCAGATGACTTGGTACAGGGGCAAGACGAAAACGTCCGAGAATATTGGGAGAAAAGCTTTTTCCTTGCGATGGTGGTGTTGTTGTTCTCAAAGGAGTAAGAAGCATAATCAGAAGCGCACCAAGTCCCAGATGCATGGTGGTTTGCAGAGCTGTCTGCATTAGCGACGGACGGTGTGAGTGCTGATAGGGCGCAGTTTCTGGTAGTGCGCAAGCCATGGTGGAAGTTTGTCGGGCGCTCCGTTTGATCCGCTCCAGCTCTTCTTCTCTTCACGACTTGCATTGCCCCAGGGGTCCCAATATCGCTCTAGCTTGACCATGTGCAACTTTTCACTTGCCTACAATGGGACAGGAAAGCCGGTCCCAGGTCTCTCCTCGCAAGCAATTCCCTCTTTGAGGATCCAGACTCGTCTACTGGGCGGGTGTCGAATCGTCCCCTGCTCATCACTGCTGTAACTTCAGATAACCAACAACGGAATTGTATCATCTTGCGAGGCAGGGAAAAGAATTTCCACGGCTCTGCAGAAGCTTCAGCTGCATGTTCAAAAACAGTAACGCAGGCTGGCTGGGGCTCTTCATTGTCACCTGCAGGACTCGTCAGGACTTGCGCTGGATCTAGCACTCTGATCGCAGAATCTAAGCTCCCTGAGCGCGGAGAAGATTATCGATCGAAGACGTATGACTCTATAGAGTTGCCCTGCGGAGCTCCTTTGTGAGCTACTCTGGGATAGACTAGAGAGGACGTAGCATCGTCCAACTTGCTTGGAGAGGGACATTTAGGCACGGGGACACGGCCTTTACTGTGAGCCCCGAGCACCTCTCACCATCGTCTATCCTTATGGGCAAAGGCCTTCCTGGAAGGAAAGACTGACAAGTTTTGGTCCGAAGCTTGGATATTTTAGCTCCGGGAGGAGGCGCGGTACCAGAGCCGTGGAACATGGAGGTTGGCCCATGCCTACCTGTAGCTGACTAGCAGCGGTACAGCATTAGTAGGATATGGACGACGAAGCACAGAATCTCTCTGCCCGGCTTCGTCCTCAGCCTGATTCGTTCCAGGCTAGGCCGCAGTCGCGAGGGAATGAAGCTCTGAATGAACTGATGGGGAACAACAAGGTATTCCCCAAAAGGATCTGTATCCGCAATCGTCTGAGCAATAGAGGGTCTTGGTGTTCTGGGCGCGAGCAGAGGGTAGTTGACGTGGACGCGTGTGCGCATGGGGATCGAGTTGGACGGGGGAGTCGTGGGCGTGTCCGCGCTGTGCAAGGATTGTGTGCAGGGGCGAGCAATCGACACAGGGCCGCCATGTGGATATTGCAAGGAAGGATACGCCGATACTGTAGAGCTGTGAATATTAAGGGGAGAATTGAGACATGGGACCGGGGACTTGGAGATGGGGGTTGAGGGCCCAGAGTTCGTCGTTGGGCTGACTTTTTTTGCTCTGTGTGCCTGTACTGTACAGATACCGTATTGAGTCGAGAGTGTGTGGGTGAGGTACATGAGTACTTTGGTACTTGAATACTTTGCCGTCTATATGTACTTTTCTGGTGGGTAGGAGAGAGAAGATCTCTCAAGGGTGTTTCCCATGACACACAGATATCATAAGGACAGGTACGGTACAGTAGAGTACGGTGTAGAACAGTACTGTACAGTACCTTGAGAAATAGGCAGTGTTCCCTCAAAGCTCTAGGCCAGCCCAGCCATGTCCGGCTCAGATCAGATCAGATCAGATCAGATCAGAGTAGATGGGAGCGGAGCAGAGCAGAGCGCTAAGGTTACTTCGTACTGACTGACTACAAAGAGTTGAAGAGGAAGGAAACAAGCAAGCAAACAAGCAGTAAGAGCAAGCAAGACCCAGGCCAGCGCAGGCGAGAACAGGCCTGACAGGCCTGACAGCCCCTGGGCCCATCCCCATTCAGCGCCACTCCATGCACGCTTCCCACCCTGCCACCCACCACCCACCCCCAACCTCMCCCCCCCCCCCTGACACCCTGGCACTCATCATTCACGCACCTTTCTCACTTCACGCTCACTCTCACGCTCTCACTCTTATTCTCACTCTTGTTCTTACTCAACGGCTCTTCCGCCGCCTTCGCCTTCGCCTTCGCCTGCTCCACCGCCATCACCATCACCGTCACCATCTCCATCTCCATCACCATCTCCTCTCCACCTTCTTCTCACTATACCTTCCACACATCTTCAGCACTGCCTTTTTGCGCCCCTCCCCTCCCCTCCCCCCCGTCCTCCAGACGCTATACAATCAACTCCACAAGTCCCTCTTCTGACCGCCTGCCTGCTTACTTATACTCCCCTACACACACACACACACCCACCAAACCCTACCCAGCCACCAAACTTAGCACTTACGCCGACATCTGAATCTTGCCAACGTCACCCTTGCCCCAAGCTCCTCACCTAGGCTCCTTCGCTCCTTCCTTGGCTTGTTCCGGCTCTGTACGCGCCCTCCTCCACTCTTCCAGTCCCTCCATCTGCTTCTACAGTCAAATCACGCTGCCCCACGGACTCTGTGGAGATATAAAGATATCTGCTGCTCCCGATCACTCACAATTGTCTAAGGACCACATTAGGGTCCATCAACCCCAAGCCTCGTAGGGGTTTCCACCGTCAACTCCCAGCGCCCCTTCGGCGTGGAGCCAATCGACAATCATACACTCTCGTTGTCACGACACAGCAAGAATCATGTCAGGATATATGGGGTCCCGATTCAATGGGGGATATGGAGGACCGCCACCAAATCAGTACTCGTCTCAACAAAACTACTATCCGTAAGTTTTGAGCTCCTACCTCTCCTATCTTTGTCTTAATGCCTTTCACAGACCTCAGCAAGGCTACGGACCTCCTCCACCACAGGGAGGCTACGGGTACCAACAACCTCCTCCTCCTCAGCAACCCTATGGCTACTCCCAGCCCCCTCCGCAACAATATGGTGGCTATAACGGGGTTCCTCCGAATACCTCTCAATACGGGAGACCAGGTATGGGGTTGACTCCGCACGTTTATGTGGCTTCTAATGACATCTTGCTAGGTATGCCCACAGTGCATTCGAATGGCTATGTAAATGGCAACTCAAGCGCTCCTCCGCCCCCACCAAGCACAATGCAGAACTTCGGCCAAGGTGCACCACAGGGCTACGCATATCAGTACTCGAATTGTACTGGAAAACGCAAAGCACTTTTGGTTGGGATCAACTACTTTGGGCAAAGAGGGCAGTTACGAGGATGCATCAACGATGTGAAGAATATGTCATCATTTTTGCGCGAGAATTTTGGCTACCAGATGGATGATATGGTTCTCCTCACAGATGATCAGCAGAACCCCATGAGCCAGCCTACCAAGCAAAACATACTAAGAGCGATGCATTGGCTCGTAAAAGATGCACGTCCGAATGATTCACTCTTTTTCCACTACTCAGGTACGCCCGCCCCCCTTTACCTCGGCTATCCTGAAAAGCGCTGACGTCTTTTGTGTAGGCCATGGAGGCCAAACTAAAGATCTTGATGGCGATGAAGAAGACGGATACGATGAGGTGATCTATCCTGTAGACTTCCGACAAGTAGGGCATATTGTCGATGATGAGATGCATAGAATCATGGTCCAGCCATTGCAGCCTGGTGTGCGGCTGACCGCTATCTTCGATTCGTGCCATTCAGGAACGGCCCTGGACCTTCCATACATTTATTCTACTCAAGGTGTCCTCAAAGAACCCAACTTAGCGAAGGAAGCCGGACAGGGTCTTCTCGGCGTCATTTCATCATATAGTCAAGGTGATCTCGGCGGTGTAGCCAGCAATCTGATGGGCTTCTTCAAGAAGGCCACTACTGGTGACGATGCATACAACAAGACAATGGCAACAAAGACATCACCAGCTGATGTTATAATGTGGTCGGGTAGCAAGGATGATCAGACGTCGTATGTTTACCCTTCCGTGAATTGTGGTGCATAAAACGCTGCGAGTCAGACCAGTTGGGGTCTCGGGCGAAGGAGGCGTGAAATGGCGTTCCTATCTGGGCATTAGCGTTGGCGTTGGCATACCACTCGGAGCTACCGGGCAAGCTCCCCAGCTCTAATTCTCTTCAATGTTAAAATCTACATGCCTTCTGCTTTTCTGTACTTATATTAGAAGCTCTAAGTTTACGCCACTGGCCAAGTATGGCTACGGCGTGGGCTTGGAGCTGCGAGTCACGTTGGGTCACTTGGCTCAGCTAGCGCCGCTCACCGCTCCTGCATTTCAATACTGGGCTAGAGCTTCTTTGATATGTGCTAACTGAGTACTTACAGTGCAGATGCAACTATCGCCACACAGGCCACTGGCGCCATGTCATGGGCCTTCATCACCGCTATGAAGAAGAACCCTCAGCAGAGCTACGTTCAGCTTTTAAATAGCATTCGTGATGAGCTGTCCACGAAATATACTCAGAAGCCTCAATTGTCTTCCAGTCACCCACTGAGTAAGTTCCACCCAGTTATTTCCCTTGGTCTGTCCACTGACAACCCCAGACACTAATCTTCTTTTCGTCATGTAAATACGACTGGGTCATCGGCGTCAAGTTGTGCCTTGGGTAAAGCGTAACAATGGTATCATTTTCGAAGGTGGGTTAATTTGGAAGGATCAGGCATCATTGATGGTTTGGGAGACGCGATCAAGCAAGTGATCATGCAAGTATGTAAATTCGCGGATCTGTCCAAAAGCGTCAAAATTAGAATCGAGCAGTCGATGGTATTTCATCATCGTATTCATATTCGTGCAACAGTAACTAGACAAATCCACTCCAGTCCGTCCCCAAACAATGATGACCTAAACGCTCATATGATGCATACCCTGGTCCGCCCGATCAACTCCAGACCCACGAGAACTTTCAAGCAACGAATTGGACCCGGCGAACAATGCTGTTTTCATTGGTACCGAAAGCTCCCATCCAGACCCAGCCGCTCTCGTGCCTCTATCCTGAGCTGCTTCCCCTTGGCTTCTCGTCTTTGCTCTGCCTCCTTCGCGACGATCCAATCGTGGATATTAGTGCTAGCCTTCCACCTCTCCGCCCCCTTTTTCATTCGGACTATGGCCCGAATAGCTCGTGCAACAGTACGAAGAGTAGGTCTCTTCTTTTGCTTAACTGGAACCTTGACACCTACTGATTCTACAGCCGATTCTAGGAGTTTGATATCTGCTTTATTGCTGTGAAGTTGTCAGTACTGCAGGTGGAGATTGGAGCACCGAAATGGAAGCTTACCAAGCTTGGTACATCGCAATTTGTAGAGCCATATACTGTTTTATGCCTGCTGCAGCCGCTCTGAAATTCTCTTCGCGTGCAGCTTTAGCCTTCAACCAGTCGACCTGCATTGCCACGCCTCTCATTTCCTTTACATGCTGATGCTCACGCTCTTCGTAGATCTTTCTCAGCGTCTCTACGTCACCCTCACCGTTCGTTGACATTGAAGTATTGACGAATCGTACACCACGAGTTAGATTCTGTTTCTCTATAGCCCAAGCAGCCTCAGCCTCTCGATATTTACGCTCCAATACCTTCAGTTCTTGCTGGTTCGAAGCCGCCTTTGAGCGGTGAGACGAGCGCTCAACGCGTACTCGCTTCAGTTGTTCTCGAAGTTGGACTTCGACGGCAGACATACGTTCAATGTCGTCCTCGCGCTCCTTGCTAACCACCTCGAGAGTCTCAACTTGAAGTTGAGTCTCACGCAGCATCTCATGGAGATCTCGGCGTTCAAGGGCCATGGTGCGGTCTTCGCCACTATTCTGACGTTCTCCTTGAAGGGCCTTTTCAAGACGGTTTGTCTTTTCTCGGAGTCGAGTGATCATTGCTCCAGAAGTAGAATTCTTGGCCATCAATGCCTTGATAGAGACCTTGGCGTCATCTAATGACCGCTCAAGCTGGTCTCTTTGCGACTCCCAGGCTTCCGTTTGTGCTTGAAGCTCGATGTTGACATCACTCAGTTTGTGGTCCGCTTCCTTTTCGACGCTCTTGAGCTGTGATCGAACGTCTTTGATATTCTGATGGGCAGTAGCAAGCTGGGTACGAAGATCGATAACTTCTGACTTGTGAGCCGATCTGGTTCCCAAAGAGTGTGGTGACGAGTGCTCAAAATGGGAGATTTCAGTATTAAGAGCTTTACGCTCAAGTTCCGCGATCTGACGCTTGAGTTTACGGAGATCATCTCTCTGGGTAGCCTCACGCTGAAGATACTCGGATTCTCTCTGGCGTGCTGTTAATAGGTCGTGCCGAACGATAGAGAGCTCATGTGTCGCGTCAGCTTGGTTTTCGCCGAGCTCAATCCTGGCTTCCAATGCTGCAACTTCCCCCTCGAGCTCTTGAATGATCTTCTTTGCAGTCGCTAGTTCTCTCTTTTCAGAAGACCCCCTTAAGATCTTTTGAAGACCATGGATTTCGGAGGTCAGTCGCGCCTCCTCAGCATTAGCGCGCTCAATTTCATTCTCCAACTCCCTCTTAAGTATCTGCTGCTGGGCTACATTGGACTTGTTCTCTTCGCGAAGGCGCCGAACATCTGCATCGAATTTTACCTTGGCAGTTCGAAGATCGACTTTCTCCTGGTTGAAGCGGAAGTTCTCATCGTCTTGCTGTTTAATCGACTGCAGCTGGCGGTGGATTGCATCGCGTTCGGCTTCCGCTTCAGCCTGTGAGTGTCGCAGGGAATTCAACTCTACATTCAAGCTAGCAACTTGGTCTTGCAAGACTCCTCTATCGACTTTCACCATCGCAAACTGAGACTCAACCTCTTCCAGGGCGGTGCTGAGCCGCTTCTTGCTACCCTCATCAGATCGCAAGAGTCCTGATTGCAGCGACTGTAGCTGCCTTCGCAAATCGTCGGATTCTTGCTTAGCAGTAGATATTTCGTAGTTTGCTTGCTCGCTCTCTTGGTCTAGAGAAGTTTGAAGAATATCAACCTCGTCCTCCAGACTTTCGACCTTCTCACTCAAATTCTTTTGCTCTTGTTGACTAAGGCGGAGCTGTTCTCGGACGCCTTCCAAGTCCGATCGAACCAGCTCGAGCATGTTTTGGCGGGTAGTGATATCCTCGTTGAGATTCTCGATTTGACGCTGGAAGATAGCTTCGAGATCCTTGTGTCTATCCTTCTCGCTCTGAAGCGCTTCTTGAAGCTTTGCTTCCTGATCGGAAAGACTTCCTTCGTCCTCTTGTAGTCGGTCGATAGTACACTGTAGGCCTGCCGCCTTCTTGTTGGCTATGTCGCGTTCTGACTCAAGACTCCGTCTTTCACTATCCCATAAATCGCTTTCGTTATCATACAAACGTTGCTTCTCCCGTACCTCTGCCTGAAGATCCTGGATCTCATCATTCAGCCGGCCAATTTCGCCTTTATATTCGTCTCTAACTTCTCGCTCGCTACTGAGAGCCAGAGTCTTCTCGTGATCTAGCTTCTGCTCCAGCTCCGCCGTGGCTTTCTTCAGTCGCGCAAGATCATTCTGTAAGCCAGTAGATTCTTGGGTGAGGACATCGTGGCGAATTTGTAGCAGATTCTTCTCATCACTTGTTTGCTGCAACTCCGTCTGAGTCGTATCCAGTCGCCTCGATAGCGTTTCACGTTCCGAGGATAACCGTTGGTTCTCGTTCTCAATCATTTCAAGTCTGTTTCTGAGCTTTTGCTCCCGAACCTCGTTATCTTGCTTTAAGTCTTCGATTTTGTTCTGAAGCTTCTTGCCATCGCGAATACTCTCGGCATGCTCCTCCTCAAGAGCAGCATGCCTCATTCGAAGATCCTCAAGATCATCTTGTAGACGATTCGCCTTTTCTTCAATCTGCCGGCTGAGGCCCTTTGTAGTGATAGACTTATTGGCCATCTCATCCTGCAATTCTTCGAGGTCTGCTTCAGCACGGTCCTTCTCTCTGATGGCTTCCTGTCGATCTTCATTTGTATCTTCGAGCTCGTTCCTCAGTCGTTTCAGATCATTGTCCAATTCTTCGATAGTCTCCTTGGCCTCCAAAAGGTCTTCCTCGGCGTGAGTCTGCTCCTCCATCTCCAAAGCTTGACGTTGAGACTTCTTCAAGCTATCATCCAACTCGGAAATGGTCACAGCTTGCTTGTCAACCTCATCTTTCAAATTCTCTACTTCGTCCTCCCGATCATCGATGACCCGGTTCTTTTCTCTTATATCTGCCTCGAGATCATGGACTTTTTCTTGGATCTCCTCAATCTGACTTTGTTGGGTCTTCATTTTGTTCAGTTCCGCCTCTGTGTCTTCTAGTGCACGCCGAAGTCGATTCATTTCTTCCAGTTGGCTCTCGTCAGCGTGTTTGTGTTTCATTTTTTGCTGTATATCCAGGATCTGTTGTCGATAGATGTCAACATCGCGTTCTGCAACACTCAGGGTCTTCTTGAATCGAGCTAATTCCCTTTGCATAGAAACCTTGTCGACCTTCAGTTCCGTATTCTCTTTGAGAGCGGCCTCGCTGAAGCCGGGACCGGCTTTTCGTAGAGCTTCCTCCAGAAAATGGATCTTCAATTTAAGTCCAAAATTCTCCTTCTCAATCTTGTCAATCACATTTTCCTGTTCACGTAGGGACAGTTGGTTGCCATCCTGCAAGACTCCCGGGCCTTCGTTTCGCCGTGGTAATAAGGCCATAGGTGTGGATGCAGTGCTGCTGCTATCGAATCTAGGTATTGTTGCACCTTCCATATATGATCCATTCCTTGAGCCACTATAGATTGAGCTGGCTGGTAACGGGCTCAGATCTTCTGGGATGTTGTCCAAACCCCCGAGCCTGGAGAATGCCGGTGTCCGGGCGTTCTCCTTTCCACCTCGCAGAGTGCTATTTCTCGTAGCACTCTTTAGCAACGGCGTGAACTCTCCTGCTCCAACGGGGCCTTGAAGATTCCTCCTGTCACCGAGAGCGATACGACTTCGTGGTGTCCTGAGATTAATCGCTCCACGCCGACCATTCTGCAATTGTTGTAAAAGGTTGTTGTTGTCTTTGGATGGAGATTGAAATGACAACTCTTCTGATAGATCGAAATCGAGCTTTTGGTGGGAAAGGTAGGTAACATCTCCCAGATTTGTCCGGGGCGTGTCCAGCCCTCCAACGCCTGCATGCACCATTTCGATAATGACAAGGAGCTCAAACGGAGTAGAGTAAAAAGTAGCAATATTCGTCAAATTGCGCCGTCGCAGCCATAAAGTCCTTGGTAAATGCAAAGTTGGATTGGAATGCGGCGAAAAAGAAAGGCATTGAGGTACAGACGCGCATCAGGCTTCGCGAATTGTCGAGGCTTTGTTTACCCTACTTCCGCTTCAGGCCTTAGCGCGGATGGAACCCTGGCAGGTGGCCCAGGCGTGTCAAAGATTGTTCAGCCTCATAAAAATCACAAGGCTGCGCTATTCATCCGTTGGGACGACGACGTTGACGTGTCGTTGTTCGAGTGCACTTGACACTTCTATCAGACGTCACTACTTACTCCTTTCTCCCTAAAATCAAGCTCCTCGGCATACAACAGTCGGAGACTATGTACTGCAATATGATCTTGCCAATATCGTAACGTCAGCACCACGCCGTAATGGATGCCTCAGCGGAACATCCTCCACACTTTGGAGAAGGGTCCGACTCCTTCCCAAGGCGACTTCCAGATGATTGTGTCGAGTATTTGTTGTTCGTCGTCGATGAGAGATTAAAGTCGCAAAAAGAGCTTCTTGCCCAACTAGAAATAGTGCGCAAGGAAGCTGTTAGGCTTACAGGTGAGTTGCTGAAAGAATATATCTGGCAACGTGATGCATTCAAATTAGAGATCGAGCGTGGCAGCGGTAAGCAAATGCGAGTCTCATTCAGCAATTCTCGTGGATCTAAGGCCTAAAAATTTCAGGACTGATGTATCTTCGTGGCCTGACCAATTATGGCGATGCGGTCGAGGACGAGTGGCTTATCGTATATGTTCTACGAGAGTTGAGCAACCGGTTTCCCAATTTATGGACCAAGGTAACGGATACGGATGGCGAGTTCTTGTTGATCGAAGCAGCGAACGCATTACCGCGATGGCTGAATCCTGAAATCGCAGATAATAGAGTGAGTCCTTTACCGCGATTGTAATTTCAGTGGAAGTACTCATCCAGGTTGCAGGTATGGATCAATAACAACAATCTCCGCATAATCCCACTCGATGCAGACACTGCATCACATTCTAAGCAGACAGCTTCTATTTCCCGGTCTCTCAATCTCGCAGAAGCCCATAATACACTTTCCTCGAATTCCACCATTATGATACACTCGCCGCTCATTGAGGCAGAGGCATTCTATAGACTTCGAAACTATCCTGGGCAGATTGCAGCTTCCTTACACCATGCTATCATCACCATTCCCAGAAAGTTAGCCTTGCTTTTACATGAGCGTCCTAATTCCATTGCTACAGCTACTGAAGCTTTCTACCTTCGAGATCCTATCGCTATGAAACCGCTTCAATCAAGTGCTTCCAACCTTACATTTCCGCCAGAGGATCTTGTGAGCATTTCGGTACGGTTCACGAGGGTCTTATACGCACAGCTCAAATCGCAGCAGTTCTCTGCGCCTATAGCATGGAGAGAACTACTGGCGCAAGCGGAGGAAAAGGCCCTATCAAATGGTCCGAAACAAAAGCTACATAATCAGCTCGAAATGGGAATGAAAGTCACCTCTGGATTTGAGATGTTGCTCACTGATTCCAAAAATGGGGACAATCTAACAGTTAGAGAGCTGACGATCATTTTGGGTGATCTTGAGGGTGGAGACGTGGGTCTTCCGACAGACTCCGATATCACGGCCTGGAAGGACTCGGCTAAAGAAGACGATGACACTTGGTTGAACATCAACTTTGAGGACTTCGAGAGAGAACTACAGGGAAATTCAAAGCAACCGAAAAGGTCGAGTCCCCAGGGAGTATTTGGCCCTGAAGCTCCTTCAGGTTTTGGTGACCCCGAAACACAAGCGAATTTGAAAAAGATGGTTGAGCGGTTTGAGGCTTTTATGAATGACGATCAAGCTGGTCCAGATGGAGCAGAAATGGATGATATGGACTTTGAAAACGATGAAGATGATAATGATATTGATAGCGACGAGGAGGACAAGGGCGTCAGCTTCGATGAGGAAGAGTTTACGAGAATGATGCGAGAGATGATGGGTATGCCTCCGGATCAAATGGCAGAAAATGGCGGGGAGCCATCCCGAAATGTCACCATGAGTCAAGGCGCAGAAACTAAGTCGGAAGAGGCAGAATCGACTGAGGATGAGACTGCTCAGATATATCAGCTGACGCAAGAAATGGAGGCGGAGCTGGCCGGAGCGGGAGCACTTCAGATATATCCGACTGCGAATGAAGTTACGGAACGCGACGATCAGCCCGAAAGATTTAAACAGCTGGACTCAATGGAAGGGGAAGACTGGGAGAATGAAAGCAATGACGAGAACATCAATATAGATTTCAATCTTGCTAAGAGTCTCCTAGAAAGTTTTAAGAGTCAAGCAGGAATGCCTGGGCCGGGGAGTAATCTCATGGGGATGATGGGGATGCACCTACCAAGAGACGAGGAAGACACAGATGACTGGCACAAGTGATGGTCTGGAATGCAATTTTGACTTCATTATGAATCTGTCATAAATAGGGTATCAAGGTGGCCGTACGAATCCGGAACGCCGCGCTGCATCTCTCAGGGGTTTTCTTCATCCAACTTCGGCCTCTTTGCGCTCTCGTCATCGACAGGCTCGCCGGACAGACTCCTCGCCCTTTTCACTGCATCCCCTGCTATATCGACTTTCTCCAGCTCAGCTAGCGCACTCGTCAACTTCCGCCGACCCTCAAGCTCTCTTCTACTGCTATCTGGCTTCGGCCTAAAGTGTTCCGTCACGACACTAACGACTGCTCGAAAACATCGGTATATCATTGATCTAATCTCTGCGTCGGCTTCATCTTCAATAGCATCTTCCTCGCCACCCTCTTGCCAACCTTCCAAGAAACCCTCACTCGGATCTTCAAAGGCGTCGCATATAAGTGGATCACCGAAAACTCCCTGAGACCAGCTTCTAAGCCCAGTCATCTTCGCTCCTCCCGCGGAAGAACTTGATGCAGCCTTGCTCGTTCCTCTGTCAATCATCACGTTCATCTCGCTGCCGGCATCGAGAACCACTAGCCTGGGCAAGGTAACGGCATCCAGCCGCCATGAAAGCCGCTGGCAATGAGTTCGAATTGTTTCGTATGGGAGTAGAACCGTCATGTCTTCTCCATCCCTCAGAACTCCTTCGAGTAGGGAATTAAAGGCCTCGGACCATTTTTGGAAGCCTATAACTGGCGTGGCGTTAGGAGTAGGGATGATGAACGGATTTGGTAGAACTTGGGTCATGGCTCCAAAGGTCCCAGCCGGAGATGTGTGGGAAGCCAAAGTCCGTACCACAGTACCAACTTGTCTATCTATCAGACGACGCTCAGGAAGAGTGAGATATATAGATTGCGTCGAAAGTGGAGCTCCAGTTGTCTGCTCATACAGACTGTATGGATATGCCATTTCCCTGTTGTTCGATGAATGTTTGAGGAGCTTGGGGACTAGATCAAGGAGTGTCACGGAATACGGAGTCTCGGGCTCGCTATGAGGTGATCCTTCCATCTCAGCATCCCGACGGTCAGAGCCGGTAATCAAGTTGATCAGGATTGCTTCAGATGTAAGAATAGAAGCTTCATGCCTCAGGAGCCGTACTGAAAGACCTGGGGCGAACGAGAGAAGAAGCTTCCTATCATCGGACATACTGAGAGTGTACAGTCGGCAAAGTTGCGTTGAGGCCGTCTCTTCGACATGGTCCAGAGATGCGTCAGGATTGATACGGCCGAGGATTTCTTTCAGCCTACGGACCGGCAGGGAATACATGAGGGAGTTCATGTGCGGGCGCGGGCGTGAGGATATAGCTGGCCTCGGGGACGACATGTCGGCAGATATCGCCTGGCCCACCGACTATCGGGGGGACGTTGATGTATGTACAGAGCCCAGGCGATGCACAGCTGGATTGCAAGAGCAACTAAGCAGATGGCAATAGCCCAACACGCGGCTAAGAAAACCAGTGTTAGATCAACACGAGATCGAGACCTGTAGCTTAAAGACTGCCATATGCATAAGAACTTAGAGGTCTCCTTAAACTTAGTTCCTGGGTCATCCATGTAGCCTGGATTCAAATGAGCGGATGCGGCTGGGTGTTCAGGTTGAGGTGGAAACGGTGCGTGACCTGAAGCGAGTGGAAGGGCAGGTCCGTGGAAGATGAGCTGGTCCAAAGCAGTAAATGCAATTGCGGTATGTGTGTGTAGAAAGGGTCTGGTCTGTGTCGTATGCTGCGAGCATGACGACGCCTTGATAGGTCGCGTTGTGATCCAGAGGACCAGTAGCTGGCTAGTGAGGGTGGAAAATAGGAGCTGACGTAGGTGCTGCGACGAAAGGCAGAGACGCTGGAAGGGCTATAGACTCAGAGACGCAAAGCTCGGCCTCATTCTTTATGCTGAATAGCACGAGTACGGCCGATTGGTAGAAAGAGGCGAGCGCGGATGAGGAGAGTCAGCCATGGGCAGGCGCCACTTTCTTCTGTGTAGTAGTAGTAGAGTGAGAGTGAGAGTGAGTTGTGTTGTCGATGTCGCGTTTCGCTTGAAGCCAAGGTAGGGCAGGGGCAGGGCAGGGCGGGCGGGGGGCCCAGAGCTGCGACGTGACTGGACTGGACTGGGGGATTGGAAGACTGGGGGATTGGGAGACTGGAGACTGGAGACTGGACTGGACACGACCATGAACGGGATTGGCAGGGATGGAAGGGGAGGATGGAGCAGACGGGGCAGATGGAGCAGATGGGGGGGTGTTTGCGGCGGTGGGCGCGGCTTTCACAGGCGCTTGAGGCAGGGACGGGGACGGGGACGGGGGGGCGTGGGCGGAGGGGAGGAGCCAAGGGAGGAGCCAAGGGAGGAGCCATAGGAGGGCTGGTGGTTCGCCAGATTTGCCGCGGCGTGGGGTGGAGAGGAGAGGCAAGGGGAGGCGAAGGGGGGAGGGAGAGGGCTAGTGCTAAGTATATAATAGAAGAGGCTTGCAGATACTTGCAGAGGGCGTGCAGAGGTGTGCAGAGGCGTAAGGAGGCGTAAGGAGGCGTAAGGAGGCTTTCCGGGCCAGAAGGAGCGATGGAAAGATGCTTCCGAGGCTGCGTGCGGTTTCCTCTGTTGGAGCCCTTTACGAAGGGGCTTCCAGGGGGAGAAGGAGCAAGAGCCGAAGAGAGATATAGGAGGCTGCGGACAGGTGCAGATGGGTGCAGATGGGTGCAGACGAGATGACAGATGGCAGATGGCAGATGGCAGATGACGGGATGATGGACGACGATGGATGATAAATGATGAAAGACAAACTCAGGGCTCAGAGGTCCAGAGGTCCTCCCCTGGTGTTGTCAAATTTCCTCGTCTTTCTCCCTTGGCTGTCACTGGTCCGCAGGAAGCGAATGTGCATGACTACCCAGGTACTGGTGCTGGTGCTGGTGGGAGGGCAGGGTAGGGTAGGTACCAGGAGGAAGCTACTTCGCGAGTACGGAGTACTTCGTAGGTACAGGTAGGTAGGTGGGTAGGTATGAATGAGTTTCAATGATGATAACAACAACAACAACAATAGTAATAATAATAGTATGTATAAAGTCCACCAGAGCATCAAGAAGCTGTGTCAGTGGTCAGTCAGTCAGTCAAGCATGGTATGGTGGCGGTGTCTGTTTCTCTCTTTTCCAGCTCCAAGGAAGCTTGCAAGAGTCATGTCATGTCTTCAATATCTAGGTACTGGGTAGTGGTACAGTAGAGGAGAGGTAAAGACACACGCGATAAGCAGTAGCTTTGAATCGTCTTTACATCTTCGTCTTCGTTTCCTCTTACTTACGTCTTCTTTCTCTTCCTCCTCTTCTCCAGGTCTTCTTCTTCCCCCCCTGCTCGTCAATTTTCGGCAGATGTGGTTAGTTCCATCCTCATGCACGGCTCACAGATCGGCGATGGGATGGAAGACGGAATTTCTTCTAGCGAGCGCGGTCGGCCTTCCATGCTACTATACAAAGGGACGCCAGTCATGTTGGCCCCTGCACTCAGTACTCTATACAAGACAAGACAATATAATACAATGCCATACCTACACTCCATCAAGTCCTCTTGACCGCTTACCTACCCGACCCTACCCTACCCTATACCTACCTACTGCTTGGTCATCCATCTATCTCGTATCGTACCCTTTTATGCTTTGCTGTAGTATCACCAGTATCCTGTATTGCATAACACTGTACTGTACTGTACTGTACTGTACTGTACTACCATGCTTCAATACAAAATATGAACTGTGCTGAACTGTGCTGAACTGCATGGTACAGTACTAGAGCTGATGACCCCATACATCCCATGCGAGAAGACGCGACGCCCTCACTTCCTGCATGCCTGTCCGCATCACAGTCACTAGCCAGCAGGCATCTCCCCATTTTGCATGTTCCTTCTTCTGTTCTACCCCCGCCTGTATCCCTTTCCGTGGCCTCACGCCCTGAGACCAGGGCCCAGAGGAAGCGTTCGGTTGCCGCCCTGGGAAAAAGTCTAGAATCCCACTGCCCGTCCGTCCCCAATACCGCCCAAGGCTCGATCGACTCAAATCAGTCTACAGAGCAACACAAATCATTTTCGACGCCACGCCACGTACCATCCCCTCGTCCTGCCTAGCAAGCTCATCAAACCCAATCGCTACCTCACAACCTCGCAAACCTCGTCTCCAGAAGAGGTTGGCGCCATACCATCAAATCTGCATGACATAATTTAAGCTCATTCGAAATACCTACGCTCCAGATCCCCTGCCCTGCCCTGCCCTGCCCGCCACGCGCTGTGCCCTAGTACGGCTTCTCAACCAGTAGCACAGGGCCCCATGATAATGCAGTCGTGGTCAGCAGCATGGCACGACCATGAAGCTCTCATTATATGCGCTTTCCTACTCAAACTGCTCCCGTCAAGCAGATTCCAAGGCTGGCTCACCAGTATCTACATGCATGATGCCCTTTGATCTCCTCCGCATCCGAACTGTCGGAACCGATACAAGGCTTCGCCTGTCGTTGCCCTTTCCAGAGTAGTCTCAACTCTGGGTTCCGTACTCGACTTGTGCGCGCGGTTTAGACAGCTCCGCCACATTATATCGTTTCAACGCCTCCCAATCATCTCCCACAACACTTACTCCACACACCGTCTACTTCACCGTCAGAACAGAACGTATAGTATACATTTACGATGACAACACATCCAAGTGCTGCACGCCACTTCGGCAGCTAGTGCGAAACCTCGGGGACAAGAACTGTACCTGATAGATTTCGACTAAAATAACCTTGTCCGGTTTGGTGAGGTTGACTTTGTGCACATCTGCAATACACGAAGCGATCTTCTTGATCACTGCATCCCGCGCAAGCGTATTGTGATTGCGTATCGTGGGCCGGATGGCATACTAGCTAATATCAGCGCGGCAACTAGGCATCTTGGCAAGTATAATAGACACAAATGGCTGGTTAGAGAGAACTTCTATTGAGGCCAACGAAAGTTCAACCTACCGAATGCTTTTTCCCTTCTACTCCGCCTTTTGCAATACTGGCCCGACTGCTTGAAGCGACGTCCGACTCCTCTTTGCCGTTGGCAAGTTCGAAGTGTTCTCCAAGGACTTTCTTGGCGACATCTTCGAGACCTTTCCCGGTAGCTCTTCCCATCAGTGTCATCGGAGTGAGTCTGTTTATGTATCTAGTCTGTGCAGTCCCAGGACTCGACACCACTTCTTTACAGAGCCGATGGACAAAGTCAACCGGTTCTATCGGCGGTCCAACCTTGACGAACAGAACACATTCGATGTCGAGGCGGATTGTGGAGAAAAGTCCATATCTTGCATTCTTTTGTCCCATGGTCGTGGTTTCCTTTTGGATAGACGCCTCAATATCAAGCTCTTCGTCATCTTCCTTCTCTTCCTCTTCAGAAATACTGTAGACCTTATCGACGAACTATTGGCGATCTCAGTAAAATGATTCTAGAGCGCAGAGATGTCTACAAACATGTTGCAACATGCTTTTAAGCTCTATCGTTGCCTTGCCCTCTTGCCCTCTCGCACACGTTACCCATATACCAATGTCGCCAGGTTCTATGGAGCCCTGTGCACGTATAGATTCCATTTTTGCTTGTTGATGCGGAGTCTGCCACTTTCCTCCAGAGCCCCTCTAGAATATAGTCAGAACTTGAGCGGAACATCAGATGTGGACCAAAGATGATCCAGATGCCGGCGAATTTTGATCTACCGAGATTCTTCTGCTAGCGAAACAAGGTCAAAATAGATGAGATAAGAGGGCTTGTCGAGTGCATTCCGTCTATAAAAGCCACGGCTTCGAGGGAACTCTTCAGCAGGCTGCTTCACAGCGTCAGGATGACGCCTTTTACGGCGGTCTCGTGGCAATCACTGATAACCATGCTGCAGTTGAAAAGCAATGCAAACACATGAAAGAACGCAATATCTGTAAGCAGCATTTTGTGCATACCTTCTGTCTCTTATACATCTTGCTCTTAGTGATAGCATCGTCATTTTGTCCTGCTTTACGTTTGGTCGAGTCCATGTTGGTGTTGTTTGCGGCTGTCTAGAGGAAACACAAATTTTGGGGTACAATTTTAGGGTTGGCGATCTGCGGCCATTTTAGTGGAGTAGCGACCCTTGCTGCTAGAACTAAAGATAGTAGCGTAAGGCTGAATATCATAGCAGAAAGCAAGGCACAAGATACCTCCCTAGGCCTCTTGCAGACAGACATATCTCAATTTAAATTACAGAGCGACAAAAAGAGTCCCTGTGCAAGGTGTCTCCAGGTATGCGCAACATAGTTTCGCACAATATAACATCTTACTATTATTTGTAGCTGGCGTGCGTCAAAATTGTGGCCCCGGGCCAGTCGTTGTACAATTATTCCCGGGTTATCGAATAATTTTTGATTGAGCTGGTCCAGAGACCCTCTTGTATATCCAGAGATAGTCATGGGTCACATCCGGTATCCAATCATCAACAAGGTGCGAATTTCGAATTTCGAATTTCAATCTCTCTTCGGTCATCCCATAGTCTCAGCCAGTTTTCCTCGGAGAGTTTATGCATAGATCTTAGTAACGTGTAGATCATTTACCCCCAATAAAGACGCGGGGCGTTGACATCAATATTACTTATTCCTAGCTAAAAGAACTTCTCTACTACCAGAAGCTTCCAATGACGTGCTTTTTAGTCCCAAGCATGCTTGTTTTCCTCCAGCCATGCATCAAATGTCATTGGCCGACGTCCAGTCAACTTTTCGACGTCACCAGTACCAAGGTTCGATTCAGAGCCTCCTGCAGTTCCCGTTTCAAGCCGTGTCATGATTTTGGCACGGTCTTCTGTCAATCCGATCCTCTGGAACCGCTGAATGGATTCCTGGCCAGAGAGTTTAACGTGAGTGATTTGGCGCCCCAAGACCTTACTCATCTTATCAGCGACCTTGAGTTGAGTTAGCCTCGAATCAAAATGAAATAAAATATAAATCACATACGTCATCCATAGTCAATAGCTCTGGTCCAAGAATCCTACAACCCCCTTCATGCGGCTGTTCTCTAATGAGGGCATAGAGGCCAGAGGCCGCGATATCTGCAGCACTGACGAAGGGTATCTTTCCGTTTCCGCAAGCCGTGTAGAACTTTCCTTCCTGCTTTATCGAGGCCGGATGAAGCCACTCGGTAAAGTTCTCTGCCATCGATCAGCAAGACAACACTTAAAACAGACAGTGTCTTTCATTACCCATGAACCAAGTTGCAAGTAGAACAGTATGATAGACTCCGAGGCTTGACAAGTGTTCCCAGACCTGCCCGATGTAGTAACCTCCCTTGGTGATTGAGCTACCAGCCAGAAGTACGAAGTTCTTAACCCCATGTTTCACAGCGAGGTCTATGAATGGGTTCATAAAGCTTGTTGGATCGCCTTCGGGAGGTACTACTAGATATACTGCAGTAATCTCCTCTTGATTGGGAAATTTGTGTTGGAAAGGGTTTTCGAAGCTTGAGGAATCAAACCAGTCGAACTTAACGCTCGGCATTGGTGTTTGCTGACTGCTCTCCCCGCCACTACGGGATGCAACTAGGAAGTTAACATTTGCATCTCGTGCAAACTGTGCAAGGCGACTAGAGGTCTTTCCAGTGCCGCCAGTTATCAAGATTGCCATGTTTGGAGACTAGCGAATAATGAGTGAGAGGGAACTCTTTAAAATGGTAAAAATGGGAATTAACTTCTGATCTTTCAGATGTTCACTAGGTGTACATGGCCGAGGTGCTAGTATATATATACACAGAGCCATTGGCATTGACTGTGCGATGTTATCTCCGTGAAAGAAGGTTACTTCTTAGATTTCCTCTTTCGGCAATTTATAATTCTTAAATCCGTACATTTCCGTATTTGGTAAAGACGTCTCCACGCTATCCAATTGTAGTGGCGAATTTAGGCGGTCCAATTTGTGACATTGATTCTTAGGTTCACCGTCGATGTTTCCACATTGGGCGCAAAAAGGCTCGCTGGATTTATATAAGTCCTAAATGGAAATCGGATTTGAAGACACATTTTCTTCAACTCCGGCTGCTTTTAGAACTGGACGCTTTTTGCCTCTGGTCAGCTCATCAACATTGTTCGGGGGAGATTCGAAGGGTGTATAGGTCGTCCCTCTCGCCCCTTTGTGTGGTAAGAAATCGTCTGATCGGGCATCGTGGTTGGAGCTTTCGAGTTCCATCGAGGTCTTCACTTTTGCAGCGCAATTCGGCCATTTGAGATGGCTCAGGAGGATTCCAGCGGTAATGATTTGATCCAAGAGATATTCTAGAGGGCATTAAAGACAAGGCTTGCTTCTTGAAAATGAGCACTTTTGTGGGACTAGGGAGACAAAGAGAGAGGGACTCTCTATGGTCGCGGTAAGCGTGGAAGTGTCAGGTAGAGCGAGCCGCATCACTGCAGGGGAGTGAATTTAGTCGGCCTTAACACTCGAAGTCCGGGGCGCTGAGTCTTGACGTACACGACTGTATCATCACGACGAAATAGTTCATGAAGTGAATAGTGGATTCAGTTAAGCTTGACTGTGTCATTCTTGAGATTCGCTATCCCATACTGTTGTCATATGCTTTTATATCAAGCTTATTTTCAATGCCAGCCTTATCGGATTATCAAAATGTCTTCCGGATCGAGAAGAACGAAACGACGGGCAGGGGAGCCGAGACTCGAGTTATGAAGCGGAATCGACTCCCAGTCTCTTGCTCAGCTTGCAGGGCTCGGAAGCTAAAGTGTGATCGCGGGAGCCCTTGTTCGGCCTGTTCAAAACGAGGGCTGGTCGCAGCTTCCTGTAACTATTTCGGAAGTGACCAGAAGGATCGCGGTAGGCATGGTAAAGCTACAGAGCCTAAGAGCACTGAAGCACACATTCGCTTGCAAAAGCTAGAAGAGATGGTCAAAGGCTTTCTACAGTCTGCAGATCAATCCTCCTCTGACAAGTCTAGGGAAGCCTGGCCCACCAACAAAACGGCAAATCAGCCCCTGGAATCGTTGTCACTAAACAGTCCTCTGCAGTCTATCGAAGCCGACACAGAGACCAGGGGTTATCTTGAGATCAATGGTTTGGAATCCAAGTATTCCGGTGCCACTCATTGTAAGTGTGAACTTGCTGGGCCAGGGATGCCACTACTGGAAATGGGACAGTTAGGATATGCCTCTACTCTCAAGCCATATATCTAGCTGGTACCAATCGAGTCTCGATTCGTGAATGCTGACTCATAGAGTTAATGTACAGGGACAACAATACTTCAGAATGTATGTGTGACTGGTTATCTAAATGCACCCAGACTGAGACTGACCTGGTTCAGAGTAAGATCCTCCACATGCTCTACTTTTTTTTGTCTTTCTTTTGCTTTGAGATTTAGAAACAGATATTTAGAAACTTCTATCGAGATGGGTGAGAGTGTTATTAGAATGTGGAATCTTCGTTTTCCAGGCATGCCAATAACAAAACTGAATGCTTAACGATATAGTTCGAGAGATACAAGATGCTCTTGAGCCTGAGAGCCAAGAGGAAGAAGTAGAATCTCTCGCCAAGCCTCCTGCATGTCCCGATATATTGCTCGATTCAGACAGATCGCTGTCACTTGCCGATGTTTGCAAGACACTAGGCCAGAGAGCCGGTGTTGATAAAATTCTACATGTCTACTTTTCTCATAGGCATAACCAAAGCCCAATCCTCCATAAGAAAAAGTTCATGAGAGAGGTATAGATGATCTGTGTGACTAGACTTTTAAGCTCTAATTGTTTATAGTATGAATCTTTCTGGAATATTCCATCTTCGGTCTCCTTCCTATGGATCTCCATGCTGTTCTCTGTTTTGTGTATTGGCACCCAAGTCATTGAGGCTCGTGCCGATGGTGATGTCGACGCTTCAATAAGCGAACTCAGGGAGGAGCTCCTTGTCAGAGCTGGGCAGGCTCTTTTAGTAGGAGGATATGACAAAGCGAGACAGTATTCTGTGGAAGCCTTGATACTGTACACAATGTGCAAGCATTTATATCCCAAGGAGCAAGATACAGATACGTGGCTAATGATAGCTGTATGTGCAAGAATTGCGTTTCGGATGGGGTATCACCAAGAGCCCCGTCACTTAGGGCGCTTCTCTCCATTCGAAGCTGAGATGCGAAGAAGGACATATTTCACAGTTGAAGCCCTCGACTTCCTGATTTCCTTTCAAGCTGGCTTACCTTCAGTAATTCCAGAAGAAGTGTGTGATACTGAGCATCCTCGCAATTTATTCGACAGTGATTTCGACGAGGACTGCACCACGCTCCCGCCATCACGTCCAGTAACAGAGCCAACTCCAATGCTCTATTTTCGGTATAAGTCTCGACTGGGAAAGATTCTTCGGCGTGTATTCCGATTTGCCTTAGCTGTCAAGAGCCCCTCCTACGAAGAAGTCAGAGAACTTGATACCCAGCTCCAGGAAATGCATAATGTGAGTTCTCCTAAGGGTTCACCCTCATCCGATCCCTCGGCTGTGAAAGACACAACATGATTCAGCGACAGTGCATGGTAGGGGACAACCGAATCAAGGGAGCACTGCTCTATGGGGAATCTTCTCCAAATCCAGATACTCCTAGCTATTAGTTCTCCTTGGCTTGAGAATATCCCTCAAAAGTCTCTGGAGACTTACCTGACATCAACTATCTCTCATGTCTTATGAAACCTGTAGAAAGCAATAGCTGATCATACACTGTAGGACATACCTCCTAGTCTCCAGATGAGACCGATAGAAAATTGTTTTGGGGATCAGTCATACACAATACTACACAGGTTGAATCTTGAGCTGATGTATCTGAAAGGCCTTTGTGTTCTGCATCGAAAGTACATCAGCTACCAAAGAATGAATACTGCTTACGCTTATCCGCGCAAGACGTGCGTCAACGCGGCTCTTCAGATGCTGAAATACCAAGCTGAGATACATACAGCCTGTCAACCTGGCGGGCAAATGTACGGCGAAAAATGGATGCCATCCAGTCTTTTACTTTACGATTACCTGCTAGCCGTAATGATCATCTGTCTCGACCTATCCGAATCCCGTAAGAGCTCGATTATCAGAAATCCCGAAGAACGACTGGTTGAGGCCCAGAAATATGATGCGTTGCAGGTTTCTCACGACATTTGGCTGGCGCGGCGGAGCTGTTCACGGGATGCTCGTCGTACGTAGACTTCTCCAAGCCTTGTCTCCTTCAAGCGATGCTGGCATTCTGGCGTGTCGAATGCTTCGCAATCTATAGATCGAGGTCTGCTGTTGCGGGACTTCAAGCCTTCTATGTTGTCTTGTTTCCTGATTTCTTTCGAGCAATCATGACTGACGCCAAAACTTCAAAGGTGCTTCAGACGTCTTAGCCGCCATGCTATCAAGGTTACCGCGGCCGAGTCTCTCAAGTTCGTCGCTTGACACACCGCGGGAGGCATTATCAACGTCAGAAGATCTTGGAGTGGCAGAACATATGAATGAACCAATGGCCATTTTCGGTGCGTTCGTGATGACAGGTATTTATTTGATCCAGATGATGGACTGATCCCATCTTCATTTAGAGCCACACACATCGTACCAACCTGAAAGGTTGGAGATATCCGACCAAGACTTTTCAATGAGCGAGTATGCTCCGCACGATTTCACTAATTCGCTAGACACAATTTTGATAGGGTCCGGAGAAGTCGATTGGGTATGCGCCCGTAGTTGCAGCACGATTCCTCATGACTGACAGCTTCCTAGGGGTACATTGATCAATATCTGTTTAGCTACAACGGTGCGAACGCACAAGGGGAAAAAGTGCCATAGAGTAGCCGGTGAGGAGATGTGGCGACCATTACACTTTTCCTCTACTATAAACATGAGTTGAAGGACAGAATACGCACTCTTGGTCTCCTTCAAGTCGGCCTCGTGCCTAAGGATTTTTTTAAAGTCATGATACTTAGCGAAGGAGAGAGTTGGCGGTAGGAGCGCTTCTAAGAATACACCCATCGACATAAACCAAAATGTATAGTGTATTCATTTCTTAGGTATTTACTGGTATACTTTAATGCTTGACACCATGTCTCCGCCGAGCCGTGCAATTTCCGATACTACCGCTTCTTTGTCCATCTCCGTCTGCTCGGAATCCCTCGACACCCTTGTGGCATGCGTCATGGTCATCTTGAATGCTCGAGGTCGTGCGGTCTGTGGATTCCACAGCCCTGCAATCAATGAATTGGACATTGTGCTGTGGAAAAAGACGATACTGCTCGTGTAGAGGGTCCGAAGGTCACTCAGATATAATTGCACAGGATCATAGCCGACATAACCAACATTTGTCTCTGACTGTACTTCCAAATTCCGGAAGGTCTGCTTTGTTCCCGCTATTTGTCTTTGATCTGAGGTGAATTTGGGTGACAAATGGATCACAAAGTCGTAGTCGGTCGTCGAAGTCGCAAATAGGTTTCTGTGGTCTATCTCGACAACTTGCTCCTTAATAAGCTGGAAAGCGGACACTGCTAATGCAGTCATGCGAGCTGCAGCCATTTTTGACGGAGACTTATCCGTGAATGCTAAGCCGGTCGTGTCGTGATTAGATGCAGCGAACAGAACGGTACGATTCATGCCCGGGTCAATGTTTCGCCATGCCTCGAATCTGCCTTTTATCGACAAGAGATCCTGCGTTGTCATTGTACCCGTAAAGTCAACCACGAGAGGTGTTTGCCGCCAGTCCCACCTTGCAATGAACATCAAGGTCCTCAGGAATCCTGTCATTATAGAAGATGGGGCTCGCCACGGGTATGGCTGTAGAAATATGCGTGCGACGATCAGCTCGATGAGCTCTTCGCTGATATGGTTGGTAAGCATATGACGATCAAACCATAACTTCACGATACGTATTGTAGGAGATAGATGCGGAAACCTGGTACATTGAGTGCATATCGATTGAGTCAAGAGGGAAAGCTGTACAAAACTCCTCTTGTATGAAGATAATGCAGCTATTGCATCTTCTCTTGTTCGAGGTTCTGTCGACTTGTCTTTTATGAGTCGATCCAGGAGGGTCTGCTCTCGATCGTTGTGTATACGCAAGCGGAAGGTCGCCCCAGAATCATATATCACATCCAAAAATGCACAGTTCAGGAACTGTTGGTTCTCATTTTCAAGGCCGATACGGGTTTTAATGCTGCCATCAGCATCCTCAAGTAGGCTTCCAATCCTGAGTAAAAAGGCTACCTTTATTCTTTGGGCAGCGATGATATCATCAGGCCATCGTCCAGATCCTTCAAATTGGAGTAGAACTTCCGCAGGGACCTTGAGTAGCTTTTGTGAGCTAAAGGCTGGCTGGTCAATTGACGCATAACGTAGCTGGGGGCTGATAGCGGAAAGTTGCCTCAGTTGAAGTGGAAGACCCTCAAGCTCCCAGACTGTTTTTTCGAGAGTGCTGAAAGCGTCTCTAAGTATCTCGAAAAGGTTTGAGCCAGTTGTCACCATGGGTAGAACTTGTACAAATTCCTCACCAATAAATGTGACGCCTCTGCTCATTTCGGCATCAAAATGGCGACTGATTAGATAGGAAACGATGTCTTTGAATATTGTGTAAGTCGACCCGGGCTTCCAAGCTAAACTCTCAAGGATGCTTCCATCCTTGAATCGGCGCAATTCTGCTTTCTCGCCCCAGAATTCTTGGAATTTAGCTGCTTTCTGCTTCTCTTCCGCGGGCGGTCCTTGGTCAACCAATCGATTGATATTGGCCGTGTCAAATATTACGGAAACTAGTAAAGGGGCTCGTGGCTCGGATACACTAGTTGACTTGATCTGCCACGATGATTGATGCGGTAGTTTGATATCGATTACTTTTACCCTGTCTGATAGGCCTTGTCTCATTATTTCGAAAAGACGCCGGCCAAGACGAGCGGCACTAGACGTATGGTCGCAGTCCGTTAACTTAGGGGCCTTCGCTGGAATAGGAACATGCATAACACAGTCGAATCTTTGCAATACCTGCGAGGCTTTTAATATGAAAAGGGGTTCGAAATGATCAACTGCTGCGTCATTCAACATATCGAGCGCAGTTTTAGCTTCATATCTTAGTAGCGAATATGACCATGGTGTCATTTTGTAGAGCAAATTTTGCCCCCTCGGCCCATCATAGAACATGGGAATATCTGACTTAGAAGCAGGAAAGTCGAGCGCCTCATGGATTATTGGATGACTAGCCAAATCACTAGTTGAGAGAAACTGAATTACTGCTTTGAATAATTGATAACTGCTATAAGTCGGAGATAGGACGCTTCGTCCCTTTGTACTACTACCTTCCAGAAGTAGAGCAGTCAGAGCAGCCCATTCGAAGGAACCAAACCCGCCATTGGTGATGTCACTGTCGAATCCCCGCTGCCGGAGCCAAGTTCGACCAAGCAGACAGGCGTCCAGGTATCCAGGTGAGTGCTTCGATGCAGAATGAAGGAGTCTGAGGTACTCTTCGAAATTCTCACTGGATTTCAGAGATGCGTTATAGAATGGGGTTGGGAGTTGCATGGCTTCTATTATCCCTTTCTCTTTCGGTCGAATCGCATTCTTGTACGGACGCAGCTTAGATTCCGGGAAGAGGCCTCGAGGAGCCGCGGGGATAATATTAATCTTGAATTTCAATGGCGATGAATCACCTGTGGCTGAAAGACGATGTTAGGGAGGAATTTGGCAACGCAAAATCGGAGTACTCACCTGGCATCGGCTTGAGAGCTAGAATTGAATGAAGGCTGTTTCCATTGAGGTGGTCAAATCGAAGTGAAAAGTCATCGCCTGCAGCTACCTGAATGGCAGCAGCAATACAAGCTAGATAGTACGCCCGTTTGTAGAAGAAGCGGTAATCTAAATAGTCCTTTTCTTGGAAGATTGACTTGGGCATGGTGACCACCATATCAATAGATAATTCGGCGTTCGTCTTGACCATGCTTTTTAGTGCATAACTACCCACAACATTGATACTGGATGGCTTTGAGTATGCTAACTTATAGGCAGCATTCTTGTCAGGTTTGGGTTCTGGGAAGGGAATGGAAATTTTATAGGATCTTTGGAAATTCTTGACTGCATCAGCAACCTGTAAGATCAAAGTCAGCACTGGCATTCCGTGACAGAATCACGACCTACTGAGAGCGTATCCTTCTCCTCGATGGCCTCTACCAAACTTTTCAGCTTTCGCAAGACAGGATCTACACTGCTGAGCCTCTTTTCGTAGTTCGGACGCACTTCTGCTAACATCTTGTCGACTTGTAACTTGAACATGCTAGACTTGTAATGACCCGCCGCAGACAAGGCGTTACTGTCATCATTTTTCACTCGTTTCGGCTGTAGTTGCGGAGACTCTGCTTCTGTGACTGACGCGGAGGACACAGCCAGCTGCCCGTCCAGCTTCCGCCTCTTCGAGGGTAGCTGCGCCATTCTCGACGCTTTAAGAATGAATCGTAGCCAACCTACAACTAGATGTCGTTGTAGTCATAGACATAGACATGTTCTTGAAAGGCCAGTGGTCTCTGGAGCCGGAGCTGTACAATCTGCAGGTGATCTTTTGCTTTCCCTTTTTTTTGTACTTTTCTTTTTATGCGAGCCAAGTAAATTTAAGGTTGGCAATCGCGGGGGCTAGTTCCAATACACATAGTAGCTCCGCTATCGGCACGCGATAAGGCGCCTTGTCCAAAAAAGCTTTGCAGGCTGGGACAAACCATATATACTTTATCTTCAAGTGACGGACACAGGAGCAACTCTCCTTTAGTCTTGCTCGCCATGTCAGTGATTGATCTGGGAGAATCAATCCCGCCTGTCACTGCACATGTAAGCTGTTTCAAACATTTTATTTCTGCTGCGTATCCTGTTGGAATATTCGCAGAGGAATGTGATGAGTCAACGAGTCGACAACTGACTTGCAATAGGCCACGAGCGTATCCCTGCCCGAATGGAGGGACAATGTTGGTTATGAAGAGGGCGATGAGAGAGTGCTTAGTAGAATGACGACTGGCTATCCACGGTAAGGCTCTTTGTGTCCATTGTCATCTCGTCGACGAGAGCACACTTCCTGACAAAAGTCTTGCGACCAAGCTTCTTCATCCACAAAGAGATTACGGCGTTTGCGGCAGAAATACTTGAGGATCACGGCAGTTCTGGTGAGCTTGCCATGCTATTCCCCTCGAAGTCCACTGCGAGGAGCTGCGCAAAGTTCATTACTTCGAGGGATGCCTCAATTCCGATCGATCAGATCCGTATCATTCATTTGGCCTTGGACAAGAGCAAAGCCAACTCGGAGCCTTTGATCAGACTATCCCCCTCAATATCTGCAGTATTATTTTCAAGATCTGTCTTCTCCATCGCAAAGCAATACTGGCAACATTCAGGTTCCGGTATCTCCAGTAGGCGGGCTTCTTTTTGCCGCGGTCTCTACAGAGAGGGGTTTTTAGTGGATGAAGGTAGTCTCCAGCTCGCCAGCAATGGTACTAACGGTTTTCATAACTCTATTAAGGGGCCTCGGCGTTACCAACGACGTTCGGTAGACAAGCTCATGCTAAAAGCAAGTGCAAACGAGCCACTGCCAATCGATCAGCACAAAGCCGCCGTTCACATTGATCCTGCAGAAGCTCTTGAGAGCTCGCAGTTTCTGGAAGAACGATTTGGGAGAAACCTTCATGTTTCGCTTGTTGATAGTGCTAAATCAGCCATCCGCCGGCGGATAGCTGGTTCACTTATGGGGGAAGTGGATCTCGGTGCTCCTAATCCGCCGACAACCTCAAACGCCCGTGGCGTAAGTGAACTTCGAGAAGATGATGTTTACTTATTTCCTACCGGGATGAACTCCATCTTCACTGCCCACCAAATGTTGCTTCAAGCTCGAGGTCATTTGAAAAGCATCTCATTCGGATTTCCTTATGTGGACACATTGAAGATTCTCGAGAAATGGGGACCCGGGTGTGTCTTCTATGGAAACGGGTCTTCTGACGACCTCGACGACCTTGAAGTCCGGCTCAAAGCAGGCGAAAAATTCCTAGCGTTGTTCTGTGAATTCCCTGGGAATCCTCTTTTGACCTGTCCGGATCTTCGCCGGATTAGAGCATTGGCCGATACATACAATTTTGGTGTTGTGGTCGACGAAACTATTGGCAACTTCATTAATGTTCATGTGCTACCCCACGCGGATGTAGTCGTCAGCAGTCTTACAAAAATCTTTTCTGGGGAATGCAACGTCATGGGAGGTAGTATGATAATAAATCCTCAAGGGCAGTACTATCAATCACTGAAGAAGGTCGTAGAGGCCCATTTTGAGGATAACTATTGGGCAGAGGACGTCATATTTATGGAACGAAATAGTCGCCATTTCGTATCTAGAATTGAGAGAATCAATGACAACGCGGAACTCATATGCAACATGCTGCTGAACCACCCTCTTGTTAACACCGTCTATTATCCCAAGCACAATCCATCACAAGCGAATTATGATGCTTGTAGAGCATCTAACGGCGGTTACGGCGGTCTGCTCTCCCTCACATTTCATACGAAAGCCCAGGCTATAGCCTTCTACGATCGTATAGAAACTGCCAAGGGGCCGAGTCTTGGGACTAATTTTACTTTGACCTCACCATATGTTCTTCTGGCACATTTTGCAGAATTGGAATGGGCAGCGCAGTTTGGGGTCCCAGCTGATTTGCTCCGTATTAGTGTTGGTCTCGAGGACCCAGAGGACCTAAAGTGTCGATTTGCGACTGCCTTGAAAGCAGCCGAGAAGGCCGACTCCTGATCCAACCAATATTAGCGATATAGTTGCATCTCAACGATACACGAGTAAGAAGGGAGATCTAGTTCAATGATCTTGAAATTTAGCAACTCACAATGCTTATAGTGAACGTAGATGCTAATGCCAGAGGTGGATATGGATTCACGCAATGAAGTGACCGCGCAGTCCTGATGTCAACTTCACACAGTAGTGTGATACAAGGAACGAGCGACTTTGTGCTCAACGTGGGACAACAAATTCTACGCTCATGACACCCAGAAGTATATCAGTCATGAGAACTACAAAGTTCTACGCATGCTCAAGGATGTGGTGGTCTTCACAGCAAGGGAACATCCATACAAGCCGCGTCAACGGGTTGAGCTAAGTATCTTGAGTGCCTTTATCGCAGACATCTTCGGGAAGCATGTGGCCTTGAAGAACAGCTAGAGGATACAGAAAGGTCCAAAATTTCCTGATAAGCCACCTAGTATCCAGGGTTTAGTCGCTGTCATCTGTATCGGCCTGCTACTTTGATCAGAACTACCTAAAGGCGTAGCGGCGCACTAGGCCTATCTGCATGCTCGAGTAGATATGTAGCTGCCCTCCCGTTTCTGAAGACGTGCCGTAATATTGGTAGTCGCTACATGCTTTGAACAACTGCAACATAGGGAGCCAGAGGGTCATTGGCAATTGGAGCAAGAAACGCACGGAGTGCCCGACTTCTCTAAACCGTTCGCATCAGCCAGGAATATCAACTGCGTAAGTTGCATGATTGACTACTGGCTTTCACCATTTAATTGCACATGCTGGTGGTGCCTTGGAACGAGCTAGATGAATCGGGCTTTGCTCCCATATTCTCGTCAGTTGCGTCTGATATCTGTCGTACACACGTGACCTGACTCTACTGTACACGGCCGCTTCTGTGTCCAGAATCGCACGTCGCATGTGGGCGCCTCGTGTGTCGGCAGACCTCTAACAACTCCGTAAGCTAAAAGCCCCCGGACAAAGGAAAGCACCACGGTGTGGCTAGTGCGTTACGCCTCATTATTGGCTGACGCTGGGTGCCGTTGGTGTTGCGAATGCGAGTGCTTACTGTAGCCTACCCAGGTGGCTCTAGCAGCAACAGGGACAGGGGAAGGCAAGTCCTAGTCAAGGCTGCCTGCCCTGCCCGGCGTGGTCGTGCTGGTCCAACCAGCGGACGCAAAGAACCATCTTGCCCTGCATATCGGGTCGGATCCTCTTATATCGTTCTCATCGTGGTCGTCCCGTCTTCTTCTCTTCACAATCGCGCGATCCAGTCTGCTGGTCAACTGCTTTCTCGCTTCCCTTGCGAGCAGACGGCAGGCCATCTCGACCCGAGTCCTCAAAGGACCACCACTGCCGCTCTACTGATCTCTTACTCTCGTAGGAAGCAAAGCGTAAGGATTGAAAGCAGGTGCACGAGCACGAGCACGAGCCGGAGCAGAGAGCGCAGGTCTGAGGCGTCGATAGCTCTGCCTTGTGGGAAAATGCGCAGATTACGATGACCAGTTTGCGCCCAAGATCCTCCTCAGCAAGGTCCAGCAACTCTGATGTCAACAGAGGACCTGCAGCCTCCCCTCGAAGAACCCCAGCAGGCGCCGACTTCAATGCTCCAGAAGGTGTGGTGTTGAACGACGTTCCTGCATATAATCTGAGCAGCTCATCGAATCTACTAATCCCGCTGTATGGGACGGGCTCGCCATATCCAACCATTTCCGCCTCGAGCTCGCCATCAAGGCCCAGAGCGCGATCAGCTGCTGCAGAGCCGATACCTTCGCCGTTGTTCAGTCCAAATACTCCTTATCGACCGTCGACACGCCCCGGACTTCCGATGTATCAACCAACTCAGAGGGTGGCGGATGCCACAAGGCAGTATGTGGTTCCTCCTCCCCCTCCAATGTCACCACCAGCTCAGCCGCCGATGATGTCTCTACCTCCGCCTCCTCCTCGTCCCGTCACAAATCAATCACATCAGCACCCGGGCGTCATGATACCTCCTCCTCCTGGGCCTCCCCCTGGAGCCAATTGGCAAGCAAGTTGGGGTAGATCTTATGATGCCAGGGGATTTCCACTCCCCCCACCGAACCCGCCCACAAGCACACAGCACCAGGCATACAATCCTAGCCAACCCTACGTCGCCCATCATCCACCTCCCCTTTCAATTCCACCACCTCCAGCTTCTGAACATCAGATGTCAGCAACCTATATACCCCATGGTGATTCTTTTGGGCCTGGTGTTGGAATACCTGGGTTCGGCCGGCAAGAACCAAGTTTCACCAGAGGAGACAGTGCCGAGTAAGACAAATAGCTTCTTATGTCCTCTGAAAACATCATGGCTCTCTGATTACACGAGTTTTTGATCCATCAAAAATCCCTAAATCTCGACATTCGCGAGAAAGCTGCTAACCTAATCCCAGGTTCTCTGCAGTATCAGACAGCTCGCGGACCTCGAGGACCACTATGGATACTGGTCTGACGACGCCCATGGACGAGCAAACTAGTTGGTATATAGATCGAGATCGAGATCGAGACAGACCATTTCAGACATCTTCAACTCGATATCCCAACATTCACCTACCAGAGTATAGCTCCTCTGGAGCATCCACTACTACCATCCCCAATCGACAAATATCGAGTAGAGTCTTGAATACGGCTGCGAGCAGCATTCATCAACACACAATCAACACTAATTCTACTACACCTGTATCTCCGAACGATGCCGGTTCACAATGGCCGATGGACAGGGTTCTCTTGTGGCTAGCCAGCAACCAATTCTCAGATGATTGGCAAGAGACATTCAAGGCCCTCAACATAAGTGGGTCTGTCTTTTTAGAGCTGGGCAGTGGCCATGGAGGAAGGGGTAACTTTGGAATGATGCATCAACAGGTCTACCCCCGGCTCGCAAAAGAGTGTTCGAATAGCGGCACTGGCTGGGATCAGGCCAGAGAACGTGAAGAGGGAAAGAGAATGCGTCGTTTAATTCGTGGAATAGTCACAGGAAGGACAGCAGAATTCTCGAAGGCTGCCCACGTTAGGCGAGAATCCTCAACGGCAAATATCCCCAGTGCTGGCACTGAGGGGACTTTAGAATCGTCTCCAAATCTTGGTAGAGAGGTACATATTTCAACGCCTAGTACAGCAAATCCTGATGATGAAAGCCCCGGGAAGCAAACGTTCAAAAGCACCGTGGGACGGAAGATGTCAACTAGAAGCACCACCGTACCGGCTTCGAATAACAATAGCGGCGGCTTCGGAGATCCTGATCTTAATTCGCAGAGCCGTGGCGCTCACCGAACTGCTTTACGCAACCTTGACGCAGATAGTAGTAGAAGACACAGTCCAAGTGCCAGTAGTGAAACTGGCGAGGGTCACTTCAGGGGCCTTTCTGTTCGCGTGGATAGTAGTCCGCAAAGCGGTAGCCCTGGCGGAACATTCTCCACACTTCATTCTAACAATAATGTGAGTTTGTCCGTCTCACCTCATAGTGCGAAGTTTGGTCATCGGGCTACAAATAGTACCGACTCGATATCCTCGAGTGCTGCGATCTATGGTTCCGGGGTGCCACCTGGGGCAAGCCAGGTGTTACGCGGTGGGATGGGAGGAGCTGTTGGCGAATTGAACCTTGTAAGGAATCAGGATGTCCGCCGACATGGAGTAGATGGCACCCGACAGTCACCACTTGAGGCTGGTGATCGATCAGCGTCTATGGACCCGCCCGGTTCTGCAAAGGAGTCCAAAGGATTTCTCAAGCATTTTAGAAAGAAACGGAGGGAAGATGGGGCAGTTCCATCTCCAGAAGAGCCAAATTTGGAATCTCCGACAAGCCCATCATTGGCTTTCAAGCCTTCCTCTCTTGGAAATGGCAAAATCAGCAATTCCAGCGAAACGTCTCTGAATCGACTGTCATCGACGTTCTCTGCTTCCGAGCATGATCAATTTGTAGGTGGCTACAAGGGAAGGCGCAATGTTGGGGGTAGAACTTTCATTCTGGCTACCTTAGATGGATGGAACTATCGCTTATGTGATGTGACTGACATTGATACTCCCAGCGAGCTTCGTCTCTCAATATGCTCAAATTTGGGCATTCAAGAAATTCAATCCGCGCAGATCTACATGACCGATTTTGGGAGAGTTGTGCATGATGAGGCTCTGGATGACCAGAAATTGCTTCTGCATCGAAGAACAAGAGCTGACCAGTCCGGAAGCCTAAAGCTGTACATTAGAGCTCCTGCAAACGCGTTCTCATCTGTATCTGCTGGCCTCCCCGCTGGACTTGGAATGAGTTTCGAGAGCCAGTTTGATCTCTCACCTGGATTGTCCTCGACCACACCCCTCGACGAAGGCGCTTATGCTAGACTCAATGGAACAAGGAGACGCTCAAACTCTTCCCCCCCTGCATCTCGACAGAATACTATCAAAGCTGGGGCGTCTGCTGGTCGAGATGTGCTTCCAATAGATCAATCCGATTCAATACGAGATAAATTAAAGCAATTCAAGTCTCTTGGAGATACTGGCGAGAGCCAACTCTCTGACTCCGAACGACAGGCCTTCCTGGACCTAGCTCTAGGCGAACACAGGGCAGAGGTGGAACGAAAACAGAAGGCGTATCTGGAGCACAAGAAAGCAGGCAAGCAAGTACAGCCATCTGGCGATCCTTCGTATGGTATTGTTGGTCGAAATGTTGATTTTGATCAACCTCGGAATTCACCTTTCGAGGACAAGAAGCTTGATAACCTTCTCCCGCAAAGAAGACCACCACCGCCTCCCGCTGACTCTGCTACATTGATCAAAGCCAATTCTCTGAGCAAGAAAACGGGGCAGCAATCACGTCTCTCTGTCACGAGTATTGATATCAACGGAAAGAGGCTTTCAGGGGATGACTCGACCGGGTGGACACCCCAAGACATTTCAGAACAAGCCAAGAGAAGACCAGTCCCTGGTTCTCCTCAGGCTAGCAGTGGTATCGCTGCCGCACTCGTCGGCATGGGGAATCGTTTGGGTGGAGTTGGTCACCCCAGCCCAAGTAACACCTCTGCCTCCTCCCCCAAGAAGAAGACGTCTTCGGGAAGTAGTGATCAGAATGAAAGGGGAAGGGGCGTTATGTCAACTGTGGATTTTGGAATATCAAGCTCGGGCAGAAGTAGTCCTAGATCAGCCAGTGGCACCCCTGGAAGTACCACATGGTCTAAAGGAGACACATCCTTTATCGTTCCAGACTATGGGGAGGAAGGTGATACCAGAACCGAAAGAAACCATGCCCAGTCCTTCAACATTACTGAGAAATCCTCTGTCGCCAGACTTCGTGAGGAAGAGACCAGAAGAGCTCCGTCTCCGTCTGAGCTCAGCCCAGGCAGTGCTCATACTAGTACCACTATGATGATACCGGGCAATCGCAAGTCTTATGGCCCGAACCTAGATTTTACGGAATCAAATATTGTCTTTGAGAAATCCCCTAACCCAGCAGAAGAGATGGATTCTGATGACGACTCCGACGACGGGCTATTCGCAGTTCCAATAGCATCTCGTAAACCATCCAAGAAGACAAGCTTGAGAAACGGTCTCTCTTCTGATAACACTGTCGAGGATATGGGGAAACGACCAAGTTTGACTATCCGGACCTCAAGATCAAAGAAAGGCCTCTCAGTGTCGTTCTCCTCTCCACAGCTAAATAGCGCTACTACCGCTACTACGTCGAGGACGCCTGAGTTTGAGGATGAGAGTGCCCGAAGCGGGAAGCGGCCACTTCGTCGTACTCCTGCTTCTGCTGAAGGTGGCTGGTCAGCGGAATCTTCGGAGGACGCGAGTGCAAAGCTTTTACGACGCGAGTCATTTGCAAGGGAAGATGTCTGGGCAAGCAGACCTCCCGCAGAAGCGCTCATCAACCACCTCGACGACTTCTTCCCTAATCTCGATCTTGATCAACCAGTTGTGGAGGGCGGCAGCACTTCGCCACCTGTATCACCTATAGCAGAACAAGGGACATTAGAGCAGCTAGCAGCGGCTCAGGCGGGAATGACGATCGGCGATCCGACAATCAATACGCTTAGAGCCAGCGCTTCTTACAACGATAGTGATACCTTAGGCTCTGACGAGTCTACACTAAAGGCTTTGGAGAACAGGAGCTCGATACAGAGTATTGCCCAGAGAAACGTACGCCGCTCTGGTGGTTTAGGACGAATGAAATCAATTCGAGAGGTAGCGAGAGGAGCTCACGAGGCCAATAAACGTTTCACGGCACCGGTCCAGAAAGGCCAGACTTCAAGCACAATTCTTCGACGGAAGAGTACCAAGATGTTCGGAGCGAACATTGTGCAAATAAAGCCTCAAAGGGGAAGTATGATTCTTCCGCAGATTCCTCAAGACATTATACCCAAGCGACAGGCAACTTTTCGATGGTTCAAAGGTCAGTTAATTGGCAAAGGTACTTATGGGCGTGTCTACTTGGGAATGAACGCCACTACTGGGGAGTTCCTAGCCGTTAAACAAGTCGAGGTTAGCGCCAAAGCTGCTGGGCACGACAAAGACAAGATGAAAGAGATGGTTGCTGCTTTAGATCAAGAGATTGACACAATGCAGCATCTCGATCATGTTAATATCGTCCAGTATCTTGGGTGCGAGAGGAAGGAAATGTCTATTAGCATCTTCTTGGAGTATATCTCTGGTGGCAGCGTCGGAAGTTGTCTAAGAAAACATGGCAAATTCGAGGAGACGGTAGTGAGCTCCTTAACGCGACAAACTCTGGCAGGGCTTGCCTATCTGCATCGGGAAGGTATCCTCCATCGGGATCTCAAAGCGGACAACATTTTGCTAGATCTGGACGGAACGTGCAAGATATCTGATTTTGGCATTTCGAAGAAGACGGATAATATTTACGGCAATGATGTTACAAATTCCATGCAAGGATCTGTTTTCTGGATGGCCCCTGAGGTAGTACGATCCCAAGGACAGGGCTACTCTGCGAAGGTTGACATCTGGTCTCTTGGCTGCGTTGTCTTGGAAATGTTTGCTGGTCGAAGACCTTGGAGCAAGGAGGAAACAATCGGAGCGATCTATAAGCTTGGAAGTCTTAACGAGGCGCCTCCGATTCCCGACGATGTTGCGTTAAACATCAGTCCGCTCGCTGTGGCTTTCATGGCCGATTGTTTCACGATGTAAGGGTCTTTAATTGGCGAGTCTTGTAGTTGGCTAACACAATATACAGTGACCCTTCTGAACGTCCTACGGCGGACACCCTTCTCTCCCGACATCCATTTTGCGAACTCGATCCTAATTATAATTTCCTCGACACAGATCTTTATGCCAAGATTCGTGGCGCTTACTAGTTTTCGACTTCTTTAAGAGCTTTTCGGTGGCGCTATATATTGGATCATGAATTAACGAATCCACCCCGAGCATGTATGGTGTCCTTTCTTCGCTATAGGGCTGTGGGTCTACTCAGGCTAAAATGTAGCACGAGCGTGGTGAGCGTTTTGGGGTTTTAAAACTTGTAGTTCAAATGTGAAAGAAATTCCAGTGTACATGAAATGGCTGGACGATACGGAGTGGCCCCAGTGTATGATCAGATTTCGAACCAGATATGGTACGCTTCGTGTGTAGGAAAACGTGTCTCAGACGAGGCCAGGATACCCCGCTTTAATCCTGGCAGCGACAGGGCGATGCGGGGCACGGCATGATAACATCTCAGCCTTGCGACTCGCTTGAGAAAAAATATCCAGAATCACAAAACCCATTCTCTGGTCGTCCGTGTTCACATGCCAGTATCAGGAAGGCCTTCATAGTTCCTCAAAATGGCGCCGTACGATAGCGATTCATCTAGTGACGAGGATGAGGCCAACAATTATACAGAGACCAATGTTCTTTTAGGATACGCTTCCAAAGAGTCTTCAGACGACACCATCAGCCACCTTGGAGGGAGACCAGTACGTCTATGCATCGTTGCGAATTTACCATCTTCTCTTTCGAGCTCTTTCATGCTTGCCAATGCACATGCTAAATAGTTTGCTTCCAGAAATGGCTTGACCCCACAATTCCGCCGTCGGCAGCTCTTGCAAGGTGTCGAGTGTGCAATGATCTCATGGTCCTTCTACTACAGCTGAATGGTGATCTGCCAGAACATTTTTCGGGGCACGAGAGACGACTATACATAATGATATGCCGCAGAAAAACATGTAGGCGAAAAGAGGGCAGTGTGAGAGTGCTACGTGGGACAAGGATATCCGAGCCGGGATTGAGAGACAAGGAGACAACAGATCATGAAGCTGGTCCGTCGAGAACCTCGTTGAATGTTGGGGAGATGCTCTTCGGTACACAGTCACTATCAGATGCGCCATCTCCAAACCCGTTCTCCGCCTCTTCCATCAAGCCACAAAATCCTTTTGCTGCAGTAGGTCCTGCTTCAGAGGCCACAGCCGATCTACCACGAAACCTAGCCGGAGATAGCGCAACAAATCTACCGAAGTCTTTCGCCTCAGTACTCTCTCTCAACTCTACCAAGACCCAGTCTAGGCCCCGGACGCCCACCGAACAGTGGCCCTCCGACTCCCTTCTCCCGCATCCGTATCCATTATATTACCTTGTCGATGCCGACTATGAGATACTCGAAAAGACTGAACCAACTATCATTCAAACCGCTCCCATAGACTTGGACGACTCCATTAATTCAACGGGAGGGAAAGAAGACAAGGATGTATTCGAGAGTAGTATAGACAATACATTCCAGAAATTTGCAGACCGGTTAGCGCAAAATCCCGAACAAGTTATCCGGTATGAGTTCAAGGGAGCACCGCTCTTCTACTCCAAGGAAGATACTATCGGAAAATCGATCTTGAGTTCTGGCCTCGCCAGCAGCGAGAAAGTGAAGGTAGGAGATAGCATCGCAAGTAGAATTCCTAGATGCGGGAACTGCGGGGCAGGTCGGGTCTTTGAGCTCCAGCTTACGCCGCATGCAATTATGGAGCTTGAGATGGAAGAAGATGGCATTGAGGGTATGGATTGGGGAACGATTCTTGTGGGGGTTTGTGAAACAGATTGTGTGCCGGGTCATATTGAGAATGGAGAGGTAGGATATATCGAGGAATGGGTAGGAGTGCAATGGGAAGAGCTAAATATAAGGAAATAGTTGAGATGGCAGTGACGCAATGGCATTATCAATGCTACTTTCGGGGAGCATTAAGGCATCTTTGTAGGTATCTTTGCTCACGCATATTCTTGCTTTCTCTACTCATGTAGACTTAGCATTCTAATCCACCAGAATTCGTCTCACTGTTTGGATCCACCGTGACTCCACCCATGATGCCAGCCCTAACTATCCCATGCAAAAATCCCAAAAAGACAAAGCTATATGCAATTCATACGGGCTGCTCGTACGCCCTCCTAATCACCCTGGAGAATTGCTCCATCTTGACATCCTCCCGAACAATAGTTCCTTTCGCCTCATTTTGCTTGTTCAATGGGACTTTGACAACAGTCCCATCGACGCTCCACCCACAGACACTGGTGACGAATTTGTGAAATGCTTCACCTTGCATTCCCAACCATGACTCTAACACAGACCTTTCAATCTCCCGTACGGATTGAGAGATTGTGAGTGCGATTCGAATTCTTATAAGTTCTTCAAAACCAGCCACATCAGCGATCAGATCAGCATACAGGTCATCGCTATCAAGCGTGCTCCAGAACGCGGCGTAGGAAGCTTGTGCAAGAAGGTTGTTGAGGACGTTGAGCTTCTGAACGGCTTCAGAAAGGGGGGCGTCACCAGCGGCAGGGAGAGCTGACGAAGTCGAGGCAGGAGTCAAAATGTGTGGTGGGAGCAGGTGCAGAGCAAGCGAGAAGTCAGGGGAGGGAAAGACCGTTAATGACTTGACAAGGATGTTGGTGATAGTTTCGTCTTTGGTCAAATGGGGATTGAATTGGTATCTATACATTGGACATATTTTTAGCAGACACTTCTTGAGTGATAGGGTGCCATGAGAGAGAAGATGTCATTCTTTCAGATAGAGCTAATAAAGAGGCTTCAAGGGCTGGAGTGATTCATTCTCCGCGCCCGTTCAGGTAATAGGAAACGTTTAAAAACAGTCATCACTTGAGATGGGGAAGAGGAGGCTGAAAAGATCCACTCACAGCTTCAACAAAGCTAGATTCGCATAGCAGTCATAGGTGCGCTCTTCGCATTGAGCTGTCACATATTCCTGGAAGATGTTTGTAGTCTCGGGATTGTATCTATCGAGGCCGTTCAATATGGCATCAATGTGCTCTGGCCGATCAGGTGCGAAGTCGAACGGAACACCCATCGTTGATTGCTTGAGCCGCTCCGTCCTATCCTAACTAGGAAGCAGCGACTGCGGTGCTGCAAGTCTGGGTATATATCAGCTTTGAAAAAGTTCGTAGCGAAACCTGAGATGACAGTGTGGTGGTGGTGGTGGTGGTGGTGTGGTGCTAATTCTACTTAAGCGAGGGTGGGTTTGTGGCGCAGGCGCAGGGCATGGCCGAAAGTCGCCTTCAGCCTTACTTAGATCCTAAACCTGACCTCTTCTTCAACTATGTACTACGTGTTGAGGGCAATACCTCAATCTATGTCTATGTGCTTTTAACCTCTCCTATTCCCTTGCTCGCGGGTCTTGTACGAGGTTAGCAGCTTCAGATATATTGTCATTTATTTCTTTTAAAGGCTCTCAAGTACCCTACCCTCATCATTTCAATTTCATCTCCTTCTGCTCCCTCACGCTTTCTAGTGGAAGCTTCGGGTGGCCTATATCTCCAACCAAACATATCATGGAATGGCCAGGCTTCTGGGAATCCAGAAGCTCCAAGCCTAGTGATGCTTGCCCAGGTCGCTCTATCTTTGCTCCTTTGAGTCCAGGCGAAGCTCTTAGCAGGAAAGTCTTCGGGTAACATCCACTATCATAGCGTTTTGATTCGCGTGCGTATTTGTCATCATGTATTTTTCTCATTTTCTGCGGCCCATATCAAGTGGAACTGGACGCGCTCAAACATTCTATTTGACCCTGACCCCGCAATCTCCTCCCAACCCTAAGTCCGATAGCTCGCGAAAAAAGTCCTGAGACAAGTTGCGTTGACCTTACTTAGGAGGGCTGAGGGACGGTCCTGCGGCATGTCTGGGCAAGGGAAGGTTCTCCGGGCTGGCGCCATTGATTCGGGATCCCAAGGTGCGGGGTGATGTGCGGGGTCACGAGTGGTAAGATGCTGCGTCCAGCTTAGAGAAGTCTATGCATCATCCCATCTTAATCGTTCATTGCTAGCTACTATTCTTGACACCTTGAACGATTCTCAGCAATTGCTCCGTTTGACCGGAGCTTAGGCCAATACATCACATCACGTTTGGCCATATGATTATAAGTTCGTGACCCTCATTTAGAGCGTCAGAGTGGGGACAAGCTATCCCGTTGCATCCGCGTAGAACCACTAACTTTCGTAGTTTCTTACCTGCTTGTGCTGAGCTATCGAAGCCTCCTTCTCCGGTCAACCGAGCAGATGTCCGGGGCGTCTCATGGTCAACTATAAAATTCGAAAGACGCAGACGATTCGCTTTCTTAGATACCAGAATCGATTTGATAGAAAAAATGACTGAGAAGACAAGACTCCCCGAGAGAGTATTCCGGACCGAGCTGTCCCAGTATGGACGTCGCCGGGCTACTGATGGGCCCTACGCTGATAACCTAGACGTAGACATTTTGATTGTTGGAGCTGGATTCGGAGGGGCCTATCTGCTTTATGAAATGAGAAAGCAAGGCTACAAGACAGTTGTCTACGATGCTGGGCTGAGCTATGGTGGCACCTGGTATGTTCACCTCAATGAGCGGCAAAAGCAGGAGGCCACCATTACTTCCTTCGTCCATTTTCACAATCTCAATCCAGAGCACCTCTAATGATGACGAACAGGAGGTGGAACTGCTACCCAGGAGCCAGAGTGGATAGTGAAGTGCCCATTTATCAGCTTAATATACCAGAAGTCTACAACACTTGGACGTTCACCACCAACTATCCAGATTGGCGAGAACTACAAGCTTACTTTGATCATGTGGACAAAGTATGTGAGCTAAGCAAAGATACCGCATTCGAGACGGTGGTAACTTCAGCAGAGTTTGACAAGGATGTTGGTAAATGGAGTATGTCCTGATTCCATACAGAAGGCTATGATCTCACTCCGGCGCCTGAAGTCAACTGAGGCATCCTAATCTTTTACTTGGAGTGAATTCGTTGTGTCAGCCTCTTGCATATCCTACCAGCTCCGCAAGCTATTCTGGATGCTTGGTTAACCATTTGCTAATAATGTGACAGCTGTCAAGACCGCAGATGGCCGGACTGCAAAGACGAGGTTTCTCATAATTGCGGCGGGATTTGCCGCCAAACGATATTTTCCAGACTACAAGAACATCGAGCATTATCAGGGAGTTATTCATCACTCGTCTTTCTGGCCGCCCGAGGGAGTAGATGTACGAGGCAAGAAGGTAGCAGTTATTGGGACTGGAGCTTCTGGTGTTCAGATTGCTCAGGAATGGGGTCCACAGGTAAGCATCGAAAGCTCCATTTTCAAGGCCTTGCTGTGCCCTTGTACATCATGCATCGCCCTGCTTTGGCCCCAGTCTTCCAAGATCATATCAGACCATAAAAAAGCTGAATATCCAAGGTTGAAAAATTGACACTTTTCATGAGAACGCCAAATTTGGCTTTGCCAATGCGAAAGCGAGACATGACAGGAGAAGAGCAGAAGAGGCTCTTACCACAGTATCCTCAACTTCTGAATCTAAGAGAACGCTGCTTTGCTGGCTTCACCTATGATTTTAATGAGAGAAATACATTCGACGACACACCAGAAGAGCGCGAGGCATTTTTCGAACGTCTTTGGGAGCGTGGAGGGTTTGCGCTATGGCTTGGCGGATACAGTGACTATCTATATGATATGAAGGCAAATCGTGAGGCATATGATTTCTGGGCCAGGAAACAACGTCAACGTGTCACAAATCCGACGAAGCGTGACTTACTTTGTCCTCTAGAACCCCCTCATGCATTTGGTATCAGTAGGTGGTTTCCATAACATTACATATTCTGGACTACTAATAAGGTATCTAGAGCGTCCTTGCCTTGAGCAAAACTATTACGAGGTCCTTGATCAAGATAATGTCGAGATCGTTGATCTATCCGAGCAAAAAGGCACTGAGATCGAAGAATTTATCGAAAACGGGATTAAAACCAAAGATGGGAAGATCCATGAAGTTGACGTCATAGCAGTTGCAACTGGCTTCGATATCACGACAGGAGGCATGACGTCAATGGGCCTGAAGAGTATTCACGGCACTTTTCTGAAGGATGAGTGGAAGGCTTCAGCTAACACGTACTTGGGTACCACCATCAGCGGTTATCCAAATATGTTTCACTTGTATAGCTTACATGGTCCAACGCTTCTCTCCAACGGACCGACGAGTGTCGAAATTCAGTCACGCTGGATTCGGGATTGTATAAACATGATCAATCGTCGAGGGCTAAAATATATCGACCCGACCAAAGAAGCCACAGCTATATGGAAGAAGAAGATTAACGACCTTAGTAATGCGACATTGCTACCTACAACCAGAAGTACCTATATGGGTGGAAGCATTCCAGGCAAGGCATTTGAACAAGTTAATTATGCTGGTGGAATGGCAGCATATCATTCTGATATTCGAGAAGCTTTGAAGAATTGGGAGGGATTTCAAGCCGTGAGATTTGCTGTGTAATGAGACAAGTATATATATTCAGTAATTAGAAACTACCGTATTCTAAATTGGTAAGTACAAATGACTGTTATGAAGTCAATCTCTTTCAATAAGCTAGATAAGAAATCAATAGAGCTCTTGTAAAAAACACGTGCCAAGTATTGTACTGATGTTATTCTGGCTTGGTGTTAATTCGTTTCCCGAATAAAAAAACATAATAACCGGCTCATTTACCCGTTAGTTCTCTCGTTAGAAAATATTATTAGAGTAGATATCTCGTACGGAAATCTCAATTTTAGTAATATTATAACAACGTATCTTTTAACGAAGATATTACCTAGTTCGTAGGTAATATAAGACGTAACGTTATATATATCGAACTGAAAGTAAAAGGAGAAAATATGTATATTGCTTATCGTATCTAGAACGTATGAACGCATACACTTGGCACCTGTAGGAATATATAATGAAGTATTGATTCCTCTTCTCTCATCTTGGGAGAGAAGCCTTCTTATATTATATGAGCCAGCCTGGTGAAGCTTGCACGTGATCTCATATTCCAACAAATTGATTATATAATTTGTTTAATATCTAATTTTCGTTTATTTTTTATCTGTAAATTTTTCATATTATCAGCCCTATTATGGCACAGACGTAGGTATTATAATTAATGATCTATTTCTAATTCCTAAGGGTTGGACTAAATACGTTAGAGTAACAGCATATAACTATTACTCTATGAGTAATATGTTATAACAAGTATCTTTTCTAGAAAACAAATATATATATATTCTTATATGTTATAATAAAAAGTTTATAGAAATAAAACTTATTTATAATATATTAATAGTACGTTATTATCGCACAGGTAATAGCCTGTACGTTGTTAGTACTATATAATGCCTATGCGAGCTTGTGGTATTAGTGCATGGAGCTCGCCTAGGCATATAAGGGTCCTTATATGTATTTAAACACATTCTTTTACTTCTTTTCTTTGTTTTCTAGATAGATCAATTTAACACTTATTATCTTACTCTACTTTCATCCTCAATCATCCACGTGCTTGACTACGCGATAGTTATATTATACAAAAGAAATGTAAGAATAAAAAGTAACTATCTTATTTATCATAACATATTTTACAATTATTTTACGAATATTTTTTTACCTTATGTTTATATTATAATATAACTTTCTGTTTTATAATTATTATGTTTCCTTACTATCTTTTCTAACTAAATGAGATTTCAAAAACTTATAATAAGTTAATCTTAATTTCTTTACAAAAACGTTAACAGATTTTGGTTATATAAAAGACAAGACTTAAAACTAGTTTTTTATAAAAGATTTTATGGAGGTCTTTATTAGTATTAAAATAGAATTTAGTATTTTTAGTAAAAATCTATTCGTAATTAATAATAATATTAGTTTTTAGAAAAGACATGATATTAGTTAGGAATTTATTAGTATTTATAGAAATATAATAGTTATCTAAAAGTTTTCGTAGATATTATAAACGAAAAAAAATAAAATTTTAACTAATATATGAGAAGATATTAATTATGTTATTATCATTTGGTTTAGTTATAACTTTTTTGCTAGTTTTAAGTATAATATACCTGATGCTCTTAGGTCTAAGGTTACTAATAACAGTTATTAACTAGAAATATCTATTTAGTCTTCTAACAGATTTTCTACTTGTTATTTCTTTAATTAATTATTTTTATTTATTATATTTCTCAAAAACTTACTTAAATAATAATTTTGTAATAAAGATTTTAGTTTAATATATAATACAAAACTTATCAAAAGTTTATTTTGTGTTTATATTATATCGCGTAGTCGAACACGTAGATAATTAAAGATGAAAATAAAGTAAGATAATAAGTATTAAATTAATCTATCTATTTATCTAGAAAAAAAAAAGTATATTTAAATACATATTAAAACCCTTATATGCCTAAGCAAGCTTCTTATACTAATACTATAAACTTGTCGCACAGACCTAATAACATGCGTTACTAACCGTTTAAACACGTGCGAGCTCCCTACCTTATGGTAGGAAGCTCGCGTACTCAAATAGGGGCTTATACTATATTTAAAGTCACTCTTTATACCTTTCTTTTGTCTTTCCTCTCCAGATTAATACAAGACCATTTTATCTTACTTCACTACTATCCTCAATTATCCACGCGTACCTCTATGCGATAAAACTCGTGTTACACCAAAAAGCAGGGCCCCACTTCTAGTGATTAGACAATTTGTGTATATATACCATATATACACGCAGGTCTGTATTGCGACAACTCGGTTAAACTTATATAATTATAACAACATGTAAGCTATTACCTATATAATAGAATCACAATTTTACTTTTGTTAAACGCATACTAATAGCATATGTAAGTTGTGTACAAGTAGTAGCTTACATGTTATTATAATTATATAAGCTTATACGAGTTTATAGTATTAGTATAAGAAGCTTACTTAGGCATATAAGGGTTTTAATATATATTTAAATATACTTTTTTTTTCTGGGTAGATAGATGTTGGAATATGAGATCACGTGCAAGCTCCACCAGGTTGGTGGAAGTGTATATATAGAGGGCCTCTCCCCCAAGATGAGAGAACAAGGAATTGAGACCTTACATACTCTACTAGGTGCTTGCATTATGTGTTTAACAATAGATAGATCAATTTAATACTTATTATCTTACTCTATTTTCATCCTTAATTATCTACGTGTTTAACTACGCAATACATTCTCTCTCTAAGGTAGGAGAAGTCCTCTATATATACATGATGGATGAGCTTGTACACTCATAAGATGCCACGTGACCTCATATCGTTTCAATATCTCATCTCATATAGCAACAAAGTAACCCTCATATGAGATCTTCTGTTATGATATGTATAAAGTATATCAAAAAGTGTCGCACATGCGAGGGTATTGCAATATGAGATGAGATGACGTGTAAGCTCCACCAGGCTGACTGGTACCACCAAAAGTGTGTGTATAGAAAGGCATGTCTTCTCCAAGGGAGAATAACGAGTTCAACTTTTACGGTATCTTCTTATCTTAGAAAACCAAGCTCGCAAGTGAATGAAAACAGAACCCTCACAGCTCCCCTAAACTAATAGAATCTCTTATATAAAATCTATCGCACAGAGGTACGCGTGGATAATTGAGGATAGTAATAAAGTAAGATAAAATAGTCTTATATTAATTTAAAGAGGGAAGATAAAAGAAAAGTATAAAGAGTAACTTTAAATATAGTATAAGCCCCTATTTGAGTATACAAGCTTCTTACCATAAGGTAGGAAGCTCGCACGTGCTTAAACGGTTAGTAACGCATGTTATTAGGTCTGTGCGACAAAATCTTAATTTATATCCTCTGTTGAACATATAATCTAAGCACCTAGTAGAAGTGTAATAGGTCTGAATTCCTTGATCTCTTATCTTAGGGGAGAAGCCCTCTATATAAACACTTTACACCTACCTGGTGGAGCTTGCACGTGATCTCATATTCCAACATCCTCTAGGGTAAGCTCTTCTAGGGTCTAAGTTAGTTCATCTACTAATATTGACTGTAGGTACTATATAATTAAAGAGGCGTCTATATAAGAAGCATCTTGATTACTAAGGTGATCTTCTTCTCTAGGAGTACTAAGTAATATATTAATAAGTATTAATTAATCTTTTATTAATTATATAAATAGTAACTATTATCTTACTAGAGTACTAGAAAGTATTCTAGTTCTTACTAAATCTATAAAGCTTACTTTTTCTAGGTTTAGAGACTATTATAATAAAGCTAATTAGAACTTTAAGTATTTGTACTTAAATTAAGAAAGTAATATAGATAATTAAGAGGTAATAGTATAATACTATTTAATAAATACTAAGAAAGATATAATTCTTAAGGGTATAATAATAGTAATAGTTATCTAACCGTTTTAGGCTAGCTTAACTTGTTATAATAAGCCTCTTGAGAGCTTATAGATAGTCAATATTAGTAAGAAGTTAAGTATCAAATTCATAAAGGAAATAATATATCTAGTATTTTATGATAAATAAGTAGCTATAAGTGCTATATGTAATCTATATACATGTAATACTAGTCGCTATAGTTACCTCAATTCAACACGAGCTTCCTGTACTAATACTACAAGCTCGCACAGGCTTATATAGTACTAATAACGTGCAGGCTGGTGAAATATGAGATCACGTGCAAGCTCCACCAGGCTAGCCTAGAGTGTATATATAGAGGGCCTCTCCCCCAAGATAGGAGATCAAGGAATTCACACTTCATACACTCCTACAGGTGCTATTAGTATACGTTCGACGTAGGCTACCACCTGTGCGACAAAAGCCTTATGCCATCTCATTAGATCTCCAAGGAATCAAGTCAGTTTATCCTTCCAATACTTTCTAGAATAGGAGAGTCCTCTTATATATATATATATATATATACATAGTAGATGAGCTTGCATTTTGATATAAGTCTAAACGAGATCTCATGGTGTCTGATTGTGTCGGCAGATATAGTCTGTTATAGCTAATTCCGTTTTTCGTCCTAGGCGTCGGCCATTCTTGGCAGACTCGTGATTGGCACACTTGGTCTAACACAGGTGAAATTGAAGCTTTCTTCCAGTCATAATTATATAGCTAAGGGAGGGCAACAACAAATGAGGGACGAAGTACGACCATAGAGTTGCGGTGAGATGGTGGACTAGTCAAGCCAAGCGCTCTGCGACGTGCAGTCGAATTGTATTTGGACTTGGTGTTGGAACGTGATCTGCGGTCAATTACGGCGTTCTTCTTGCGCGAGATTCTACTCATGCAACGTCGCTATCAAAAGGGCACCGAGCTCTATTATCCCCGTAAAAGAGCCAAGCTTCTTATTGCAAGGTTGTGCCTAAGACAGTTCAACATCAGGATGCCAGACGAGCCAGCATTACCTGTGTCAACGCGGCTTCCAAGCCTCCAAATACCGGTGACGCCGAATACCGTGGCTGTCCGCGTAATTGATACGACAACCAGAATACACATGCCTGTAGGAATGATGTTTGATCCTGTCATTCACGGGCATACCACACTTGCCAGCCCTTCGTATGCTTTTCTAATCGAAAATGAACACCTCTCACGGAAGGTGCTTTTTGACCTTGGGGTTCAACAGAAGTGGGAGGAACAGGAACCCTCAGTAGTGGACATGATCAAAGAATCCGGATGGATCGTAGAGGTTCAAAATGACGTTTCGGGGATCCTGAGAGAACATGGAGTACCATTAGGTGCCGTTGAAGCTATAATTTGGAGGTAGTTTGATACTCCTTCAACTGCAGTTTACTTGGACTGACAAGCCTATGTGGAAGTCATTATCACTGGGATCATCTTGGCGATCCCTCAACATTTCCGACGTCCACAGAAATCGTTGTTGGACCGGGTTTTTCAGAGGAGTTTTTCTCAGGAGGCCAACCCATCCCGGACTCTCCACTCAAGAAAGAATACTTTGAGGGCCGCAATCTTCGAGAAATCTCACGTCAAGAATTTGGTCTGAAAGTTGGGGGGTTCTCTGCCTTTGATTACTTCGGTGATGGCAGCTTTTATCTTATAGATAGTCCCGGTGTATGTGTCATTCCACTACTGCGATTTGAAATCGTAATGGAGTCTTCAGACGGGATTAATTTTGTGCAGCACGCGGTAGGCCACATATGTGCCCTTGCTCGAACTACTACGACACCTGATACATTTATATTCATGGCGGGTGACATCGCTAATCACGCAGCTGAATTTCGCCCAACCAAGTATGTCCCACTTCCATCCCTGATATCACCTAATCCTTTGGATGTTTTCTCCCCGACGCCCTGCCCCGGTCATCTTTTCGAACAGATACACACCCGAAAAGTCAGCAACTCACCTTTTTACCGTCAAGGCACGTGGCCAGACGGTGACTCTGTAGCTGAAGATGGACCAGCTGCAATTGAGAGTCTCGATAAACTCCAGCTCATTGATGCACACCAGGATACAGTGTTTGTAATACTAGCTCATGATGAGAATATAAAGGAAGTAATTGAATTTTTCCCAGAGTTTGCAAATAACTGGTGGGATCTAGGATGGGGAAAGAAAGCCAGATGGATGTTCCTAGGCGATTTCAAAAAAGCTATTGTTCAATAATTAACAAACCACTACTAGCCATATTACCAAAGATATCCTGTTGAATGCAGAGACTTGGCACCTCCAAGTGTATACATTAAAACTTGAATTCGTTATTCTCTCCTGGAGGGGAGAGGCCCTCTATATATACACTTTGGTGGTAGTAGCTGTTGAACACATACTAATAGCACCTGTAGGAGTATGTGAAGTATGAATTCGTTAATCTCTCATCTTAGGGGAGATGCCTTCTATATATATACTGTAGGCTAGCCTGGTGGAGCTCGCACGTGATCTCATCTCATCTCATATTGTATATTTTCTTGAGAAGAATAATTTAGTCTGATTTTAATTGCTTGAAGTTTGACTACGCGGATAATTGAGGACGAAAATAAAATAAAATAATAAACATTAAATTAATTTATTTAGAAAAAATATTATCGCGTAGTTAGACGCATAGATAATTAAGAGTAAAAGTAAAGTAAGATAATAAGTATTGAATTAATCTATCTAGAAAACAAAAGAAAGAAGTTAAAGAATATGTTTAAATATATATAAGAGCCTTTATATGCCTAAGCAAGCTCTATATACTAATACCATAAGCTCGCATAGGTTTTACAAAGTACTAATAACGTACAGGCTACCACCTGTGCAACAGTTTGTTAAACTAGAAGTACAAGAAGTTATTAATAAGATAATCTAAGATTACCTAACCTAATTAACTTTCGCTAAGGTCTTTATTAACTTACTTCCTTATATATATTAGTTATATGTTTTCTTGGATTAATAAGTTATATAGTTATTACTTATTAAACTAAGCGATAAATAAATATTTTTTTTATTATAACCCTTAAGATAATTATTATTATATTATAACTATTTCCTTGGTATCTAAAATATTTCTCTAGTATATTATCTTAACATAAATAAAAAATAATATTAAAGAAACATCTTATAAAATATCATTAGTAAATAATCAACTAGATAATAGTAACGCTATTTAACGCATACTGATAGCACCTCTAGAAGTATATGACGTCTGAATGTCTTTGGCTTTAGGCCAAAGGTTTTTTAGACGACGTCCAGCACCTTGGATTTACATAGGCTTTTTGTCGCACAGACCTAATAACATGCGTTACTAACCGTTTAAGCACGTGCGAGCTTCCTACCTTATGGTGGGAAGCTCGCGTACTTAAACAGGGGCTTATACTATATTTAAAGTCACTCTTTATACCTTTCTTTAGTCTTCCCTCTTTAGATTAATATAAGACTATTTTATCTTACTTTACTACTATCCTTAATTATCCACGCGTACCTCTATGCGATACATTGATAACCTTTTGCGGGTAGTGTTCGTGTTCGTAGCAATGAGCATCTCCTGACAAACAAATCGGACAGAAATCATAACCATTACCGTATATATCACGATGATAATAACGTTGATACGTCCGTTGAGCACACCTGTCGCAAACAGTCATCTCTCCATATAGTTCTTCTACTTCTTCTAAACGGATTAAGTATAATCTGTTATGTTTGAATAACTTTTCACGATATTGTCTTATATCAGACTGGCCTTCTTGATCTTCTGTGTGGAATGGAAACATCTTCAATATTTGCCAGGCTGGTACTCTCTCATTAAGATTCTCGGTACGGCAAAAAGCGATAACTTCTCGGAGATATTAAGGAATCCGCTTGCGGGGGTGAAAGAAACTGAATTGGGTCGGCATACGACTCGATACATGCTTTATTTGCGTTTGTCGTACAATTAGTTACTTCGCAGAATACCGAGCTACTAATAGAGTAATTACTTGTTGGCAATGATCATCCAAAGTATGAGCTTCCCAGCTCCCAGCCGTCATAGACCGACAGCATTCTGGGGAACTCATATATTTGCTCTATGGCATTTAAACCTTTCCTGGAAACAATCGTACAGTACAATATCGTATTTGTTGTTAATACCGATCATATTAGGTATGGCGTCACACAGGAATCCCACCACGAATCCCATAAAATGCACTTCTGCAACGCCTTGCACAAGTTGTCGACGCCACTTCTCACGACGGCGTGTACCAAGAAACTTGCTAGCCTTGCTATTACGAGCCATGACTTCGAACAAAAGGCCTCTAGATGGTAGTTCGCACAAGAACCCAATAATAAGCCCGTTGTCTTCTTGAACAATGCCAACTGAGGGGCTAATTCCAGGCTCGTTTTTCAAAAAAATACAGAACTTGTAGAACGTATAATTTGACCGCTGATTTCGATTTTGCTAGATACAAGTCGAACTTCTAGTACCCATCGCGACGGAGAACGTACTGAACCTCAAGCTATAGACCGAACCATTTCCTCAAGGTCGGTGAATCAATTGTCCCTCGAAGAAAGTTGGACCGTTCCAGTGATGAATTATATCTGTGATCTGCCGCAGGTATTCTTTCATATTACGTGATTCTGTAGTTTTCATTCTGATTAGCATGTTAAAACCCGCTAGATAAGACAGGTTGCCTAAAAACACGTCAAGATAGGTACCATATCGAAGTTCCCGACAAACTTTGAGCTCTTGTTGTAATATAACTGCCAGATACGGAAGCATCTAATTATCAAATAGAACCGGGGTGAACCCGTGTCCAAGAATTCCAGTACTGGGATTCGACAGTCATCATGATAAAGAAAGGAAGTACCACACAATCTCTTAGAGCTACCAAGGAGAACATATAGTATTATATTACTTGCTAGAAGTCCGAGACGGGTGTAACTGATGATCGGAATAACAGAAAATTCCGGCAATTGAGCTTGGGGGTACATAGATTTTGGGAAGAAAAAGTAGCGAGCTTTCAAAACTGCTCGTGGGATCTTGTACTTGAAAAAACAGACAGCACTCGATATATTTCGTAATACATCTGGAACTTTTGTGGACGTATGAGTGGTAACCGTGTTGCTCGAAATTATGAGAAGATTACTGATTGTATTAAATGTGGTCATAAGAACCTCTAGCTTGATAGTAATCATCTCTGGAATCGTTATCATTGTTGTTGACCCGCTTTTCTACAGGTCCTCATATTCGAGTCCCTGAAGTTCAAAATACATTCTATATCATTCGAATCTTGATTAGTTGTAAGGTTTATTGTTTGATTGCCCGAATTTTGTCGAATGACATCGCTAATAATATATTCGATTCGACGCGTAGATGACCTAGTATACATCTCGAACCAAACTCATATTTTTATATATGATTTAATACAAAACGGAACGATCTAACAATGTACTCACACTAAAAGCAAGCCATAGAACTTCTTACGTATCTTTGAGATCGCGGCAGAGACTAGCGATCCCAGATTTATTCCTGGCCAAGCTCTGCAGCAGGCTAGATCACTGCTCTCTCCAAGAAGTTTAGCAACGATGATATATTACAATTCATTGATGATTTTTTCTGCTTTATGTAACGAGTCTTATATAGCATTACTTGTGACCGCCTTTACAGCTCGAAGTGCGTTTCAAAAGATATCGAGTTGCTCCTGTAATACAATAGGATAGCTAATGCAATTTTGACCGAGAAAATACGCAACCGACTTGTAAGATCTTAATCTCTACTAGCGCCCTAGAAATTTCAATCACACGCTGGACACCCTCGATAACTGTTCTAGTCGTCTGAGCAAGAGCAATCATACTTGCAACGACATCAATGATTTCGGCTATAGCAATCAGCATTTAATATTTGGACCAGCGTGTTAGTCCGAGGGGTTTGAGGCGACAATGAACAACAATCAGAAAGATTATAAAATAAATGAAGTGCGGTAAAGAGCAAGGTTAGAACAATACAGGAAAATAGGCGAGATGAGAAGCATTCACAAAATGAGGCTTTCATAACGAGGCATATCGTTAATCGATTAAACGGAAAATAGAATCCGATATAACTTGCAGAACGGGTCACACGGATTGAAATGTTGGGCTAGCCTCGCAAGCTATAATCGTGATGCAAGTAAATTTAATAAGATACTAATAGTATGTACAGCTTAGTTATCATTAGTCAAATATTGCCAGGATTGACTTATTATATTATCCATCACGAATAAAACATGGTACTTATACGATAATACTAAGGATTTGATACGTTAAATGCTTTTCAATTATTTGTCAAGCTATCATGACGCCGAAGATCAATACGAGTATCAAAAGGACATATAGAAGTACGTTCAATAGCTAATAGTATCAATTACCTTTAAGTATCTAGAAGAAGAAATCCGAATAGCCCTTAAAACGGGTACGGGTCCTAACTATATGTATACTCCTAGAGAAAGAGGTAAAACTAGGTTGGTATGATTTTGGTACTAATTTAGACATGTTTCGGATATACGTATTACGTTCTTATATATTTACCTAATTTTATCTGGGAATCTCAATTATAATAACAATATTTTCTCACTAGTATTGGGAAATAATTCAGTAGCTTAGGGGATAATAAGATACAGAACTTTAGAAAATCTAATAGCACCAGCACTTACCAAATATCATGTAGTCCGATTAACGGATCATATGTTAGTTGAAAAGTGTGGAACATTTGAATTATATAACAATCGAACGCCGAAAATGCGTGTTTTGATTCTAGTGTACAACTCAATACAGGAATGGAAAAGTCTATCTTGTTCCCACGAAAGCACATCGGATACTAGCTCAGGTACACAAAATCTAGATCCCTACAAAAGCATCCGTCGAGGGTCTTCGATAAAATCCTTGACCTTCACCAAGAATTGTACAGCCTCTCTGCCATCTAAGAGACGATGATCGTATGTTAGGGCCAGATACATCATGGGCCGAATTACAATCTGGCCATTGACAACTACCGCTTTATCCTTGATTGCATGCAATCCAAGGACGGCAGTCTGTGGCAAATTGATGATTGGGGTGCCCATCAAGGAACCGAAGACCCCCCCATTGCTGATGGTGAATGTGCCCCCAGCCATATCCTCGATAGTGAGCTTGTTGTCACGAGCCTAAACCATAATGAGTATCTTTGAAGAAACTAGTCGGTGCTACATACCTTCTTGCCTAGGTCCGCAATGGCCTTCTCGATGCCAACTAGATCCATGGTTTCTGTGTTTCGTACTACAGGAGTGACCAAACCCTTCTCAGTGGCGACGGCAACACTGATATCGACGTAATCTCTGTAGACAATGGTGTCACCGCCATTTGGTCCTTCAATCGACGCATTGACAGCAGGAATGTCCCGTAGTGCAAGAACACAAGCACGGGAGAAAGCACTCATGAAGCCAAGTTTCACACCAGTCTTCTTTAGAACCTCATCTTTGTACAGTTTTCGAAACTCCATGAGAGATGACATATCAACCTCGTTAAATGTTGTGAGAGAAGCTGCGGTATTTTGGGATTGCTTTAGACGTTCCGCAATACGAAGGCGCATGCGGTTCATCTTCACCTGTAGGAATCATCAGCTACGAACAACCTAACAAGGGTCTGTTATACTACATACTCGACGTTCCTCACGACTTCCCAACACTGGACCTGAACTATTCTGCTTCGATTCAGGCTTCGACTCCTTTTGAGGTGGAGGCGATTCTCTCTTCGGCTCTGACTTCTCTTGCGCCGGCGGGGCCGGGGGAGGTGAGCTTGATTCATCTTTAGACTTCGAAGGCTCTTGGCTCTCTGATTGCCGTGTTGATGGCGTTGGGTCTGAAGAAGTTGGCTGTTCGCTGGATGCAGGTTGCTCTGGTTTCGAATCGGCCTTCTCCTTTCCCCCCTCTGAAGCTGCTCCAGGCTCAAGCTTGAGTAGGTCTTGGCCAACTGTGACCGTGTCCTCCTCCTTGACCAAGAATTCCTTTATTGTACCAGCTTCGGGGGCATTGACAGCTACATCGATCTGGCAACCCGGTGTCAGTAATACATTAAATAGCGCATCGTAATTATTGCCCCATCATACCTTGTCTGTCTCGATAGTTGCAATCTCCTCATCCTGCTCAACATGATCGCCAGGCTGTTTGAGAAATTGCTTCAATGTGCCTTCTGAGATTGACTCGGCCATTTCTGGCACCTTGACGACTTTCTCCGCATAGTACCGCAATTGCTGAACGACGGGAAATGGGTATCTTAATTGTGGCGCACGAGGAGCACGCACGAAGCGTGATGCAACCAACAGTCTTCTAGAAAGCATGATGCAAAGAGAAGGAGAAACGAGAGGAGGAGGAGGAGGAGGAAGAAGGAATTGACCTGAAAAGGGCGAACGCTGGTGTGGTTTCGACAAAGTGTAGTATTTTGGAGCTTGTATGCGCGCGATTTTCTGGCCAACAGCCTCATCCACGGCTAGTGCCACACCCCAGCCGCACCCACCACTAGCCCTCCAACGACGACTCTCGCGGTCGTTCGGTCGACTCCTTCGCTTCAACCTACACCAGTAGACACCTTATCACGACGAATACCAAGCTAGCGGACACGTATCTGGTAGTAGTGCTTCTGACTGAGAAGGTTCGTTGAGATTATCTGAACGACCATCATTGAAAGCACCGTACGAGCATGGTCAAGATGTCTACTAAACAAACGGTTTCGTAAGTATGCTACTTGTGCAGCTGAGCAACGAGCTAATCCTGTCTTCGTTCTAGGTCTCTCTATCGACGTTCGCTGAAGCTTGCCCTCGACTGGTCTGTTCACCGACATCTTTGGAGAGGACAGGCGCTCTACATCAGATCCCTCTTCGAGGCTAATAAGTATATTCGGGACCCGAGACAACAAAGAGTGAGTTTGACGCGCAAAGCCCTTCTCCTAGATAGAAAATGGTGCTCATGCTTCATAGGCTTTATTCCAAGAGGCCGAGGATTTGTTAGAGAAATGGAAGCATCCGGATCCGTATCGCGCACCCACAGCACCTGGAGGTTGGTCTTGCTAATCCCTGGCCTGAAGGCTTTGTATATGGCTGAGCCTAATTACTAACGTCGTCTTCCAGGATCGAAATACGAACGTAATCTTCCGGCTCCAATTCTTGATCGTAAGTACTGATCGACCGCCAGATAGACTTCTAGTACTAATTGCCTGCAGCTCCTCCACACATACAAATGTAGTCTTTCAAGTTTAATGTATGATTGGGTTTTGCAACATGATGTACATAGAAAACAGCAACAAATCAAGCTAAGCGCCAAGAATTAGTATGCGCTGCTTCAATTCTCTTACTCCGCCTGTTTTTCTTTCTGCACTCAGATTATGTCAATATGACGCATACGTGCTGGATTTCCCCCCTAATTCTAGCTATATATCGACGGGAAATTGGTCTACCGTGAGAAATGCTGGTTCTCAGATAAACTAGCTTGTTCCCATGTGGGCAATAGCTTGCGAGTTTAAGATTCAAGCTTCCACGGGATGTTGGGAAAAATCCGAGTTGCATATACAGTATCTCAGGGCTTGCGAAGTTGGAACAATTGAAGGTCAAGAAGCATATCACCCATAAAAATAAAACCCAAAACACGAAAGTCCTAAGGTATTTGAAAGCAAATATCAGAGGCGATAGCAAAGGAGTAAGTTTTTATCGGTTTCTCATAAGATTGATCTCTCGTAGCAATCCTGATCCATTGCCATGGATTTTAATGTACAACCAGAACGCAGAAAAAACAGCCGTAGACCCAGACCCAGCGACACCCCATTATCATAAATAACAAAACCCTCAGAAAACCAATGAGTCGGAACGAGATCTAAAGCTCCTGGCTGGCAGTCTTTCCACCCTTGGCAGTCTTCTTTGGCAACAGATCTTGACGCCAGTTAGCGCACGGAAATAGAACAGGATACAAGATAGACTTACTTTGGTGGATGTTTGGCAGGACACCTCCTTGTGCGATTGTGACATGTCCGAGAAGCTTGTTCAACTCCTCGTCGTTCCGGATGGCGAGTTGAAGATGACGGGGGATGATACGGGTCTTCTTGTTGTCACGGGCGGCATTACCAGCCAACTCGAGAATTTCGGCAGCAAGATACTCGAGAACGGCAGCAAGATAGACAGGGGCACCTAGGAATTCTGTCAGGCCATAGAACGAGGCACGTTGCATTAGGTCGACCTACCAGCACCGACACGTTGAGCATAGTTGCCCTTTCTGAGGAGACGGTGGACACGGCCAACGGGGAATGCGAGACCGGCCTTGGATGAACGGCTGTATGAGAGAAGCCTGGTTAGCTACACGGTCCGAATATAGGCCATTCACTTCCTTTCAAAACCTTGACCAAAGGATCGGGCGCAGACAGGAGCTAGGAGATGGGACGCGCCCACAGATCCAAGACCCCCAAGACAAACAAAGCTGGAATGAGCAGGGAACTCACGATTGCGCGTTCTTAGAGCCGCTGGCCTTTCCTCCGGATTTGCCTCCAGTCATTTTGGATGAGTTTTGATTTTGGTTGTCGGGTGAGACAGATGAGATGGACCGGTGTAGGAGAGTGGTGTTGACGGGCGAGACGTGTATGTCGTGCTGGCGATGAAAATGATGGATGGGGGGAGGAGAGCTGGTGATGGGGGGAAGACGTTTGCATTTGTAGTCGGGCAGCGCGATGCGGGCAATCGCTAATCACTGCTGGCAGACGGCGCGCTGTGATTGGCTGGAGCGAGCTCGCCTGCTGCTGCGGTGTGGCGCTTGCTTTCTTGCTGCCCCAGGCATAAACAGGCATGAAATGTCACGCATCCGCACGGTTGCACCCACCCATCTTATGAAATCAAAATCAAAACAACCGCGTGTCGAGACGCTAAGCCCGCCTGGGTCGCGTGTGGCCCATGATGGCCCGTGATTGCAATCACCGCGCTAGCTTCTGCGGGAGTACATTAACCTCGACGCCCTCCATCCTCCTAACTTTCTTTCAATTCCCCCCTCCAGCTATCAACATTTGCCCATCCACCACACCCCGTCCATCAGTCGTGACCGATTCTCGTCTCGTCCTCGAGTCCAAAACACGTTTTCAGCTTTCCCAGGTCTAAACAACAGAACCCCCATCATCCAAAATGCCTCCCAAAGCTGCCGCCGAGAAGAAGCCCGCCTCCAAGGCACCTGCATCCAAGGCTCCCGCCGAGAAGAAAGAGGCCGGCAAGAAGACTGCTGCGACTGGTGACAAGAAGAAGCGCACCAAGACGCGCAAGGAGACCTACTCTTCATACATCTACAAAGGTATGCGACCTTTCCACAACGCGCCGCGGCGCTCGTAATGCTCCGCCGCCGCCCACGTTTCTCCCAACACAATCAATGCTGACGTCGCAACCCTAGTTCTTAAGCAAGTCCACCCTGACACTGGTATCTCCAACCGTGCCATGTCAATCTTGAACTCCTTCGTCAATGGTATGCCAGCTCCTGCCTACTCATTCTCTCAATTTTCCTAATCCGTTTCCAGACATATTCGAGCGCGTCGCAACCGAGGCATCTAAGCTCGCCGCATACAACAAGAAATCTACCATCTCATCTCGAGAGATCCAAACCTCGTGCGTGACCCCCACCCTGCATTCTCCCGCAGTGCACTAACTGAAATCAGTGTCCGACTGATCCTTCCTGGTGAACTTGCAAAGCATGCCGTTTCGGAAGGTACCAAGGCTGTCACTAAGTACTCTTCATCCACGAAATAGGCGGTCTTCTCTTTTATCTCTTGGGGTTTTTATAGGATGCTGGATTTGCTTTGGCTTGGGTCATCCTGTCGTGGTGATAAGGCTCAAGTAATCGGGTCCTCCGGGTCTCTTAATGCGTTATGGATGGTCTGCTTTTTATGGGGGCAAATGTCTTCGGTCTGTTTTTCGGGGTACGTGGCTGTACAATAAGCGTCTTCAAGAATAGGGAATATGAAGACATGAATCGAAATACAACACATCACAACAACACATCCCCAATTTGCGTATTACTTTTTCGTGTTCTAGAACGGTCATAATCTGTCGGAGTTGCTCAAAGTAATTCCATGCTGCTCTCTGGGGTTGAGCTTCTTTTGAATATTGAGAGCAGGATCACGTTGTCGATGCCAATAATTTGATTTCGGACGATATACTATGTGTTGCGGCATGCTAACAATTTGGGCACTGGGGTGAATTGGATGTAATTTGTAAACCCTCTTTCGATGACGACCAGCCAGTCTAAGTATCTGATTGTTTGACATAAGTGTGTCGTATTCAATTCTTACCGTAAAGCGGCCCTCCATATGTGCGTTCCGAGGACCTTTGTGTACAGTACAACTAAGGCTATCTAAACCAAACAGCTCTTCTAGCAAAGCTTATCCGCAAGGATAGAGTCAGCCCAAATCGAACACACTTATTATAGAAACCTCATCGAGATAACCTGTGAGGGTTTAGCCCAGTCCCGCCTTGGTAGTCTTCACAACGTGAGAGACTGGTTGCAAAATTCCTTTGTTGTTGATGGCACCCAGAGCAGTACCTGTGCTCCAGCCCATCTTCTCTAACATAGCTCTGCCTCTATTTTCGACACCAAGCTCCGGTGCAGATGCTCCGACGACATCGCCATCTCTATAGCTGACACCGGCACTGTTGAAACCTCGAGAAACTCGCTGCGTATGCTTCTTCCCGCCTACATCTATCCGAGGGAGAAAACGCCGAGCCAAGCGAGCCTCAATAGCGTCAAATTTGCTATCGATGTAGCGCGGGGTTGTCTGTGTTCTTGTGAGAATGGGGAAACGTGACTTGCCGCTACCGACAGACTTCGATTTCAGGTTGAATGCATTCGCCAGTTCGTGAATGACCTTACGATCAGGTTTGGCCATAGGGGGTAGTGCGAGCCTGGAAGTTCAGTTAATTATCGATGGCGAGTATGACATGAAGACACTCACGTAGTATGATCACCCATCAAGAAGTTCTTTATTTCTTCCTTGACTTCGTGAATGCCCATTCCTTCCTTGTATTTTTGCTTCATATCCGGTTTTCCGCTCTTCCCTAGTAAACCCTGAGCTCGAAGCTCTTCGCGCTCTCGCTTTTTCTCCTTCTTCTTGACGCGATCATTTTCGAACGCCACTTGTATCGAGGCCTCAAGTTCCGAGTCCGAAAGATCATAAGCAAGCTTGCCTCTGCGGCCTTTTGGCTTCTTCTTGAGACTGGGGCGGCCGAAGTCCATGATATCGAAGTTATCATATGCATCAGCCATCAGAGTTGCTGAGGAAAAGCCACCTCTTGGACGTCCTCTACCACTGCGACGACCATTCGATTGGCTCATCTTCGATTCAAACAAGAAGGGAGTGAGGGAACTGCCGAAAAGGTCTATCTTCATTCCATCTTCCACAGTATCATCAAATAACAGTAGCTCATTGGAGCCCATGCCCAGCTCTTCTTGCTTTGTAAGTATTCGAGTCATCTGCTCATCACTCATATGTTTCATTTTCTCCTGTATTAAGTCGTCCTCACGATGCCCGCCACTATATGAAGCCTCATGTATCTCGGCTTCATCTGAATCGCTTGTTTCCTCGCCTGAATCCATGAACTCAGTAACAAGCTTCTCTTCCGCCTCGAACCGTTCAATTTGTGGCGAAGCGCCAGCAGCGGTCAGAGTAGAGATGGGAACCCACCGAGCGTCATCGACGGTCGAGTTTTCCCACACAACGAGATACTGGACGCCAGAGGACCTCTGTCTCTTAGAATAAATGGCTTGCACTTGACCTATGGCCTCATCGGATGTACTTAAGTCACCCAAATCGTCAATATCTGAGCGATTCCAACCGCCAGGAGTAGATGCCCCAATGTCTTGGATTGGCTCCACAAGGGATGCTTCACTTTCGCTTTCATCTTGCCAAGCGTTTCCTTCCGCATCTCCTAGATCACGTAGACGAAAGATATTCTTGAAGGCGTCACAGTCTTCGTCCATGTTGGCTATATAGTCGGAAGTATTAGCGTCATGACTCCGATCAGTCCTCTTCTTAGTCAGATCATAGCCTCGAGATTGAAGATCCTTTTCTCGCTGGAACTGTGGTTTAGCTGCTGCAAAAGCTGGGCTTGGAGGAGAAGAGTGTTTCTCCCGCAAGATGTCTTCGAGCAAGTCTTCTTTCTCATGTATCTTGTCTTCGATGGTCCTTATCTTTGCGTGAATTGAAGGTTTTGGTGAATCGTACGGCTTCCGACCCTGGAATCGGGCTCCGCCATTTTGTACTCGTCCACGAAAGAGTATTATCTCCTCACTGGAACTTGAAGGAGTCGGTGAGGCCGATCGTACTTGAGGGGGAGGCAATTCCGAATGTGCTGGCTCCCCACTGGCATCGACTACGAAGCATGGAGTCGGTTCTATATTGACTGCGGAACTCGGATTTGAAATGGTATCCTCAGACGCAACAACTCCTTGAACTTCTGCATCTTGAGGCGAGCCTATGTGCATCTTCGCAAGAGCACTTTCGGCATCCTGTGGCTCCGACTCTCGTGGGTCAAGTGCACCGGCGCTGACAAAAGCGACCTTGCTTTGCCTCAGTTTCTGGTCTGTTGTCCAAAAAGACTGATGACGCTCTGTGTTTCGAGCCTCCTCTTGCAGAGTAAATGCTGTCTGCCCTGCTTTAGGGATGACTGATTATTTCCGTGCTCAACAGGCCTTCATTGATTGGATGGTGCAGCTTACCATTGTGACGACGTCTTGGAGAAGCTGTACCATCGAACGGCACAAAATCAATATCTAAATTATGGCGTCCACCAAATGGAGAGCGATCAACGTTGCCTTGCTGAGCGCTTTTCGCCTTCCGCTGGAGGGCCTTTTTCTTTTTCGACTTTTGAGGCATTACGAGGGAAAGTCTGTGGTACTGACGGTCGTCGGGGAATGGGTGAGCTCGAATGCAGGACCATAGATCTCCAAGACGGGATAGCCAGGGTATGCTATGTTGTCTGTGACGCCACTGCAGTGCATCGCAACTACCACCCGTACCTTAGAATGCGGTGTGGTGCGGTGGAGTGCGAGTGAGAGTGCGCTAGGTAGAGTAGAGTAGATATCTGCTGATAAGATGACGGTTGCCGTATCGATAAGGTCCGGTCCGGGTCTGGACCTGAGAAGTGAAGTGCAAGGCAAGGCAAGGCAAGGCAAGGCAAGTATGTATGTATGTAGTAGGTAGTAGGTAGGACTCTACACCAAATCAAGGCTGTCCGGTGATGTGCCCGCTCAACTACAAGTGCTTCATCTCATCTCATCATCGAAATCAGCATACGCAGGTTCCATCTTTGTGCGGTACTAGACCTGGCCAGGTACCGTACCGTACACACTTAGTTGCAGCAATCAATCAGGCACCGCTGCCTGTTTGGCACATCATCATCAGCTCGACTACATTAACCTTAGCGAGGGGGTCTAGTGACTGTAGGTGATCTGGTCCAGCACCCTTGAGCCATGTCTCTGCCTACTGCATCAGCTGGACGACCCTGGCCCGAATAGTTACACTTCCGGACGCTCTCTCTTTGATGTTCTCTCGCTCCTAGTTCCTCCTTCTCCTTCTCGCACCTGCCTGTATCTTCTCTTGTAAACCCAGGGCACAGGAAACCTTCCCCGCATCCGAGCGGACCCCTCGAGTCGATTGCGTTTGTCTGCGGAGGGTCCCTACTGGGCCTGCGTGCCGACTGCCATGGCAAACGTCGATTTTGGCAGATACAAAAGGCTGGTGAAGTATATTTGGGATCCCGAGCCAACATACGACGCAGCATCCAACGCCCCAATATGGTGCTTGGGTCAGGAGTACCGCCAGTCAAGCCCTTCTCTCAGCGCGGAACCGACGAGTCTATCCCGGCCAGAGAGCGATGATCCTATACGATCAGGACGAGATGCTGGGCCTGCAACACCGCCGGACAGCACAGCGAGTAGTCTCGACTCGGCACTAGCATACGACGAGTCCAGAAATGCTCAAGAGGACGGCGGGTGGCCCCCCGCGTTCTTGGACGACTTCGAGGCCAGAATATGGCTTACCTATCGGTCCAACTTTCGTCCAATTCCGAAATCTCGAGACCCTTCTGCATTATCTGCAATGTCTCTCTCAGTAAGAATAAGAAGCCAGCTGGTGGACCAAGCCGGATTTACCTCTGATACAGGATGGGGATGCATGATCAGGTCTGGCCAGAGCCTTTTAGCAAATGCTTTAGCTATGTTGCAACTAGGCAGAGGTTTGTGGGCTTGTGTATGGAGGAATACGGGCACTGATTTTCTGACAGATTGGAGACGAGGCTCCTCGAGCGACGAGGAACGGAAGATCTTGTCGTTGTTTGCAGACGACCCTAAAGCCCCATACTCAATACACAAATTTGTCGAGCATGGCGCCACGGCATGCGGGAAGCATCCAGGGGAGTGGTTTGGGCCCTCAGCTACTGCACGTTGTATCCAGTATGTTCTTCGGGGAGGCGCCTGACGAAAACTAACCCTATGCTAGAGCTTTGACGAACAGCTACGAGCCTTCAGGTCTACGGGTCTATATTACTGGTGATGGCTCTGACGCTTACGAAGACACATTTATGGGCATCGCAAAGCCTCATGGCACCGCATTTCATCCCACACTTATCCTGGTAGGCACACGACTTGGTTTGGACAAGGTCACCCCAGTATACTGGGAAGCACTTAAGGCATCGCTACAAATGAAACAGTCTATTGGGATTGCAGGGTAGGTCTCATTTTCTCATATACGGATCAAGCGTATCGGCTCACGTCCGCAGTGGTCAACCCTCTTCCTCACATTACTTCGTCGGTGTGCAAGGGCCCCATTTCTTTTACCTTGACCCGCACCAGACTCGGCAAGCGCTGCCCTTGCCAGAAGACATAGGGGAATATACACAAGAAGACATAGATTCCTGCCATACTCGGAGGCTACGGAGATTACACGTCAAGGAAATGGATCCGAGCATGCTGATTGCCTTTTTAATTCGTAACGAGAGTGACTGGAGAGACTGGCGACGGGCTGTCCAAGAAGTTCAAGGTAAGGCGGTGGTACATGTCGCGGATCAGGACCCTGCAATTCGTGACGTTGGTGGGGGACGCCAAGGGGCAATAGATGAGGTCGAGACTTTCGATGATGACGATGAAGATGATGACACTGTAATATAAATCAAGCGTCGGAATCACAGGTGTTAGGGAAAGCATGCCGTTTAAGACGTGCGGAGGATCATCTGGACTCAGTTATTACATCGGATCAGCAGCGAAATACCAGAATAGTTAAAAGTATGGCATTTAGAATAGTGACTATTCATTAAATTGTGCATTTTGTAACCCAACCCGTGCTAGATCCATTAGAACGCCACGCTATGCACTGTCCTAATAAATCCCGGGATTGAAGCGGGAAGACGGTTTTGATAGCTATCGTTTTCTGTCCTTTCTTTTAGTAGCTTTAGCAACAGGCTGTGCATGGTTCGGAAACTCTTTGATATGGTTGAAGAGTTTAGTTTTAGATGCAAAGGAATCGTTACATGATACACATCTGACCTTCAATATGTTAATCATTTGCGGACACTAAGAGAAATTGGCCATAATCACCTCTGCGCCATCTTCAATTTTGTTAGCATCTTGCTGAGCTGCCTTTTTGGCTCTTTTTGCTTTCGCTTTCCCAATGTTTGGCTTCTTGGCATCTTCCGAACTGGTTGAGGCTTGGTGCTGAACTATTGGATCAGATCCTTTAGATTCCTTTGAGAGAGAGTCTGATAACGAGCGGTCAATGCGATCAACGATATCTACCCTGGACGTATATTCGTCATTCGACTCCGATGAGCTAGAAAAAGCTTCTTGTGTGGTCTCTTCGAAGGACCCTTGTGGAACTTGCTGGGTGTAGGTCGTGCTGGAATTGCTATTATCGCTCTGAACAACTTCATCTTCTCCTGTGCTCAAGGCTGTAGGGACTTTCGTCTGGACTTCGATCAGATCAGACTCCGAACGATTCATTCCTTCTGCCAGGGGGATTGTAATACTGCTGCTAGCGGGAGAATCTAGGTTTAAGAGCTTGTTCTCTTTTTTCATCTCCCGTTGGAGCTGTTGCACAGCTTTGATGTGCTTTCTACTCTTCTCGTGGGTCTGATATTGCTTTTCACTCTTAAATAATTTGCCACAAACAACGCATTCGATATGTTCGACTTCCGACTCCTCCGACTCCTCCGACTCGGCAATTTCGTCAGGTTCTTGTGATTTCGCCCAGTCTGGAATTTCGTGGTCCTTGAACTTGGCCTGATGCGCAGCTCTAGACCGTGCAGCTTGCGCAGCGGCAGCATCTCGAAGAATATTCTGCCTGTCTGCTTCTGACTGCACATTTGGCACATACCTTGGATCCCTCTTCCTAACAAACATGACAAGAGACCTCACGATTCCGTTGAACTCTCGTATACCCTCTTCACGCAGTCTCTTATTCTCCTTATCCATGAGTCTTCGAGTGGCTCTATCAGGGGCATCTGAAGCTTTGTAAGAGTCTCTCCACGAAAATGACTTGGTCGTTGTGAAGTTCGTCCAGACGCGATAGAAGGGCTTGACTACATCGTCGTAATTATCCCCAGCGCAGCCAAAGTCTGGGTACTTTGGTGGCTCTAGCCTAGCCCAATCTGCAGCAAATTGCTCCTCCGACGCGAGCTTTGCAAATGTATCTTGAAGGATTCCATAGAACCCCTCTGGTGCATCTGTGAAGGGAACATTGGAGTTAAACATTCCGATAAGGCTAACAAGATCTCCAGCACTAGTGAGCTGTATGTTGTGTTCGTAAGAATCACCTTCACCTCCACTATCTCCACGCAGTATGGACTCTCGATGTGAGTCGTACCACGCCCGTTCCTGAGGATCCGATAGCACGTCGTAGGCAGATGATACATCTGCAAACTTCAGAGTAGCATTCTCGACGTCTCCATAGTTGCGGTCTGGGTGTAGCTCCAGGGCTTTTCTCCGGTATGCCCTTTTGATTCTATTGAAGACCAGGGTTAGCATAATTGTCAGGCCTGAGTGCGAGGTGAAGCATTGTTGCAGGTGGCAAAGGGATTGCACTCTTCCTCTGTGGCTTGGCGATTAATGCCAAGGACTTCGTAATAACAAGTCCTAGGAATCGCAGCTGTCTCTTGAGAGCTGGACTGGCGGCCGGAGGACTGTTGAGCACCCATGGTGGCGGCTTTGGTAACTGGTGTTGGTGATGGAGCGGGGTGGAAGTGAGTTCTAGAATTAAATTTTCGATAAGGAATACGATAAGGATAAGGATAAGGAACCTGGTGGATGACGCTGCAAGTAAAATTTTGCAGAATCGGATGGCAGGGCGGGGCGGGGCGGGGTTGCCAAGCCAGGCCCCAAACGTGCGCAACAGGGATTCTCTTGCATGTTATTCTACCTCATCCTATCCTGTCCTCTCTCATCCGCCTCTCGTGTGATATACTTATCCCTTTTCATTCTGGACTGGTACGAGATTATATACATACCTGTCTTTAACTCAATATCTTACCCAGTCCGACCCCCATCCCCAGATCAGGTCCAACTTGGACGAGGCTAGTAAAAAGGCCTTGAGATCCCACCCAATCTCATAGTTCACGTGGGGTCTCTAATAGGTCTCTTAGCTTCTGGGGGTCTTTTAGATCGAGTCTCGCGCTCTGGGAGCAGCGGAACTTCCTTTGATTTCTGCTGGCTTCTCCATCGTGGCGTGGCAGCCTCTGGCGCTTTTCTTGTTCCTACGACGAGCCTGGCATTGATCACAGTGCTGGTGTTGGTCGGTTTTTCTCTACGCTGGTCTGCCGACCTTGACTGAGACTGCCTGCGACTGCGACTGCGACTAGGTACGGTTCCAGCCTGTAATTGCGACTACCAAGTAACAACGTTCTATTAAGACCGCTTCGTCTACATCTCCTCGCTCATCGACATCACTATCGTTGCTATGATCTCAACTTGCCTCGTTAGGTCTAGATCTTCGCAAACGCATATACCCTCATCGCCTAGATTATTTGTCCCTCGCTCTTTTTGACATATATTCAGCTTCAGCACGTGAAGAGAGGGGGACACACTGGAGGTCATGACTGCTGCTCTGCAGATCCGGATATCTATTCTACGATGAAGTTCGGGCATGAGTACAAAGCCGCTCTTGTTCAGGAGGGATTTCCTGAACACTGGGTCAAATCTGCCGTCGACTACAGGCAGCTCAAAAAGGTTATTAACAAAGTCACCACCGAGCTTCGTAGCTTGGGTCTTGACTCTGCCACACTTGCTGGACTGCTACCCGGTGCTCCAGCTCATCCCAGTAACCCCCAGGGCAGCGGTAGAGCCACCTTCGAATATGAGTTTGACGGTATAAGCAGTCCCAATCCGTGTGAACATTTCAGATTCTGACGATATTTCACCATCGCGGTAGGCAATCAAACAGTGTTTCAACCTAAGCTCACAATATTTATCGAGAATGGACTGCCTGTAGATGCTTCTCTATCGCCTGATACAAAAAAGTATCTCCAAAGCCTGGTCGTTCGGCGGCAAGCGCCAGAGAAAGACAATACGCCAAATGGCCAAGCGATTCTGGGCGCCGAAGAAGTGGTACCTCAAGAGTGTTCAGACCTGCAACAAATTGAGATTCCCCTGAAATTTGATTCTCAATTTTTCAAGACTCTGCAGCATGAAGTGGCAGTTTTGGAAGCGCTCCAGGCTGGGGAGCAGAGCGCCCTAGGTAACGAGATTGTAGCTCTCTCAAACGAAGTCACCGACCTGGCGAAACCATCTAGGTTTGGCAAAACCGATATGAACAGGTGGCGAGAGTTATTCGCGATTTACTTAGAAGCCAACATCTTCTTTTCGACACATGAGCTCGATCATGGACGCAGAGACAGTGTCACAGCCGCAAAACAAGTATGGGACTTCGAGCCGACTATATGAGATACCTTCTAATTTAATGTGATTTTTTAAGCTCCAATGGTTTCAGAGCGAGGTGATTCGAAGAAGGATCACAAATTCTTTCAAGCTCGCCGCAAGTCACCAAGCTCTTGAGCGATTTGTCAATATCAACATGCAGTGTAAGTGATTCGAAAAGTAATGCTCTTCTTCTATGAGATATTTCGACAATTTGCGGTAGCAGTGTGTATGTCTTCGCATTAGCACTTGAAAACGCTATTGAGCTCCAGCAAGCATTACTTTCATGTCCTCTGTGTTGGAGTTTCAAAAGCCAACGATGATATGCTAACTTATATGGAGTACTTCTGAATATCAAATTCCAAGAGATCAATTCGAAAGCCATCTTCAAGATATTAAAAAGTAAGTGTCACAATATTTTCAACAGCAATACTAAAGGTAGTTCAGAATTTGATAAGAGAACGCAGGTGAGGATCTTTCTTAGTTCTTGTTTGCTATCCCGCACGAATATCTCGCCAAACTACATTTTCTTTGGACACGCTGGTTCCTTCTCTAGGCACATACTTCCGGATCTCGTGGCTTTCCCGCACACGCTCTGGAGCTTCTACAGATCAGCTAGGGTCTCTCAAGAGCAACTTTGACTCTGACCATTTGCTGCATGTTTCGAATATTTCTGCTGAACTGCCTATAGCTTGACGCGACAAGGTCGCTGCCCAAGACATTACAACCAGGCTCAGTAATGCCAGAGAACATGGCAAAAGCCGTTTGCGCGCAACTAACGCAAGACTTAATCGCAAAAGTTCCACAGATCGATGATTATTCCTGTCCAATATGTTTCACTATCAACTGGCGGCCTGTACGAATGAAATGCCGGCATGTTATATGCATTAGTTGCGCAGTGACTCTACAGGAGAAGAGGACCAAGTTTTGCCCCTTCTGTCGAGGTGAAGTCATATTGGCAGCCGACGCAGGTAAGCCAGGGGAAGGACCCGCTGGGTTTTGCTTATGGATCTAACGAACACAGGTAATATTGACACGGAATTGGAGGGGTATCTGGAGAAGCACTTCCCCAAAGAGGTTCGTGTGAAGCGCATCCAAGTAGAGACGGAGCGAGGCAAAGAACAGTTCGGGCCGGATTACAAACATCCATCGGAGCGAGACTGTGCAATAATGTAATACTCTGGGTGGCTGGCAGATTGAAGGCTAGATGATACCCGCCTCATGGCATAGCATGTGCAATGGCTTGGCACAAGGTGATATATATTCCAAATCAGCAACAGTTGATGTGTATAGCTGGACAGATCTTTGATGTGAAGAAGAGATCATGAATGTATTTTATTGAGTACAGTGGAGTCGACTGGGGTCGTCTAACTGAACCATGCGCTTACTGGGCGTGGCGTGGACCCGCAGGAGGTCTTAGGTACGGTACTGTACTGTACAGTACTTACTGTTATGAGGTTAGGCTACGACACGCGGGAGCCGCAGCTGCTCCACGACACAGCGGGAGCGGGTTAAACTCGCTGACCTCACCACCTTCAACTCCTACTACGATTTGCGTTGCCTACCAAAATTCATCTTCGGTTGATCGCCTTGTACTGCGAATGCAGCAACCTCCGGCCCCGCAGATGGCTGCTGAAACGCACGCAGGATCGAGCAGCCTTTCGCAGCCTAGGGTCCTACTTGACCTCCCAGACGAAATTCTTCAGCATATCCTCTACTTCGTGCCGCCACTTGACATCCTCCTAAATACTCAAAGTGTCTCAAAGCGACTTCATATTCTGAGCTGCCAGCCGCTGCTTTGGCGACACAATTGTTATGTGCAATTCAAATACTGGGATCCAAAGCATCGGATCAAACAAAAGTATCTCGCGGCTGTTGGAGATGTTGACTGGAAAACTCTCTATCTTCATAGAGCTAAAGTTAACACGAAGACGACAGGCATACTGAATAGCATAATTGCAGGCCAAATCGACCGGATCCAGAAGTATAAGCTCATCTCTGATTTCGGTTATGATGCCAAAGACACCCTGCTCGAACACTGTCACGCTAGCGAAGAGGAGGTGGATGTACTTGCCAGGAGGTCAGCTTTCTTTCGCCTCATCCGTTCGAGATATATTCTGACAATGGCGAAAAGATATTATGCGAGTTCGGTGCTCGACCTTGTTCATCGCTCGAAAGCATTAGCGGAGTGGGAAAAGCTTGTGAAGGGGGAGAACATTCCTTTAGAAAGAGCTCTTGGCTCGTTCGACCTATTCGTCCTCCACGACCAAGTGGGAGATCTCGCTGAGGTCCGGGCTATACTATTACAAGCTTGGCACATGCTGACACAGTCTTAGATTTCTGACTTACTCGATGACCTTGTCGAACAGCTTCGTGCTGAATATCCCATTATTGAATCGCTCTCCACGCGGAGGAAAGCTATCGCTACTGTAACATTCTTGCGGAGACACAACCTTACGGGAATTGCGTCAGATCTGGTATATCGCGATTTGCAGAACAACTACATTGGGATAGCATTACAGGATCAAGAACACCCGTCTCTCCCATTGATCTCGGTCGCTATCTTTTGTGCCGTGGCTCAAAGGCTGGGTCTTGATGCTAGATGCTGTGGGATACCCAATCATGTGCATGCCATGGTCTATCCTCCTAGCAATGAGACCCTTGACGGCAGATACTTGGCAAGTAGGGATTACGTGGAGCCTATGTATTTGGATCCTTACCGGACAGATGTTGAGGTTCCCATATGGAACCTACAAATCATGCTGTCGGCATGGGGGATACCAAAGGCAGACCAAGATCGTTTCCTCGATGAGACCAGCACTGCTGGCCTAATTCTACGGACGTCTAGAAATATACTAGCCACTGTGCATGAATTCAGAGGCCATGGAGGCAATCTGGAAAACACTGGTCATCCCACTATCCGGCTTCATGCCAATCCTTTCGCCGACATGGACAACGCTTTTTACTCTGCCTTGTGGGCAAATTTCCTATTTGCACCGCAGCCAAGAACCGAGGCCAATAGTCAACGACATTTCATCCCTTTGATACTTGAAAAGTTTGAGCATCTCTATCCTATGGATGCTTCATTGATCGAGCAATATATTTGTCCCCTTTTCAACCATCCTTCGGTAGCAGAGCATTGGGGGCTTTACGAGGCACTGCGTGTCGTTCGGGCCGCGGACCAGACGCCAAAGCAGGTCAGGCTTCGGGATACGGATGCTGCTCAAAATGGAGTTAAATACAAGGTTGGTCAGGTGTTCCGCCACAGGCGGTATGAGTATATGGCAGTCATTACAGGATGGGATATAGAATGTGGTATGGGAACGGATTGGATCGTGCGCAACGATGTAGACTCCTTGTCCCGAGGAAGGAATCAAAGTTTCTATCATGCGCTGTGAGTTATTTCACAAATCATACTATTGAGTATAGGCTGACAGACAGAACTGCTAGTGTGGAGGACACCAGTATTCGCTACGTAGCGGAGGAAAATGTCAAAGTAATAGAGCCCGAAATGCCATCTTCACTAATGAGCTTGGCCGGGCGGTTTTTCAAACGGTGGGACAAGGGGAACCGCGCATTTATCTCAAATATACGGGATGAGTATCCCGAGGACTAATGGAGATTATTACCGTATCAAAATTCCTCGATGCGGACATATGATCAAGATAGTAGAAATTATGGATCGTTTTAATTGCTTCTTGGTAGTGAACCTTGTTTCAAAGAGACTCGTTGGCTCAGAACGAGCACTACCTACCTCACTACCTCATGTCTCTGTGCTTATCCATACTCTGCACAATTTCCTTGAGCACTCTGGCCTCTGCTAGTGTTTTCATAGCACTGTAAATTCGGGGGGTATGATCACGCTTGCGTTTGGCGGCCTGTTCATTGTCTTGCTCAATCGATGATGCTTCCTCTATGTATGAAGCTCGGAGCCCTGCCTCTTTCTTCAACAGCTCTTTATATAGCGCTATTAGCGAAGCTGGATCCGAACTAGCCTGATGGGATTTCTGCAACACCAATGCTCGCGGTATAGCTTTGTCAATGAGTTCTGGTGATACATCAAACAATTGATAATGCTCGCTGAGCTGCGAAGACCCACCGCTGTCTATAAAGGCCTTCCAATCAGGCGCTATATTGTTGAGGCTAGTCTCAACAGACGTAATAAGTTTTATATGCTCCGCAACGCGTTGGCGAGTTCCCCGTAGAGGACTCCTGCATAATGAGAGAAGATTGAACTCGACTCCGTCTTCCTCGTATTGCACTATTCGATGGTAGATATTTTCACGCGCAACCATAATCCAATTATCGCCACTGGATCCTGCGACAATCTTTAGCACGGCCAATACAGATATCTCAGATTTCGATTGACAACCAGCTTACCGAGGTTGACTGGTTGCCGTTGGAGGCCGTCTAGCCTCCAAACAACACCGTTGCTGGGGACATATGCAATAAAATGAAAGCCAGGCTCTTCCTCACCAAGTTTCTTCTTGCGCTTGGTTTCTGCAGCCTTCCTCCTCTTGGATGCTTTCCTATCTCTCTCCCACTTGTCGAAATCATTTTGAAGTGACAAGTCAGCATTAAGCATATCCATTCGCCTGAAAGATCTGATTAGTGATACACAGCTATCGAGTATCTGGAAAGGAAAAATCACCGCGCGAAGGAATTGTGGACGTATCTAATGGACCTGTCCTCACTGAGCCGCTGACCTCGATAAGCTGGATCCAACTCCTGCGTTGTCTGCTTAAAGGCTGCCATTGCGTCGCCAAGATTGATATCTGGGATATTCATTACGATGTTTAGAAGAGCCACAGTAGCACAAGCGTCGTTGGTAGTCTGAGGCTTTTCAGCATATGAATTGCCTCGTTAGATTGAGAAACATACTTGATTTGCAAACCATACGTGCTTTGGACAGCTGGAAGCGTCTCCCACTTCCGTATCGCCATCGCCATCCCGATACTTGAAAAGAAAGATCAATCCATATACTGGCAGGCTATTGATGCCATTTAGTAAGCCATACTGAGACAGGGATCTGGGTACTTTACGGCAGAAGGGCTAACATCTCATCATCAAGGCCGAGAACCTCTTGAACGTTGAGATCCTTGACGCCGAATCCTCTCAGGATGAAATTGAAGAGTGCCTATCAACTTGGACTTAGAGAGCGTCGCACGGAATGGGCAAGAGGTGTAAATGGGGATGAACTTACAGGGTCGGACTCCAGTTCGACCCACCCCTTCCAGTTCCGTCGTTCTTCGTCCGCCAAAGATCTCATGGAATCATTAATAGTGTCTCTTTCTGTGCCATTGGATATCTTGGGCCTGGACCTCAAGGATCTTTTCGGGGTAGCCGGGTCAATGTTGGCGGAGTCTTTCGGCTTTTGAGATGTGCCTTTCTCGCTTGCCTCATTCTGGGCGCTGGAAATCGCGTCGATTCGAAGAGAGCGTCTTCTGTCCATCTCACCCCTGGTAGCTAGCTGGTCCCGGGCACCGTCCATGCCGGGATTATTGATGGTGTTGACGAGGCTTCTAAAAGATGGCGATGGCGGTAGTTGAGGTGCACAGAGTCTTTCAGCTGGCAAACATGCGCCGCAGCTTGTGCAGGTTACAAAGACAAGTCTATTTGTTTGACTGCGAGAGTGTAGATGTGATTCTGACCACGACTGTAGGTGCAGACATAGGTTTAGTGTAGTCTTTACGTGGGTAGGTAGGCAGGCGTAGGCAAGTAGACTGTCAGAGACGACTCGCACGCCGACAGCAGGCTCCAGGGCTGTAGAAATCACAGTGTTGTTTTGTACCTGCTGTTTGAAAGGGTCTGAAGGGGGCAGGGCAGAGTGAGTAGAGACTGAGAGTGCACCAGCAACTTTCTAAAATCATTTCGTTCAAGGGCCTGACAGTCCCATAGCCGGGGCTATAGATCAGAAGGGGACGAAGACGAAGTGTGAGCAACAGGACGGGACAGAAGACGGCAAGACAGGAGTGAGCGATGATGCAGTTGGCTTGCAGGCCTCAAGGTTTAGAATCTGCTTCGACTTCATCTCTCTTTATTTCTGCCTCCATCTTCTGCCGTCTGATGTGTGTGGAGAGAGCCGCGGGTGCGTGCATTGACATTGATTGATGGACTGAGCAGGCCAGGCTGCGGGATGGCTTTGAAGGCTGGTGGCTGGTAGGAGGTGGTCAAAGCTACGATACAGTATTGAAGCTTATAGTACTGGGGCATTCGATTGAGTGTCCAAGTGTAAGTGTAGATATAGACACAAATATCAATGTATATATAGATATAGATATAGATACAAGTACTATAGTGTGCGGTTCCTGTTCTTACTGTCGGCAGCATAGCGTTCCTGTCCTGTCCAGTCTCGTACAAGTGCTGTACACCTCCCCTTCCCCTGCTCCTGCTCCTGCTCTGACTATATCCGAGCCCGACGCGACGCGCAGCAAAAAAATACACAAAAAAAATCAAAAAGATCAAAGCGACGCTCTGCTCCCTCGTGCACCGCTTCACTATATTCATAAAACTTGGAAGATCAGGAATCCGAACACCGAATCCGCGCTCTATCGGCCTGGCACAGTTGCCTGTCGCAGAGACAAAAGGCCGGTCACGAAAAGAGGACTAGCTGCGCTCGCAGCCTCTCGGAGGAACTTTGGAAACAACTTTGCACAAAGACAGCAGCCAGAAGAGGCCGGCCAGTGCCTCTGAGAGCATGCCATGAACGACACCCCTCGTTTGAGGTCGTCATTCCCTACGACCCCCCCAGCAACTGGCCAACGAAGTCCCGATTCGCGAGCTACAACCCAGAGCAGTCTGAATGTGAAGCCTCCCCTCCCAAGTCTACCTGATGCTTCGACTACGACCACAGCGCCCTCTAGTGGCCCTCTGATACCCGTCAGTCTCATCGATGCCCCGAGCCAGCGGATGTATACTTTGGCGGTATACGGTCTCTTGGTAGTCTGGCGACTGTACGATTGGTGGACTATCGTCGAGGAAGACACCACCTCGATGACTCTATTTGCAAAATGGGCTTGTATAGATCTAGTCTTTGTGTTCGGCGTGCCGCTCCTACGGATACCATGGCTGGAGTGGTCAGAGATGACGTCTTTGTCTGTATACTTTGTCCATGCTGTTGTAACAGGAATGCTTATGTTCCGGACACCAGTAAGTTAATCAGCAAGGTTGCACCTCGGCATACTGATCTTTGTACAGCTTCCTATTGAAGGGTGGCTCCTATTTCTCACAAAAACTCTGTTTGATCGGGAATTGTCGATTTCAGAGAATAATGTCCGTCCTCAACATATCCTGCAAAATAGCTCTCTCATCATGGGAAAGCAGATAATCAATATTCTTCCTGAAGGGTATGGATATTCTTCACTGGTCTAAGTAGGATGTGCGTGCTAATTGATCCTAGATCTGTGACTATGAATCCAGATGGTTTACCCTTTTGCATTGATACCACACGTCCGACAGCTAGCATCCCATTGCGTTTTAACCAGACAAAGCCTCAGTACGTTGAGCTGCTCCGACTTGATCTTGACAAACCGACAAATGAGACTATTACTATTTCATCAAAGGATTTGCGGCATTCTACTGTAGACGTTGACGGTTTGAGTGTTATTCACTACACTGCCAAAAAGCCTGGGCTTTATCGGCTTCAAAAAGTCGTCGACAAAACGAAATTAGAAGTCCAACGAAGGATGTCTGATACTCTTGTTGTTACGTGCCCTAAAGGAGCCGTCAGAACTTCAGCATCGAATAAATGTCTGGGAGATTTATCGGACCTTGTCATGGAAATTGAGGGCACTGCGCCGTTGAAGGTTGTGTACAGTCGTATCGCAAACACCGAGCAGAGCGTACACCATTTCCAAAGCATTCAGCCAGAGAATTTTGCTTCCCCTCTACTAGGTACAACAGGCGCCAGTACTCTCGTAGTAGCCGGTAGCCAAGATGTTTCTTGGGCACGATCGCAACGCATCAGCGTTCCCTTGAACGAATCCATGGTACCTGGGGGTCATTGGTCATATTCGATCGACGAAATTCATGATGCTACCGGAAATGTGGCTAACTTCTCCAGTGGGGATGATGGGGAGCACCATTACCCTAAAGGCGCTCGTTTGGAGCAAGAATTTGTAGTCCATGAGCGCCCAGTTGCTCGACTCACCGGCTGCGATTCTCGGAACCCTCTGATGGTGGCAAAGGGTGGAGATATATCTCTTCCTGTGGATTATATGTCTACTGGTCGAACGCCTGACGAGACATTCCATACCTTCACCTGGAAATTCTCGCCTCTGGACACCTTGACCAAAGCTGGTGATCATGGAGACGAAGTCATTACTGAGGAGTATCTTGCCAAATCTACACACAATACTCCTACTATTCGAGAGCCAGGGCTTTACACCCTGACTGGCGTGAAGAGCAAGTATTGTGGTGGCGAGATCAAAGAACCTGCCTCCTGCTTGTTGATAAACCCACCAGAGCCCAAACTGATAATCACGGCGGAGAATATCAATGACAAGTGCGCCGGTAAGCCTATTGGTCTCCTCGTAGACCTGGACTTGATTGGCACTCCCCCATTCACTATTAGATACGATGTCATCTCAAAGACCCGTTCGCGATCTGAGTACATCAAAGTGAACGCCTTACGGCACCAGCTAGAGCTCAAGCCAATGGCTGCTGGACATTACAAGTATCACTTTACCTCAATGGACGATAATGTTTACAAGGCTCAGCCATTGAGTGGCACCGGATTCATCCTCGAGCAAGATGTTAAGCCACCCGCCCATGCCTCTTTGCGGCTACCTCCTGGCGTCATCGATGCATGTATTGAGGAGCCAGTAGAGATAGGTGTCGATTTGTCGGGAGAAGGACCGTTCACCCTGGAGTACGAAATCGTCCACGATGGCAAAAGAAAGAAGCAAAAAGTCACGGACATCGACATGGCCACCTACAAGATCAAGACAGATCCCTTAATCTATGGCGGAGAATATTCATTAGCTCTTACGAGTGTACAGGACATGACTGGGTGCAAGATTTTTGTGAATAGTGAGGCTAAATTCAATGTTCGGCGCCAACGACCGAAGATTTCATTTGGCTATCTTGATGGAAAGCACAAGATCGTGGGAGTCGAGGGCAAGCCTGTCAAGCTGCCTCTACGTCTGACAGGCCGACCTCCTTGGACCGTTGGATACATTAATATTGACGATTCACAAGCTAAAACCATCCAGAAAACAGTCAAATCCACAAATGACTTTATTACTGTTAGCCAACGTGGCACGTATGAGATCCTCGAACTATCTGATGACCAGTGTCCCGGCTCAGTCGATCCGAAGGCATCAAAGTTTGAAGTAGACTGGCTCTCAAGACCTCAGATAAGGGTTGCAGATAATGTTGCCCTCATTCCAGACGGCAACCAATGGCTCAAACGCGAGGTTTGCGAAGGCGATATTGATTCAGTGGAAGTTCAGTTGACTGGTGAGAATACCGAAAGCTCTCATGGCATATAAAAGCTAATCAAAGCAGGGACTTCTCCGTACAATGTCAAATATCAGATCCGTCACAAACCGGAACATGGGTCCAGCTCACTCATCAACAAAGAATTTGAAGCCGCGCTTGGACAGGCAACTGTTTCGATGGATACTAGTAAGCCGGGGGTTTACGAGTATAAATTCTTAGAGCTCTCTGACGCTCTGTACGACCACGATAGCCGGAAGCATGCACCCCTGGTTCTGAAACAAAAAGTCAACCGGAAACCCTCCGCGCATTTTGCCAAGCCGGGCCAGTCATACAAGTATTGTAAGGAGGAGATCTCGGGTGATGAGGTTATCCCGATCAGGCTGGAAGGTGTGCCCCCTTTCAGCCTTGAGGTTGACATCAAACATCAGAGCACCGCTCGACCCGAAACTGTCAAAATAGCCAACATTGAGTCGAATCGTTACGATTTTAGGATCCCCCATAATGTGCTATCTCTTGGAATCCACCAGGTCAGCGTCCGGAAAGTGCGAGACTCACGTGGCTGTCAGCAAAAAACAGAATATGGAGCTCCCCAGGTACAAGTCCAAGTTTACGATGTTCCAACGATATATCCACTAGAATCACGCACTGACTACTGCGTGGGGGAGAGGATATCGTACACGCTTTCAGGGACCGCACCCTTCGAAATCTTCTACACCTTCGAAGGGCTGCAGAGGAAGGCAAAGTCAACTAACACAGCATTTCGGCGTATCGCTGAAAAGCCAGGTGTCTTCACCATAACCGCCGTGTCGGACAAAGCCAGTGAATGCAAAGCTCAAACCAAGATCTCGAAAGTTATCCATGAGATGCCAAGTGTCAAGATCAGCAAGGGAAAACAAGTCGAGGTCGATATTCACGAGGGTGGCGAGGCAGCGATTCTGTTTGAGTTCTGGGGCACGCCACCATTCGAATTCACTTACACCAGGAGCACTAATGCTCGGAAGGGGCAAAAGTCCCAGATCTTAGAAACGAGGCGTGAAGTGTCTTATGAGCATAGTAAGATCATACAGTCTTCCCAAGAAGGCACGTACGAGGTGGTGGCTATCAAGGATAAACATTGTTCTTTCTCCACCCAGAAAGATGATACCAGAGGTGGACAAAAACTTCTTCAATTTTAGGATTGAGAAAGCTGTAGAAAATATCTATGTACTGTGTTAGCATAGCGCGGCGTTTGGAGGCATTGCTTTCAATGGACAGATTCTGTTTGATTTTGTTGTCTGCATTCTATGCTAGAATAATACCCTTGCATCCACTCTCAACTTCGTCCCTTCGTTCTTACCAACCTACTCAGACTGCGGTTTCGTCTGAAGCTGTTCTTACCCAGCGATCGGGCAAGGGGAAAAGCGACATGTAAATAGTTTCGTGACCAGCATCATGATCAATGCGCTCAGCACAGAGAAGTATTTTCCACGGAGATTGGCATGGTGCGACATCATCTAGTGCTGAGTGCAGTGCTTCGTATAATTACTATAAGCGTTACGAGGGCGTCGGTGTCTCTTTAACCTAGCATACAGTATCAGCGGCTGCCCTGCCTCAATCCAGTCTTTTCGAGCTTCGGCGTTCAACCAATTGCGACGGTGATACAAGATTGAGACGAAGCTTCGAGTGGAACGAGCATCTAGATCCTGGACACGCAGCTGAGAGCAGTACAGTTTGGTGAAGTATGGTATGTGATGGACGGAGAATATTCATTTTGATTCGCTCTGATAGAAAGCACGAAAAGAACCATCAGACTCAAACCGGCGCCCGCCCCAGCCACACACGTCGCGTCCCCAGCCGCTCCAACGCACCAATCAATACCCTGGTCCCCATCCAACGCGAAACGACGCGAACGCGATACGATACGCGTACCCCTCATCCTACCGCGATTCCTCGACCGACGCATCTGCCCACCAAGATCGGTTTCCCCTCCCTCCTTCCCTCCTTCCTCCCCCACGAGCTAACAAACCAACAAACCAACAGGCAAACAAACATGCAGCCTCCTTACACCCGCTGTGAGATGCAAGTCATTGTGTGGTCGTCTGTGATGCCTTCCTTAAGAATCGAGCGCTGTCCCAATGTCGGGTTGTAGAAATCATGTATACTGAACAAATCTCCTCTGTACTTGACTATAGTAACCGTAGAAAATAATCATCAAGACGTCGTAGAATTCCTCCATCGGATCAAGAGAGAAGATCTCCCCCGAGCTGCATACCTAGACCAGTCTGTTGAGGAGTGCTGGACGGGTTGGGACTGGAGTTAGGAGGGTGGAAATTCTCGAAAGTGAGGCGTCTTCGCGCTACCGTCAAAGGCGTTTTGACCGATCGTGGAGTCTTATTCCAGGCCCTTTGAGCGGGGCTTGGAGTGATATTGACAAAGTCGCTGAAGTCAAAAGGCTGGGAGGGAGTGTTTGGTCCTCCAAAGACCGACAGAAGTCCCGAGCCGCCCCCAGGAGTAGTCATCATGGACGATGGTAATGCCAAGTTCTTGGGGGGTGGTGTTGAAGGGGGCTGCATTCGTATTCGAGAAGTTGGATTTGCAGGCGAAGGGGAAGTGGCTAGATATAGCAGCAAGTCCGCACCTTCTTCGCCTGACTTGCCATTCCTTCCCCTGTTGCGGCGACTCATGCTACCTCTCTCGCGGATAGGAGGCGGTGTACTTGGAGGCGAGGATTGTATGTTGAACGAGTGTGTTGGTAACGAGTTTCCATCATCATCTGAGGCCGCCGCAAAGTTCGCCAAGTGTAGATCGTCTGGCATATGTGACGATCCGCGATAAAAGGAGACATTTGGCCCAGAGGCATTGGTGAAGTGTATATGCTTTTGAGATTTGATGGGTGACGATTGAGTTAACTGGTGGCTACCCTTCCGGGAAGAGTTCTGGCTGGGATTCAACGATCTGGAAGGCGGAGGGGACGAGCGAAATCTTTTCCGTGAGCTGGAATTTGAGCTTGGCAGTTCAAAGCCGTTATTGTAATGCCGTTTCCTGTGTCCAGTGCTGCTGCCACTGCCACTGCGTGCTCCGATTTCGTCTGAGAAGATGGCTGTTCTTCTTAGGGGTGAACTCATCAGCTGCCTGCTTTTCGAATAGCGTAAATCAGATGTTGTGCTTGATGATGAATCGGACAACATGTCTCCGCTCGAGTTCGGTCTTTTGATTCTTCGTTCCTCTTGGACTTGATCGAAAGGGAGAGTTTCCAAACCCCGGACGGCCTTGTAATGTGCAAAGGCGAGTCGGGTCTTCATCTCGCGAGCAATCTTCCCCATCTCAGCTCGAAGAGCGATCTTTTCCACCACGACGTCGGGCCACGACGAAGACATATTTGATTCCTGTGGAAAGGCAGACAATTCCTGACAATGTTCTAGATAAAGGACAATTGACTGCCAAGTGGAAGGGAGGTGCGTTTTCGGCGGATTCTGGCGGTGACTTTTGAGTTGGCAGCTTGCAAGCAGCGGAGATTAGCATTCGGCTTGCGAGCCAGTACGCTCGATGTCGATCGCGGGCTGCCGTGCGGCACCTGTGCAGAGTGGATTGGCGATATGGCGAAGCTTCAGGATTTTCCTCAAGAGATCGAAGGGCCAATTGTACCAGAAGACCTGTAGACGATCTTCAAGTACAAAAATGCGAGGGGGAATGGGTGGGTAAGATGCAGAGGGGAAGGGGGGAGAGAGAGAGAGAGAGAGAGAGAGAGTCGCCTGGAATGAGCGCTTTTGGGGGGGGGGGGGACAGGACAGGAGGAACGCACGGCTGGCTGCACTTGCCCAATGAAATCTCGGGGGGGCGCTGCCGCTGCCGCTGCACGCTCTCGACCTCTGGAACGTGCGCATTTCTTACCGTAAGTACTGTACTGTACAGTATTGCACTCAGTGTACTGTGCTATATACTGTACTGTACCGGACCGTACAAGCATCGACCAGATCCTGGAATGCCCTTATCCTGGCCTGGCCTGGACAGACAGGGACAGACAGGGACAGACAGGGACAGGACAGGGACAGGACAGGTACCGGTATCTTTCGCACAGCACCTTCGTTTCTTCACCGCAGCAACCAGCTGTCAGGTAAGATGAGGATGAGTAAACAAGAACAAGGAAGCAGCGGGTGCTTATGATATGGGATTAGACAGACTATGGACACCGTGCGTGATGATGCTCTTGCGGATGTGGGCGATTCCTTCGTTTCTTTCTCTCTTCTCCCTCCCTTGAAGTGTAGCCAATCTGTCAGGTGAGGATAGTTGGAGAATGGAATATAGACCGCTGGACGAGCCATATTATACAGAACTTCTACGATTTCAACGATGGCCCAAAGAGCTGTGGTGATTTGTGGGCGTCGCCTTCGACAGCATAATGAATGAAAGCATCCCAAGGCTGTACTGTACAAAGCCTGGCATGACCGCATGCTGAGGACGTGGACATGCACTCGATCATCTTGCCCTAGCCTTTTGGGTGATCAGGTTGGCAGTACTGTACTGTGACGTGAAGTTGCGGCAGTGTAGAGCAGTGGAGTAGCTCACGAGCAGAAAGTAAGGGCCATCAGGTTAAGACGGCGTTTTCTCCTACGGTATTTGGAAGTGGCTGTCTGGACAATCGGGTACGTATAGTACTGTACTGTACTGTACAGTATTGTATAAGTAGAAGTATGCTTGCTGTCTGGCAATCCCTGAGTGGAGAGGGTGGATGTATTTATTTGGCTAGGCCATTGCCATTGCCATTGCCATTGCGCTCTACGAGTCTACTACGAGTCTACTACGGCTGACGACTGCAATACCACCCCACCGCCTGCATTTAGAGGCTTGGGATGGGTAGCTGAGCTGAATACTTTTAGTTCTAGTATTGTATAGTACTCTCTACCCTCTGATTATCCTGCTTACAGTATTGGATGAGATATGACTTAATTGGACTGGACTGGACTGGACTGGACGTGGTCGCTGAAACCAATCTGATCCTCGAGCGACTGCTAATGATATCCAATCTCACCAGTGACTCCATTGACTACATTTACACTTACACACAACACTACACCATACTATCGTACTACACTACCCTAAACTACACTACCCTAGATACAGTACACTACAATATACTACGATAACTTACTAACGGTACGGCTATGGCGACGGGGTTGGGCCATCTCCGATTATGGTATTGATGTGGATGTTGATCGCCTTCCCCAGCAGTTGGATAATTGTCGTAGATGTAAAACCTCGGGATGCGAGACGGTCGGCATCCATCTACAGTGCTTGCACGTTATGCAATCCTCTGCAATCTATCCGCATGTGCATGGTGGCCGGTATCTGATCTGCATAACCATGTGAGAGGTTGTTGAACATCATCCAGCAATCAGTCCATGCCCCTCCCTCTGACAGACTAATTCTGCTTGACGGATCGCATTGGCTAGGTTTGCTCTGACTGTTCTTTCTCCTATCGTCTCTGCACTGTCCTTGCTTCGACATTTCAATAGATACAAGTACCTGCAATTGCATTCGCCGTCTTCATTTTCCCTCCAGACCCTGACCAAAGGATCCCCGACCAGGATTTGAAGATTACTTATTGCGCGCCTCGTCATCGCCCATTCCCACCCAACACCTCAACCTTCAGCGATCGCTCATGCTTGCTTTGCCATTCCCACGCTCGTTCTTCCCTCACTCGCCCTGATGATCATGAAGCTTGCACCCGCACGTCAACATCTGCCTTTTTTCAAGAATCTGACAGATGCTACAAGATGCCGGCTCCCTTCCTCAATGGCCTCCGTCGCAAGTCGAGATCTAGCATCCGCACAGAGAAGAGCTCCTCAAGCCATGAACACACCAACGGTTCCAAATCTTCCTCCACCGTGAACTCGACATACGGAGGTGCAGCAACGCCTCCTTCGCTCACTAATTCGCAATCGGCTTCCAGCCTGCAGACACTGAACAATCCCCCACCTCCTCCACCACCAGGTCGACCAAACCTCTCGACAACTGCGGGCAACAGACATTCAGTCAGCGGCATGTCAGGTTTGGGTTCGCCTGTCCAGAAATTATCTATTCCCCCATCGGTCTACGCTCCTCGAATTCTCTCTATCACAGATAATACTTGGGTAGGGTCAACGACCGTTGGAGTCTCACTTGTTACTGACACCCAGCCAGGTATACCAGAAGGTTTTGAGTATCTATGGGACAATTGCAGATCCAAATCAGGCTCAGCTGGAGGGAAATCTTACAGTGAGCCGACTGGACGATGGCTTCCCCAGCACCTACTGGCCAGTCTCCGAATCGCATTTCAAGGCTTTGGTGTATCTGACACCTGGTCCGAACCGATTGCGATTCGACTTCACATCCCCGAAGCTTGCGAATAGTCATACTTCCAACCCAATACACTCCTCATACCTTACACTCCATATGGTCCCCCCACTGAACGCCCCACCTTTACAACTGGTTGTTCTGTTAGCAAAGGACTCCCCAGCTACATTCGATTCGGTGCCCGCACGGATAGAAAAAGAGGGGAACGGATTAGAGACAGCTATTAGCAAATTCCGGATGGCTGCATACCTCTGGCAGGCTTTCACTGCTGAGCAAATGTATCGGAACAAACTTGGCAGGAGAGTGTTCAGAATAGAGGAAGAGTGGTGCACAGGGAGTTCGAGCCTAAGGGACCGCGAGATGGGACAAATGAGGAGTGAAGCTAAGGTTCATGTCGTACGATGTTCCAAATCAGTCGCCGAGTTGAGGGATATCGACCTGGCACAGCAATATTCCGGAGCGAAACGAAGCGGTGATCTTTTTAGCGTTGCTTCAGAAGCAGTCAAAGATTACTTCAAACCACTTCCTGGTCAGAAGCAGTATGTTTCAGTCTTATTATTGGATGCTCATTGGGACAAAGGTGCCGAGACTATCACAGGCCACGCTGCTCTGGGTGGAGGAGGTGGAGAGATTCAACTCGCTGTTTTCGGATCACACGCGCTACAAAGCTATCCTTCCAGCTTTGAGGAGGTTGTGCCCGCTTTTTCGGATTGTACACCAACAGATACCGACTACGTTGCTAATGACTGTAACGAGTCCGGCTCAAATTGGGAGGCAGCTAACATCGGAATTGGGTAGGTTGTCATAGTGTCCCCGATCGTAAAGCGGACTGCTGACCGCATGATGTTCTCCAGAGCGCACTTGCACGAGACAGGCCATCTGTTCGGGTGTCCGCACCAAGAGAGTGGAGTTATGCTTCGAGACTATGTTACCTTTAACAGATCATTCACTACTCGTGAACCATATTCGACCCGTACGAAATCTAAAGGCGGCTTAGTACTACCGAAAGATGAATGTACTTGGCATCGACTCGATTGTCTCCGATTTAAAGCACATCCTTGTTTCGCCCTGCCTACAGATCCTCCGCGGGTAAGCGACGCTTCTGTCTCAGTTTGGCCCGTCGACAGCGGCCATATCATTGCTACAGCTGCCTCGGGAATTGCTTTCCTTGAGATCTTCACACCAGGTGATAATGTGTGCCATTTCTGGCAGGAATTCGGAGATGGCAATGGTAATGGACCTATTCAAAAGCAGGTGATTTTAACAGAGCAGGAGTTGCGGGCCCGGCTACCGGAAAACCGAAAGAAGGCAAAACTGAAGCTCTCCATCAAATCGATTGCAGGTGGTAGTCACGAGATTGAGGATTTCAGCTTGCTGACATCGAAGGCCTCAAAGCTCAAGATGCCCAATGGCCAGCTTGCTTTCAGGAGTAGTAAACTCGGTCTCTCGCAGATGGAGGGTTCTCAACCAGAAGAAATCATATTCGCAAGTGCAATTCAGCAATCAAAACTGATGACTTGCGTCAGAGTATATCATGGTTTTGCTCTTGACGGCATCGAACTCATTTACGAGGACTCCACGTCTCAATTATTTGGAAAGAGGGGAGGTCAACCTGGAGGCAGTGAGTTTCATTTAGGTACGCCTAGTTCATCTTGCCCATTTGGTGGCGAAGATGAGGCATATGCTGACTCTGCTAGATACGAGGCGAGGCGAATATATCACTGGGTTCTCTGTGAGGAGTGGGTTCTGGCTAGATGGTATCATAGTAATGACAAGTTTGGGCCGGAAATCGCCCTTGTTCGGTACTAATGGCGGTTCTGGGTAAGTCGTCTCTTGAGTGATTCTTGAAAAGTCATGTTAACCCTTGATAGAAGCACTTTAATACCACCGAGAGGATACAATGTTGTAGGACTTTATGGATCCTCTGCGAACTTCGTAGATGGGTTTGGTATTCTCACCTCTAAATAAAAACAATAGAATTACACATTCAGGCACTTCAAAATTAAGACTATGCTAATCTGCGGGCTGAGAATACGAATGGAGCGCAGCTCATTGTGTTTCTCGATCAGTTGTGGCCAACACTATAGCACCAAACGGTTGTTCTTAGCTTGTAGAGATGGTTGTACGCTTTTAGGATCACTTATAAACTGACCTGTAAAGAGTTATGCTACCTGGTTCAAGGAACGTTGTTGATAAAAGTATGGCATTCTCAGAGCGCGCACACTTAATCCAAGCCAGCACCCGGCGTCGGCCCGTTGTCACTCGGTTGAGCAACGTCATGCGCTAAAGCTTGGCTTTGCTTCAATCAAGTATAGAAATCAAGCTATCTGCATCTTTTCGCAAGCACCAACGATTTTCTTCTCAGAGTTTAAGGAACGCCTGCCCTTCGATCGCAATGTCGAAAAGAATCAATAATCATGCTTCGAACGACTTGACGAAAGATTCAGCTGCTAGTCAGCCTTGTAAGTTTCGCGTAGCGGTTGGAAAATGATTATCTACTAATCTCATGCAGCAGTTGAGAAGCAGAAGAAGCTCCTTGCAGAAGATACGGGACATTTTTCAATGATTAGGATGCTGCATCTTGCCGATCTTATCACAGAACTCAATGGTTCGACCCAGAGACCACTTCATGTGTACAAACTGATCACTCACAAGGCTTTTGCGGCGTAATGTCGATCTTCTCTTCGATGCGTTACTGTCTCGGCCCGCCTTCTGCCAAAGCAAATCTATGGGCAGCCCTGGCATTCATGCCATTCGGCCTGTTCTTCGACTTTATGGATGGCAAGGTTGCAAGATGGAGGAAGAAGAGCAGTCTTATGGGCCAAGAGCTTGACTCCCTGGCTGATCTGGTACGCTCCGCCAGCCGTATTGCTACGCACATTGGCTGAAATATCATAGGTCTCTTTCGGCGTCTCTCCAGCCGCTGCTGCCTTTGCAATCGGACTTCGAACACCCGTCGACCACGTCTTCCTCACCTTCTTCGTACTTTGCGGACTCACGCGCTTAGCTCGCTTCAATATAACGGTGGCGAATGTTCCAAAAGACGCCACAGGAAAAAGCAAATACTTCGAAGGCACACCAATCCCTACATCACTATCTATTGCGGCCTTGATGGCCTACTGGGTGCGTGAGGGATGGATTCTGGACAACTTGCCTTTTGGAACATGGGCAAGTGGGACGGCGTTCGAGTTTCATCCTATTGCGGGGCTATTTGTCTTGTGGGGCTTTATGATGACGAGCAAAACGATACACATTCCTAAGCCATAAAAGGGTTGAGCATGAATTTATGGATGTGTGCGGTTGGGAGTAGGTTTCGAGGTGCGGATTGTTAAATACCCCCGTGGCTCAAAGGGCGGAGAATTGTTTGTACAATGTTGTTTGCATCTCCTGGCACTTGTGAAGCAAAGCTGAAGCGGTCTTACAAGCGTGGAAGCGTACTTTAAAATCGTATGTCTTCTGCGTGGAGCCTTCTGAACATCGGAGATTAAAAGAATGGAGGAAGCACAAATAGTGGCCCTTTAATATCGTTCGGCCTGTATTTTCGTGACATATTTCATGTAGCACCCTCTCCTAGGATTGAGCAAGAGACGGAAGTGATATATGTTTAAAATTATCACTTTTTACACCTCGCGTAACGCTTGTGCATTGAGCTACTACTTGGCAATCATACAAGAATCTGGTGAATACGGCTTCACTGAAAAGGCACTCGTATAAAGGTCTAGAGATTTTACTAAAGCTGCGAACATCTGACACCCCAATTTTGATCCTGGGAAGGCTGCAATATGGGCCTCATTCACGCCGTAACGCCAGGTATCTACTCAAACAGAACCAGTTAATACTCTAGCCACGTCCGCGAGAGAACCCGCCTCGAGCACCACCTCTACCTCTTGGAGTGAAGCCGCTTCCGCCTCTCGAGAAACCTCCGCCTCCTCGGCCTCCTCGGCCACCAGCGCTGAAGCCTCCTCGTCCTCTAGGAGCTCCTCTGGCCCCTCCACGTCCTCCTCGCATAGGTCCACCTCGACCACCTCGTGCACCACCGGCTCGCTTAGGCTTTGGTGTTCCTGGTGGGGGCTTGGGCTTCTAGAGCGGCATTAGTGATAAAGAATAAAATAGATGAATGGAGGCTGCAGTAGACGAATGAGGAGCATTCTGAAAGCGCCATTAGAAGAAAACCATAACGTACTGGCAGAAACTTCTCGAGTGGTAATAATTTGTCGCCCCCAATGTAAAATTTATCACCGGACTTGAATGAATTTGCCTGGATACCCTCACTTGGCTTGATGCTGAAGTAGACCTGGTTAATGGGCCCGAGAATTTCGTCGACTTTTCCAATTGATGTCTAGCGGCCGTCAGCTTCGTGATCCATCTTAGTGTTTGATGGCTTCCAGAAATATAGCTTATAAGCTGGAGAGCTTCGTGGGCTAAGATTTTGGGAAGAGGTTACGCATACCTTATTCTGCAAATAAATGGGTGCATTGAAATAGGGAATCTTCACATTCGTCGACTCGCATAAGATCTCTCCTTCAACGGCGTGCATATAGGTACCAATTTCAAGTACCTGATCTGGAGGCCCACTGCTCTGAAAGCCGCCCCTACCTGTAGAGATCAGTCAATACCTGATATGTTTGGTCTCTCGAACTATTCTTACCTCCGCGAAACCCTCCTCGACCTCCTCCAAAGGATGCGCCTGAGCCGCGACCTCTCGGTGCTCCGCGAAAAGACATGTTGTTCGTTGTGTAATAGCTGGAAGTGCTCCGTACGTTGGCTGGAATATTTTGAGAATTTCAAACCCCCGGCTGCGCTAAGCCGATAAGGACAAGCTTTAGAGGGGTCGACCACCATAGAGGTACGAGCTCAAGCCACTTCCACATATGACTCCCAGTCTGACTCAAGGTTGAATAGACATATCCACCAATATCACAATCTCCAAAATCTTTGGCGACTTCTTGCATACTGAAAATATCTCGATTGTGCTAGATATGGACAAGGTGCAAAATGCGGTCGACTCTGCAGTCGACGGTGTTAAAAAGGTGACTATTGGTAGTGACAAGAAGCAAAAAAACAAAAAGGAGAAATCAGACGGCAAAGGTGAGCCATCTTACTCAGAAGAGCGATTCCACAGAAGTTGACGGAGGATTAGACACAAGTGCCGGTCCTCTCGAGCTCAATCCACCACCACAATTCCTTGCCGATCGTCTAGCTTTTTTCCAGAAGCTCAAAGCGCAGGCCGATGATGCCCTCAAAGCCAAGCCTAGAATACCCATTCAGATTACACTTGCAGATGGAAGCATAAAAGCAGGCGTAGCTTTTGAAACTACTCCAGGTGAAATCGCAAAAGCGATCTCCAACAGCCTTTATAAACGCACCGTTGTAGCCCGGCTAAATGGAGACGATGAGCAGCTGTGGGATCTCGAGCGGCCATTGGAGGCGGATTGCAAAGTTGAACTACTTTCATTTGAGGACAAGATAGGAAAATATGTATTTTGGCACAGTAGTGCTCATATTCTTGGGGAGGCCTCCGAACGGCGCTTTGGTTGTTCTCTTTGTAATGGGCCTCCTATCGATAGTGGCTTCTACTATGATATGGCCCTACCAGACGGGACTTCTGTGCAACAAACCGATTGGAAGCCAATCGAGACATTGGTCGGTCAGATCGTGAAGGAGAAGCAACCATTTGAGCGACTAGAAGTTTCAAAGGCCGACCTTTTGGAAATGTTCAAGTATAATAAATACAAGCAGCATATCATCAATGACAAGATACAGGACGGCACTTACACCACGATTTATCGCAACGGACCTTTGATCGACCTGTGTCGAGGGCCTCATGTACCCAATACTGGCAGAATCGAGGCGTTTGCGGTCATGAACAACTCTGCATCTTACTTCTTGGGCGACCAAAATAACGATTCTATCCAACGTATCTATGGTGTCTCATTCCCAGACAAGAAACAATTGGCGGAGCACAAGAAGTTGCTGGAAGAGGCAGCAAAGCGAGATCATCGAAAGATTGGCAGGGATCAAGAGCTTTTCTTCTTCCATGAGCTTTCTCCAGGTTCCGCAATGTGGCTTCCGCACGGTACGCGGATCTACAACACCATCCAGTCCTTTCTCCGGGAACAGTACTGGAAACGAGGTTACAACGAGGTAATTACGCCGAATATGTATAACTCAGAGTTGTGGAAAACGTCTGGGCACTGGAACTACTACAAAGATGACATGTTCACATTCGGTGCTGAGAAGGAAACTTTTGCGCTGAAGCCTATGAACTGCCCTGGACACTGTTTACTGTTTGCTCATCGTGAGAGAAGTCATCGAGAGCTGCCATGGCGGGTTGCAGATTTTGGCGTTCTCCACCGTAATGAAGCTTCTGGAGCCTTGACTGGGCTCACTCGTGTGCGCAGGTTTCAGCAGGATGATGCACACATTTTCTGTCGAGAAGATCAGATAAGAGACGAAATCATGGACCTGTTTGATTTCCTTCAAGCTGTCTATGGCTTACTTGGCTTCACATTCAAGTTGAAGCTCTCTACCAGGCCAGAGAAGTTTATGGGAAAGCGAGAGACGTGGGATATGGCAGAGGATAAGCTCCGATCCGCATTAGATGAATTCTGCAAAGGGCGTGCGCCTTGGGAATTGAACGAGGGTGACGGAGCGTTCTATGGGCCAAAGATTGATATCACAATCTCTGACTGCTTGAAACGAGACTGGCAATGTGCTACAATCCAACTCGATTTCCAGCTTCCCCAGAACTTCGGCCTAGAGTACATGACAGCGGAAATAGCTACCAAGCCAAAGGAGAGCGTCGGTGATTCAGTTGGGAAGGCCTCCGTTGACGAGCCCAAGAGCAAAGTCGACGGGTCAGACGGCGCGGTGAAGGAGCGGATTATCAAACCCCTCACCCCCGGTTGTGACCGGCCAGTCATCATTCACCGTGCCATTGCTGGGAGTATCGAGCGATTCACGGCTATCTTGACGGAGCACTTCGCAGGCAAATGGCCTTACTGGCTCAGCCCCAGACAAATTCTTGTGATTCCGGTCGGTGTCGGATTCTATGATTACGGAAAAGAGGTGCAGGTCGCTTTCAAAGACCAGCACATGTTTGCGGACATTGATCTGAGTGGCAACACTCTCCAAAAGAAGATTCGTACTGGTCAACTTTCACAATATAATTTCATATTTGGTACGTTGCGGAACAGAAACCTAGGGTTCTTAAGGATGCTAATATTCTCGCAGTTGTCGGGGACCAGGAAATGAAAGGAAGAGAAGTCAACATCCGCTACCGTGACGATACCTCAGCACAAGATCGGGGCAAACCGGTTCCACTGAAAGAGGCCATCGAAAAGCTTGTCCAGTTGCGTGACGAACAAAAGACAGGCAATCCGTTCGCCGGGGAGACGAAGGTAGTAAATGCTTGATTGACATATGATCCTAGAAGCGTATATCAGATGGATGAACCTATCTTTGATTAGGGTTGCAGAAGAGTGGCGCATTTCTTGTTACTTCAGAACTACATCTCGATGACCAAGGACATCGATGCATACGAAGAATGAAAAATAATGAGTCTAAAATTGTGCAGGAGTCTATGATAAGCTTGGCCGATCATCCCATGATGCTAGGCTGGCTCTGTGAGGACCGGGAAGCAGGACAGGCATTCAGGGAGTGGTGGAGTACTGTAGTACAGTAGGCTTGCCGCCACCACGGCTTCCGATTTGCAGGAGAATGGCGACTCCGCCCAAAGTTGGGCACCCAAGCCAAGCCAAGCCAAGTCTGAGTCTGAGTCTGATCTGGTCGTTGTTGCTACTTGCAGCAGGCACAGTACGGTACCTACCTGGTTCAGCTGAAAATCCGACACTCACAGGACCAAATGCGAAGCTGCTGCCGTACTGCACAGTACGGTACATGGAGGAGAGGAGAAGCGTGATCCGAGGTGGTGGTCGTAATCACAGGTGAGGAGGTACCGTACCGTACCGTACCGTACCGTACCGTACTATTGCATTTGAAGAAAAGGAATGAAGGCAACACTGCACCGGCATCTCAAATGAGAGCTCGACCGAATCCCAAGACCCGTCCCTATCAATTCTATGAAGCTCAAATACAAGACTTAGACCAGTCCGTTGATTGCGGTGGTGAGGTGGTGGTGGTGCAGCACCCACGTGTAAAAGGGCGGAGCTGGGAGTGACGTAGATTACGGGGCTCAGAAAAGGTCGACTGTAATTACTGCACCGTACAGTACAGTCGTGGTGGTGGATGCGACGCTGCTACATATCTGCCCTCCCTCTCGCATCACAGCGCTGTCCGCCGTTCCATCTCATCGGGGGAGCCTCAGTCTCGGTCTCAGTCTCTCCAGGCACGTTCGATATTCTTCTGGTGCTGGGGGTTCCGGCTGGCTGTTGCCCTTCCCTTCCTCCAGGCCTCAGAAATTGACTTTCCCGGACCGGGGCCATTGTCTAATTAACGGCTCTGCGACCAAGATTACGATAAACTACACTACCTAGTCCGGTGAAGTCTACCACGAAATTGGCGCATGCGTCTGCAAGACAAGCGTATTCCTCTGAGTTGACCGCCTTTCGATTGCTGCGCTACACTCGTCAGCCAGTTGACAAAGCACGATCAGTGAAACACGAACAAGCTCTCAGTTGTGTCTGTGTTCATGTGCATAGCTATCCCTAGGTGTGACCACCACCTCCACCCGCGCGATCCTTCATCTGTTATACCCTTTGTCTCCACAGACTAACGACTGGGAACCACAGTGAATTGGATGAGACTTTATTGCACTTGACTCCGTTAGATTCAGCAAGATGACGACTCTCAGCCATTCTGCTACCCCTACTCCATCCCAAGCCGAAGCACATGCCCCTTCCGACGGATCATTTGGGCCTACTCTTGTCGCAACAGACTACGGCTCAACACCTGGTAATCCTATCGAATCGTCTCCCCTATCACAATCCGTTGCGCAGGTACAACACAGTGGTGGCCAGCGTGGAAGCTCTCTCGTCGACGGCCCGCCGCAGATGGACAGTTTGAGCTTGTCGCGAGGAGGGACGCTCAAGAAAAAGGCATCTCTACGAAGGGGAGGCTCTTTGAAGCGTTCAAGCAGCCGCAGAAGCTCGAGAGCAGGTAGTGTCCGCAGTTTGGCCCTCCAGCCCGGCGGCGATGAGGCGTACAGTGCTTTCTACTCGCCCGTTCCAACCAGCGGCAATCCAACTGAAATTCTTTCGAATAGATTTCAAGGTGGGATGATCTACCAGCGTCGCCGGTTTCAAAATTACTCGCTAACCTTGGGATACTTATAGCTTGGCGGAAGGTTTTGAAAGACCTTATCTCATACTTTAGAGAAATACAAGCCTCTTACGATCACAGGGCTAAGAATCTCCTCAAGGTTTCCAACGTTATCAACAACACTGCGGTGCCTTCAGTCTTTCTACAATCCGGAGGTATTGACGATGCCAACCAGATCTTGCGTACCTACCACAAATCCGCCATTGGCGAGGCGAACAAGTCTAAAGAAATCGAAAACGACGTCATTCTAGCCTTAGTGGGCCTACGAAGTGACCTGAATCAGAAGATCAAGGAGATCAAGAGTCTGTCTGGCGACTTCAAGAACTCTGTGGATAAAGAAATGGAGATCACTCGAAGGGCTGTGAGCAGCCTCCAAGATGGTCTTGGGCAGGCAGATGTCGATCCATCTCAAATGACTGGAAAGCAGGATGCATATCTGCTCAAGCTTGCAGTAGATCGTCAAATTGAGAAGCAAATTGATGAGGAAAATTACCTCCACCAAGTTGGTCTCTTCGGGCATCTTTGAGCGATTGTGACTGATGACTTGTTTAGGCATACCTGAACCTTGAGGCGTCTGGACGGGAGCTGGAATCTATAGTAGTGGGCGAGATCCAGAAGTCTTACAATGCCTTTGCTGGCATCCTGAGACGTGAGGCGGATGGAGCCTACAATACCATTGAAGAGCTCCGAACCGGGCCCATCGCAATGCCAAAAGATCATGAGTGGAACGAATTCGTCCAGAATGACGAGCAATTCATCGACCCCAAGATCCCTGTTCGGATCGCTGAGAATATCCAATATCCTGGGAGAGATAACTATCTGGCGCAAGCCATCCGCGAAGGACTAATGGAACGCAAGTCAAAATATCTTAAGAGTTACACGGCCGGCTGGTAATTAAGACCCCTTGCCTGTTAGAGCGATCTATATACTAATGATCTGTAGGTATGTACTTACTCCAACGCATTTGCATGAGTTCAAGTCTGCGGACAAAACACAAGCTCCTATCATGTCTCTTTATCTTCCTGAACAGAAACTCGGGTCTCAGTCTAGTGAAGGGGCATCCTCCAATAAGTTCATGCTCAAAGGTCGTCAAACTGGCTCAATGCACCGAGGTCACTCCTGGGTCTTTCGTTGCGAGTCCTTTGAAACCATGCTCGCGTGGGTGTCTGATTTGAAGACTTTGACCGAGAAGTCCCCACAGGAGCGGAATGCGTTCGTCCGCCAGCACGCCCGTAGCGTCAGCGGATCTTCGCACAGAGCGGCTTCGGTCAGTAGTGATGGAGGAATGGATGAGGAGGATGAGGAACCATTTTCTGCCACTGCTTCGTCTGTTGTAGCAACGGGGCCCAAACAAGACGTGCTGCCACGTCGTCCGCAACCAGGTGGGCGATTTCCGTCTGATATTCAGGTCAATACACAGCGTGGCTTACAGGCGCCTCTTTCGCCATCTAGTGGAAGTTCAGGATTCGGGGATGCCAAAGACGACAATGTAGCCGTCAGTAGTGCTCTTCCAGATGGTGGCGTTGGCGGCAAATATGGCGAGGAGACTACCTCGCCCACGCGTGCGGCAGAGCTGAACCAGTACGCAATGGAGGATCGCGTGAATCCTTATACAGCCCAACCTCTTTCTCCTAGTCGCGTTAACGAGCTGTCCGAACAAGCCCCCCTTCCCGAAACGGCGGCTGGTTTGGGTGGCGCGGCGTTGGGCACTGCTGGCGTAGAAATTGATCATAAATCAGAGGAAAGAAAGGAGGGGCACGAGGCAGAATACAAACGGCAATTGGAACAGAGGGCTGCCTACGAAGCCTCTACCATCGCAGCTCCTGATCAAGTCCCGCAGCACTACGAACTCCAAGCAGCGAGCGAAGCTGCACTTTATGCCGCACCCGATATACCGCCTGCGGCTATTCATGCCGACGAGCAGTTCATGTCTGGTGGACGCAGCCAGGGCGACGTGACAACAACTACGCTCAACAGCACCATCAACAGCGATCTGGATTCGGACTTAGGCCACGCCAGTATCCAGTCGCCGAATTCTCTTGAGACAACTCTCGGACGAGTCACAGACGAGACGGTGCGACCAACGTTGGGGATGGGACAGAACCATCAAAGCGTGCAAAGTATCAGTCAATTGCATGTTCCTGGAGAATACCCAAAGGCCATCAAACCCTAGTCATGATTGGAAAAAAGCAATGTAGATAGCTGTACGATAATTGGGAGACTGCAGAAAGTTGAGATATCAGGGTTGCGAAAGCTTTGGCCTCGAGACGTTGTTGTGTTGCTGTTACTGGTTTTATGTAATGTGTTTGATATGACTCTTGTGCTTATGTGAATTGCGCTGTGTATTATCTTCTCGTGCTGTAATCTTGATAATATATATTTCCGCTATGTTATCCTACTGTTGTCCAAAAGTACGGTTGGCGAGCAGCTTGGATGCCCTGGTCCAGAGATGATCATACAACCTCATTCCAGATAGCGACCGTATTTTTCATGTGTGTATTCTATCACCATCCACATTAGATATCGGATTAAGCCCATGGGATGTAAAACTAGTCCGTTAGTATGTACAGCGTTTCATGCTCAAAGGTAACGATATCAGCTCATCCCCTTAACGTCTCAAAGCCAAACGCCAGCGCCGACGCTCCCAAAACTTGAAAAACAAACAAAAGCTCAAACTGCTGTCCCATTATCATCCGCCACTGTCGAAGCCACAATTTTCAACCGAGTTCTCCGCCTTGGAGGCGCTTTTGGGGGCAGCTTCCTAGTTCCATTCCCTGCAGCTAACAGAGGCGGTATTGGAGGTGGTGGATGTCTCCTGCTCGTCGTTGTCGGACTTTCATTCTTCACTTCAGCTTCTAAGGCCTTCTCTTCATCGTGCAAAGCGTCCTCAAACTCCGTTTTGCGACTTGGGGTTTTCACACCGGGCTTCTCAGACACAGCCGCTACATCTACAACACTGATATTACTGGCTGTTTGTGAAGGAGATAGAGATATGCCGAGCATTTTGCGAGCTACTTCACCTTCTTTGATGTCGTCATCTAGCAGCCACTCGACTTTTGCAACGCGTGCCACAAGGCGGACCGTTGTGTCGTCGGCCGGTTCCCAGTGTGCGTTTGCGGAGCTGCCGAGGATGCTAAGAACCTTTACAATTTCGTCGCGCTTGTAATGTGGCGGTTGATTTAGCTGAGTGTGTGCGAGAAGTGGGTATAGGACGCGAAGGTAGGTGTGGCGTAGAGACACCAGCTCGTTTGGAAGGTCGAGCAAATTTCTTATTATCACGTCGAGTAGAACGCGGAGATCGTTAGTATAGAAGTATTCATGAGTAGCCTGGGTGGTAAAGATAAGGTAGAGTAGTTTGAGGATGAGTAGCTGAAGAGAAGTCTCAGTCTCACGGTTCAGGAGGAGAATAATGTTTTCGCCGAATGTCATATATTGCGACCCGTGGAGACTGAGTAGTTTAATAACTCGATTCGTTAATGGAGGGGTGTGTGTATCGACAGGTGGGGAGGCTGAGGAGACCATCCATTGTTCATTGAGAACTAGCTAGACCACTTTGTGAGCTTCCAAGTATTATGCTATAAGAATTTACTCACCAGAACTCGAATGATTGGGTAATGATATGGATCGTCCACATCATCAGAGAGTTCTTCGATCATTTGGAAGAGGTACGAGATAAAGTCGTCATCCACTTGCCCAAGGTCCTCTGCGCTCAAAGGCTGCATTCTCGACATCTCATATAATAGCTCCAGAAACAGCCTATGCGATCGAGGATCATCCTTCTTGCCTTGCCGGATCATTTCAAGGAGCCTTGGAAAACAGCCTTCCTGATTCATTTTGTCATAAGTAGCTTCATTCTCCCGTCCATCGAAGAGGAGGAAACTAGCAATAAAGTGTAGTGTTGCCGGCTCATCCTCCTGCAACAGACTATAGATGATTTGTTTCCTCACATAATCCTTGTTCGCCTCAAACAGCTCGCTGTGTAAGAGCTTGTGCGAGCAGCGCGCTACATCGTACTCGGAATTCACGTATTCGTCCTTGAAGTTGGTGGTGAAAGCTAGGTAGGAGCGCAGCGCATTATCAATCAACTGGTGTGTTGGGCATTTTGCAGACACTATGTCTTGGAGCTCTAGACAGCGCTGTCCGTCAGCTTTGGATGGCCTAGACAATGCCAGATAGACAGGATCTCGAACTTACCATCCCAGAATTGTTGTTCGTTGTCGAGAGTGTATTCGAATTCCTCCATGTCAGCCACTGTGGAGGAGAGTTCCTGTTGTTACCGCGGAGGCATCCCGAGCTCTGCACTTACGTGATTTTTGCTTTGCGGCGAGTCAATGAAAGAGGGAGTGTGGTATGCCTGGTGATTCGCAAGAGTTGTGTCGCATATCTCCATGTCTCACTAGCGCGCCGATGGCTGGCAAGACGGCTGGAATGCGGGGCTAGCAAGGCGGAGGCAAGGCTGACAACAACTAAGGCTCGTAGTGGTACTGTATCACCAAATAATTGTGACGCACTTCTCCATTCAGTTCTCAAAATGGGTACCAATCGACGCTGAATTCTATAGAAATGCATCATGAATGTGTTGATATATTGATGCTACCCCTCTAAACTCAGAAAGCACAAATAAATTCCGACCTCGATCCACTATCCAAAGTGGAAGCCCCCTCCACCGAACTTGAAATTGAACTGTTGACCACCTCCAGACTGCCCGAAAGGACTTCCTCCGCCAAATCCCTGGAATGGACTGCCTTGGAATGGGTTTTGCCTTTGCTGCTCGTGATCATTTGGATCATCTCCCTGGTCGAACCTCGCCTTCAGCTCTGGGTCACTCAATACTTCGTAAGCTTCGTTAATCTGCGCCATCTTCTTCTCTGCCTCTTCTTTAGAAATGCCCAGCTTGTGGGCTTTGTCGGGATGATGAACTTTGACCATTCGACGGTAGGCTGCCTTGATCTGCAATTCATCGGCATCTCGCGGGAGACCCAAAACTTTGTAGTAGTCCTTCGTCTTACTTCGCTTCAGCTCTATCTGAGCCTTTTGCAAAAGACCATTGATCTGATTGGCTCCGGGATGGTGCTCTTTCGCCGTGTTGAGAGTATTAATGGCTGCTTCAAAGTTCTCGGCTTCCATGTGCCTTTGTGCTTTAGAAAGCAGGCCATAGAGGGAATGCTCGTAGTAGGACAGGGCTTCATCACACCATGCCACTGACTTCTTGTTCTTTGTCTGTAGAGGATTAGCTCAAGCAATTGGCTCAGATCGATGCCATGACTCACTTCATGGTAAGCTTCACAAACCAGCTCCACCACCCTGGCCGTCAACTCATTTGGAGATTGGTGTGGAATGGCACCGGCTTCCCGGAGCTCCTTAACATCGTCTTTGATGTCTTGTACCAAACCAGTATCTTCGGCTTGTGGAAGTAATAGCTTGATAGCGCTCGCATACTGACGCTTTTCGATATGCCTTTTAATCTGCGAAAATTGTTTATCAAGCGTCTTCTGCCTTCTGTACAGCTTCTTGCACGCTTTAGAATCAGGATCTCCATGCAAGCACTTTCGCAGCTGATCCATGCCGTGCTCCATGTCTGCCAAACCATAAGACGTGATCGCAGCAATCTGCATGTGAGGATCGATATCCCCAGGTTGGATCTGTAGAACATGCTTGAGATCACTCATTCCTTCCAGGACCTCTCCACGCTCGAAACGACAATGCGCTCTTGCTTTTCGTAACGATAGCATTTTACTTGCCACCATAATCGCAACACCAGACTGTGAAACGCATTCTTCCCAATTACCGGCTTTCTCAGCAACTACTGCTAAATGAGCAGCGCCTTTTGCCTCTTGAAGAGCGGCTAGCTCCTCTGCTAAACCACCATGCGCGATAAAGTCCTGAGCTGCAGCGTCCCATTCACCATTCTTGCCTCTTAATTTTGCTCGCTGAGCAAGAGCTCCTTCGAAGTTGGGCTTGATTGTAAGGACCTTGTCGAAGTCTCTAGTAGCTTGCGCAGTCTTGCCGACTGATAGATAGGCCGCGCCACGCTTGAAATAGGTCAAGTAATCCTGTGGATCACGGGCGAGGGCGACGTCGTAATAGGTGAGAGCATCATTTGTCTGTCCTTTGGCTAGGTGTGCGTTGGCAGATGCGAGGAGAGATGATATTGGAATGTCAGAGGGAATGTCAGAGGACGAAAGGGCGAGAACAAGGGTCTGGGAGGATAAAAGAGTGGCAGCGAATGCCAACGCCGATAAATTGACAATCATAGTGAAATGATCATACAGAGATATGGAACGTGGCGCTTTGGTGGGAGAAAAAGAGTGGGAGAGGGCTGGAGGTAAGTGATGTGTCGTGGAGAATATGTGAAAATGGGAATAGGACACATTTGCCTCAGTCGCCCTTGCAGGCTTGCAAGGCCAGCCGCGTAGGACCAGCCTGCAAGGATTCCCGCCCGCCCTCAGCCTTGCCCAGACGCTAGCGCCTCTACTACAACTTTCTACCCAGTGTTTACCTCGGGAGCTACATTGGTTTCCTTATTGATATGCAACAATGGCTCACCTTTCTCCGTCCGCCATCTTCTCTCCTTCTGTTGCGCGTCAGCAACAGGCATCCGCCAAGGACTGGAACTACGTCGATAGCTGGCTGTCAACAATATTCGTTGGCAAAACACCACCCGCATTCGAGCGCAACAATGACACTCTGAAAGCCTTCCTCGCATTAGCAACCCTGAATGAAACCGCTGATGAAGAGCGTGATCTCTTAGCTAGAGCTGAGGCTCAGGCTCTGCTGGAATTACAGGCCAAGCAAGATGCAGATCAAAATGCGAAAGCACTCGGTTCCATTTCGGAATCCTTAACGCGTGAGGGCCAGACCAGTCTTGAAGCTCTCTCTTCTCTGACTGTGGCTTTGAATCAAACAATCCCCGACATTGAGAAGCTCGGACGGGGTCTCATTGACCTGCAGGTGACATCCTATAATCTGGATCAAGCTGTGGACCGTGTGTCGATTCTAGACAAGCATTTGCGGGCAGAATCTAACAAGATTACTGCTCTCATCACGGATCTCCAAACCAACAAATATCAGCCACCGTCTGATCTGGCAAAGCAGACTACAGACTATCAACGGAAAAGTAAAGGGCTGGCATCCAAGTTGCCGGAGCTGAATAAACGGGTTGCGTCTCTATCCGCCTCAGCTGAGACTCCCGTCACGATGCAAGACGTGAAAAGGGAAGAGGACAAATACAAAGGCTTGATGTCGACTGTAAAAATTCTTGAGACGCGGGTCAAAAGTTACCACGGATTGCCTCAAGACACGGACTTAGCGAGGCTTGAATTGGAAAGTCTAAGAAGCGAACTACGAGATTTGACAAGGGAGAGGGATAACATGTTCGAAGGCTTGGTGGAAAAGGAAACGCCGAGGAAGAATAGATGAAGCTTGCCGATCAAATATGAGTTCTAAGCACATGGTTCTCGAAGATACATCGAAATTGCATTACTTCTTCGGCCGGCCGCCAGCCACAGCGCCACCTAATCTTCCAAACTTTGCCAAGCTCGATCTCGATTTAGCTGCCTGCGGCTGGGTGCTTACCATCGCTGTTGGTGGATTTTTTGTTGGCAAGGAGGGGCTTTGCGATCGACCCAGATCCTTGAAGGCCTTCTCATCTAGACCTTCTCCGCTTCGTGCATCCAGCATTCCAAGACCATCGTCGACGTTCCCCGCCGTCCGCTGAGATCTCCTAGCCCGCTCTTGAACGCTCCTGAACTTCTCAAGTAATTCATTCCATCGTATACCACCCTCATCTCTGCCTTTCAACCTACTTGATCTATCAAAATTCGAGGGACCAGCATTACCCGGCGCACTATCAAAGAAAGCGTGAGACTCGTTATATTGCCAACGTGAATAGACATGAAGAGGAATATCGCCTCGATTACTTCCATTTAACGAGATGGAGATACGTACGCTCGAGGTGCAATATGCAGAAAGCCTATAGCACTCACACTATTCAATCGATTCTTGAGTGCTGCGAATGCTGCTGATTGCGGAAGGAGCATAAGAAGACCATAGAGGCATTTGTAAAGATGAGGATGTTTCTCTGGTTCTAATAGTTGGAGTCGAAGATCTGGTTCAAAGTTAGCACATTTTCAGAAGTCAATCTGAGCTCGTACATGTAAAGACTGGGGACTCCAATAGTTGGACAAGCTTATCAATCTGGATCAGCATGTTGACTGTCATCTCAAGTTCCGCACTATCACAATTAGCTTGATCCATTCGGGATATCAGCCACATACAAGATTTGTAGGAGATTGTAAGCCTGCTCATATGCTTGAGCGAGGAGACATAAAGAGAAGGTAGCCACGGCATTATAGCACCAGGAGCGAAATAATGCAACAAAAAATGTTTGACCATCCTGCAAATCATTAGCCCAGACATATAGCAGATTCGACAGGTACACAAACCTTAGTCTCCAGATTGCGGAGCCGCTTGCGGAGATCAGCCAGCTGAGGCGCCGTGATAAGGTTATTGTTGAGGTTTTGTACCATGATGCTAGCGAATTCAACATCTTCCTCTTTCTCGATACAATCTGCTAGTGTGCGGTAGATGCGCTCAGGACTTAGGCTAACACATAGTTGTCTAATGATCAGGTTGCCACGTGTCTCTAAAAGCTTTCTGTCTGTTGAAAAGAGCTGCAGAAGATTTTCCATGAACGATGTAAAATAATCGTCTCCACTGTTCCTCGAGATTTGAGACAAAAGTTGGAGGTCTCTGGTGACAACAGCCTCTGCAGGATCCGAGAGCGTCTTGAGCAGTGCCGGGAATGTACCGTCATTAATTGCAAGTACCTTTCCGGGGGCTTTCTTGTGGAGCATGAGTAACCAAGTCAAAGCTGCGACCCTAGTCGCTTCGTGATCATTCAAGAACAATAATGTAAGAGAATTTACAGCGGCAGCATAGTCGAGGTCAGGATGTGGTTGAGATGGCGGTGTCGGCGTTGGAGGCTGATTATATGGACGATCCACCGCTTGAGCTTCTGACTCCTTCTTTTCTGACTCCTCTTTAGCCCCAGAGACAGAACTTCGAGCGTTTGTGGAAGAGTCCCTCCTATCAGTATTATTTGTAACGTCCTTAACGACTGAGGTTAAGGTTTTAGATAGCCCACTGGCAGGTGTTTCTGATCGAATACTACCATCAGAAAGAGAAACAACATAGTCCATAAGAGACGTGTTGACTCGTGCGGCAGCTTGCCGAATGGGCTCAACACCACTTGCCATTGCTGGCAGAAGATGAGCAAGCACTTGGGGTGCAAACGGCAGCACTTCTTCAGGGCAGATATCCAAAAACTCAACGATCCATCGTAGCGACTCCAGCAAGCAGTCCTCCTCTGCGAAAGCTTCAGTTTGTTTCTACAAGATCCAGGTACATTAGACTAACCTAAGTGAGAATCGAGATTTGCTGTCAAAATCTCAAGAATCGCTTTATGATTAACCACGACATCTTGGCCCGGAGCCCAATCATCATCGCTGCTGATCGTTTTGTCATCAGCTGCCGTAACGGAGTCATCATCCTCTCCGGCATCTAGCGCCATCGATGCATCGCTGTTCATCGACCCTGAGCGTTTGCGTTTGTCCTCACTTCTAGATTTCCGGCTTTCCTCAATGCCTTTTTTGATTCGAGATATTCGCCTGATTTCGCTTAGAAATCTTTCCAAAGCTCCCTGAGTAGCGACATGGACGTCACGATTCGGGTCACTTAGAAACTTGAAGAGGCCTCCTAAGAACTCTGGAAGGAATGAGACAAGTTCAAGATCTGGAATTGAATCAAGTAAAGTGATCCAACCGACAAGAAATGTCCGGGTAAAAGGATTAATCACATGAATCCGTTCCTTGAGAAGAGGGATGAAGTCTGCGAGTGAGAACGCCGTAGGTAGATCAATAGATCCGTCGTGACTCTCGTTATCTGTTTCCAGTACCGCTTCCTCAGATGTATGAAGTACTGAGACGTAAGTAGCAGCAGACTCGGAAACAATATCTTTGATCAGACGATCCAGGAGTTCCGCGCCATTTTTGACCGAGAGCTCCGAATCCGCACCAAGCTAGATGGTAATGAGCATGAAGGAGTAAAATCGAATAGAAGAGTGACCTACTTTGCAAAGAGCATCAAAGATATCATTAAAGTATGGTAATACTTCACCTTTGGCAACCTTGGCAATGTTGTACATACTTTCACAAGCATAATAACGTACACGGGCATCTTGGTCGGTGAAGCAAGCAAGTACCGGAGGTACAATTTCATCTAGGTAACGGGCTAACTCCTGGGAGAATTGTCAGCTTTTCGATACACCTGAGCAAGATATACTACACTCACTGGACCTAAGGCAATTGCTGCGGCTGCCAAGCCGATGAGACCGCCGTTTCGAGCGTGAGGCTGATGGACGGCGTAAGCATAGTCGTTGCAAAGCTGTTGGATGATCTTATGGATCCTGTCAAACTCTTTCGTACTAGCAAGATCTCGAATGACTCGCTCTAAGCTGTAGGTATGGTGAGCGAAGGCTGAGTGTATCCAGGCTTGGGAATGGACCTACTCTAGAGCTCCGACCTTCCTCTTGTCATAGAGCTTATCATTGAGTGAACGTGCTATGCTCGCCTCCATGGCGACGGCGGTGATGACCCAAGAGAACAATCATCTCATGCCGTCAATCAAGTGATCTCGAGATCAGCAGCCAGGGTGAGTGATGACCATGCAGCTCCAAGGTAAAGCTGCCGAACTTCTTGCTCTCAAATAAAAGAGGAGTAGATGTGGTGGGTGACGCACATTAAGATGCCATGGCGAAGGAGAGTCTCGTTGCAAGGCAGGATAGAGGAAGCTCAAGAGGAAGGGTTGAGGCAGGGTCTGAGTGTGTTGTATCGATCTAGTCACGATACGTACAGTAGTAAGTACATCACGACAACGTAGAGAAGGCAAGGCAAGGCTGGCGTAGCGCCGCGCCGCGCCGCTCCCCTCTCTTTCGCCTCGCCTACTCGCCTCGCTTTGGTGCTCGCTTGTAACCTGCTCCTGCCCTGCCCTGCTCCTGCCCTGCATCTGCAAATCTGCGGTTGCCCCCCTTGCCCTCGTAAAGACCTTGCTGTACGTCTACGTCTCCCTTTTCTCCCTTTTCTCCCCCCTCTCTCTCCTTCTATCTCATCACTTCTTTACGTACCGTACGGTACAGCACGGTACAACACATCCGCAGAGCAGCTTCAACTGGCTCTTGTCCATTGCCTCTTCGTCGTCGGCTTCCTTCCCTTCCGTTCTATAGTGCCTGTGACGTCCCTGCGGGCTTTCTGCATCAAAGCGTGCAAGTAAGCATGTGCTTTTGAGGCTCTCTCATGCGACGGCTCGTCTTTTCCCAGCGCGCTTTTGAAGTTCCGTGGATCAAAGATAGTGGCTGGATCAGAGCCACCGGTTGTACAGAGCCAGCAAAGAAACGCGCAGGTGGTAGTCTGTCCTCTACTTATCGGAAGGCGTGTTGGTATTTTTCTTGACTAGTCACACAGAGGAAATCATATGTATATCATCAAGAGTCTGCTTTGGGCAGTCTGGCTGCCACTAGGATCTCCCTGGCTCTTTGCTTTTGGTCTGACATGGCAAAAGCAATGTGCTTTGCGGCGCGGCATCTTCTCACTATACCAAAAGGATACATTGATACCAGACCACTCCGATCGAAGACAAAAAGCAAGAGCCCTACAGACTAACTAATCCCACAATGTGACGGATGTGCATCTTAAATACTGCGCCGCCTGACCTGGTTCCCCGATTCCCGCGACAATCTTCCCTGCTGTCTTGCGGAATACCAAGCTATTGGGTCCGCCGATGAAGCTCACAGGGATCATTGATTGTGCATTCCCCGCCGTTTGCATTTCGCTGACGGCACCCATGTTCGTCAGAGTTTCCAGCTTGAGTGTTGGCACTGTTTCTCTGGGCTGCTTTTTGCACTCTATGAGCCTCCGCGGTCTGCCGGGCAAGTGTCATTATCTTAGAACCTTCAGCAACTGAGAACTCACATTCGGTCTTGCCTTTGCGATTCTTCTCGCGAAACCTTCGTCCGTCTTCCGCTTGGTCATGATGAAAATGATTTGTTTGACTAGTACTTTTCGAAGGAAGGATAGAATTGTCCTTGATCACAGAACATAGGAGGAAACGTGAAGTCACGAAACAGGAGTCTGGGGTTGAACCACTTTTACGCAAATTATGGCTGATGATAAGATGTAGTTCTTTGGATTCCAGATATCTACTTTTCAGGAGCTCTTGGAGTTCTTATGTACCAACTACCTGGCCTTATGTGTGATTCTTCCTTTTTTTGCTTTTTCGGCCAGAAACCTAGTCTAGGCTTTCTGCTTCTGCACTCTCGGGATACAAGCTGGTCACAGAGTGATTCTTCCTACCGAAGACATTAAACGTGCGCAGCCGTAATTTGAGATATGATTGTCTCTGTCATCAATCGAGGATGTGTGCGATCAAACACAAATAGTCCCCTTGACTAATGCAATTAGACCATTCACTTTTCCACTGGGCATGGATATGCGTTGCGCAAAAGTGTGTAAGCCAACAGAACGTTTTGATTGACCACTTTCGGTAATTGCTGAATATGCTGGAGAAAAGTCGCGCTATCCAAATGCAAGTCAGTTAGTAATAGCAAATTAACAGCTCTTCCGCGCCCAACGCTGAGTTGATCTATACTCTGCTCAAATCATTAAGACATTGTCTTTTAGACGCCACTGGTAGTAAACAAACATTTTTAAAATGACCAGCGAAACTTTTCTCCAAAACAACTCCAACGTAGCATGTTGCAACGATTGCCGAATAAAGATATCATGAGACAAATGCTAACGCTTTGAGAGATGGAGTTCCGTAGAGTTAGCTCTTCGAACTCTGAGAGAGAGGTACTCTGAAGGTCACCGGAGAGGTCTTTTCATACCGGTCAGCAGTGTTTGCTCAATCGGTGGTTTACAGTGCATAGGAAATATGTTTCGCCCTAGAGAATGAAAGGAAGTTGTTCATTCTAGGGTCCCTGCTCGGCATTTACCACTCAAATCCTTCGCTAGGCACGTAGTAGTCACAAGGGCAAGCCAAGAGCCAATCCCAAAGCAATAGAAGAAAGTTGAGGCTGATATCGGCCGATGTATCGACTTGGCCGGATATCAGCTCCTTGGCCGATATCGCTTCTCAATCTGACTGTAACCCAGGTTTTCGGATCTAGGCGGAATGGTAAACACGTCGTTTGTGACAGGATAATGCAGAGGCGGAATGGATTTCAAGGCGGCTACTTGCATCAATGGAGATCTGAAAGTACTTGTCACATAAAGGTATCTGTTGATGAGAGACATGTGGCAGCCCATAGATTACTCTTTAACATAATTTGATATTAGTTTGCTAGGAGGCTGGAATCTTGCGGAAGCTAATGATTGGCTCTATCTGCGCAAGAAATTTAACCAAACTTATCTTCACAATCTCAGTCGTCATGTCAATGAAGGTCAACCCCTTTTTCGGCAATAGTCCTCTTACATTTGGCGAGTATTTCAGCCTGTCTTCCCACCTCTGCAAGCCTCCCAATGACCTCTTTGTTGCCGTCTACAAAGCCGTACAGTGCATACGGAATTCCGACATCTGTACAGAACTCTTGTACTAGTTTCTGAGCCTGGCGAAAATTGTGACGCGGCATCCTGGGAAAGAGATGATGGATTGCTTGGAACTGCAACCCGCCGTGGAAGAAATCGAGCCATTGTGGACAATCGACATCCATCGTTGTTCTAAGCATTTTCTGCGGGAAAGACTCATGAGGACCAAGCTCCGCCGTGCTCATGGAGAAATGTGATAAAGTGATCTGGACATGCAGTATTCCAGTGATCATGTGGCTGACCATGACGAAAGCGATTCTTGCAGAAGCTGTAGGAATACTCTTGTAGAGAACCAGATATCCAAACCAATACCAGAAAAATACGACGCCGGTGATCTCGAGCCAACGATGCCACCATGCAGGGCCTCTCTTTGGTCCGAGTCCTCGAATAAGGTGCTCGTATGACAGGAAGTAGAGATTGAAGCGGCCCAGTGCGAGGATTGGGTAATATAGATACGACTGGTACGGCAATACAGCTTGAGCAAAGGTGTCATAAGTCATGACACGCTCGTAGAATGACGAGGTCAGAGACTCCAAAAATCGATGGGATACGGCGAAGAAAGGTATGTGCTCGATATCAGGGTCATGCTCTGGAGAGTTTGTCACGATGTGGTGGACATTATGATTTCTTTTCCACCACCCAATAGAGAGACCCCCAATAAAGTCTGCAATGAGTATTCCAATCGTGGTATCTGTATGAAGATCATGTGTGATGCCCATGTGACCTGCATCGTGTACAGTAAACACCAGTTGATGCCATAGGCAACCTAGAAAAGCCGCGCTCGTAATGTACCAACCAGATTTGAGCGTCAGCACGAACATGGAGAAGAGGAAGATGTAGCGACAGCCTTCGACTGCATAGGCCCAATAGTTGCAATCGTACAAGCCTCCTGACCGCAACTGATCATCAAGCAGACGATATTTCCGAATCACTTCATCCTGAGTAGCAAGATCTAGTGATGGATATTTGGCGAGGTCAAAGTCAATTCGCTCTTGGGTATGTTCATTGAGGGAGGATAAGCCATCGTCGGGCACAGAGACAGACGATACGGACGACGCGGAGGATGTGAGGGACTTGTTTCTGGTAGCTCCTCGTGAGCGGACACTAGGAAGGTCTGTATCAAAGACTGGAGAGGGACTTCTTGAAGTTTCAGAGCCACAGGGAGGGGATATATCCTGTTCTTTGTCCTCGGTTGCGGTCCCTCCTTCGTAGTGTCGAAATCTTCCTCCTTGTATAGGTGGGACAAAATTGACCCATCTTCCTTCAATCTTGCCTATGCAGTATCTCAACATTTGCCGCAGAGTGTCCGGCGAGTGAAATCTAGAAGAAAAGGTATCAGCTTGGTCAATGTATATATCAGTAGGCAAGTAGAACGAACCCGTTCACTTCATCTGTGGCATCTCTGCCAATCATGTGCATGATAGCTTTGTCTCCTCCGGGATGATACTTCAGCCATGGATCGACCTTCAAGACTCTCTGATTGACAATGATAATTGACCTCCCCTCGGCAATCAACCCCTCGATTTTCCTTCGAGACAGCACGGTTTCTGCTCGGCCGGCAGCTTTGAGGGGTACCATGACGATTGAATCGGTGTCACAGAGCTGAAGCAGATTCTATTCAACAAGTTTGGGTCAGAACAGGTCATCGCTGAGGTTTTCGAAGTGACTAGGAGTGTTGTGATGCCATAATTTATAGAAGAGACGCTCCGTCCACCGCTCCTTGTCGCTGCCCCACCGCCACCAGCACCGTCGCACTTTCGAGCCTCGTCTCGCCTAGCGCCAAGCAACCCCTGAATCCAGGACCACCAAGACCCCCTGCGTTGCTCCCACACGTGAGGTTGCTGTAATACGACGACACCTCAACTCGACCTCAACTCTTCTTATATCAGAGATGGCAAAGTTGCCGCTTGCCTCTTAAAATACACATTCTAGACCATCTAACATGTTCAAGTGACATGCTGCAAGAGCCTTCACACCACTGCACTGCACAGTATCATTTGGTGTGACTCTCATACATGTATATGTGTGGCTACCTTTTTGGGTGTTTGTTCTTCAGGCTCATTTATTCTACTGCTTCTAAACCAATTTGCGTAGCACTTAGCCGTATAGTGCGACGCCCCTAAACCTTACGTACATCAAGATCTTTTGATTGGTAGAGATCTGTACTACCGGTCCTCTGGCTAGGGCATTGAGGCAAGCAACACGTCCTCTATGTAGTGAAGCCTTCCCGTGAGTAGGCGAAGCGGCTCGAGGGACGTAGGGCACGTGTTGTTCACTATCTGATCTATATATCATGTGTTACAATTGGCAAGGTTACGACAATCACAGATAGGTCATATACTGGGTTCTCCTTTTCTCTGGTCAGACACAGAGCTCGGTGATCCACGGGGAATCCGTAGCATTACACACAAACGTTGAAGTGGATTCATTCTGGCCACAGGACTCATTCAGCACAGCCATTGAGTCAATTCAAACCCTTGAAGATGCAGATCCTCGTATGATATTGCGGGACTGTTTGCTGCTTTCAGGACCCTCACAAAGCATTTATGTCCAACCATTAATACGATCCCGTTTCGATAGGCTTCTCTAGAACACTATGCTACCACACAAGATCATTGAGGTTGGCGAGACGTCCCACTTGAAGGCTCTTCTTACCGCCGCCTCCAGCCGAGTTTGTGACAGAATGCTGCGCCCCAGTATAGAGCAGCACCAAAGGAAACCAGCATCACAGCGTAAGAAGTAGCTACGCCTGCTTGGGCCCTCTTTGAAATTATGCAAGCCTCATTGTCGCCTAGGTTGCGGGCTGTGTGGATACCCTTGGACCAGTGCCACCTCCTTTCCTATAAAACAGGCTTCCTGGCCCGCTTCCTGATCTTTCCTCTAAGAAGTAACATTAAGAACACGAGAACACAAGATCTTCATCTCTTTATACTGGACACTCAATATAGTCTCATCAGACTTAAAATGTACAAACGCAACCTTTTCTATCGCCCTGGGGGCTTGAATTCTCTTTCTGGCGGAATCGGTGGCTTCGGAGGTGCCAACTATCTGAGCGGCGCCAGGGGTTCCATTGGGCGCCCCCGATATGATAGCTGCATCGATTGTTGCGACTATTACGACGGCACTCACGCATGTGCCGCATGCGCTGAGAAATACGAGCTCGCGAACGCTACTGTGCAGATTGATCATTATGGCTGTAGTTGCCCTTACTGTGACTACTGTGAGGATTATAAACTCAGTGGATAGTGAGTCTCGTTCTCCTTGACTTCCAATTTCAACCTCACCTGCTTGTTGACGGCAGCTGACATAGCAGTACTCCTTATCAAAGTGGGCTGCAAGGCAATAACCCCGCAGGTCTTGCCATGCCTAGCGGATACCCTGGTGATGGCTTGATGAGACGTCGTCGAGGAATAGGCATAGGCCTTGGCGGTCTTGGAGGATTTGGAGGCTTCGGAGGCTTTGGAGGCTTTGCGCCTAGGAGGTTGGGATTAGCTAGATCTTTTTAAGCACTTTGAGCTTCATATAGATATTGAATTGACTCGACCAGGCTATTCAAATTTGTCCCACTTGGCGTTGGGGATTTAAGGGATGACTTGGACTTCCACAGTGTACCTTTTCTTCGAAGGAATATTGATGTAGCTGAAATTAATGCAGGAAGTGTAGAAGATTAGAGTCGCACTAGTCTCTATTTTCATAACCCTAGTAGCTCTACTTGTTAGAAGTTTTCCATTTACATTAGCTAGTTCCTAGATCGGTCGACTCAAATCAGTTGACCTTTCTGGCTCAAGTCCCCTAGGATCGAGGTACCTCTTGTCAAGAGCGCCATGAATCATCCAGAACACTGAAAGCTAGGTGGCGTTTTGGCGCAAGTATTTGCCATACCGCACCATGCCATTTTTCATTTTATGTAGTCTATCTTACATGGGAATCAATGCTACAGCTTCATTCAATGTTCGACCAACCCTTCTGAATCAAACAGTCCCTCATCATAAGCCAAGCTTAGTAATGGATTGCCTTGCCATATGTTGCCATCGCAGCCTCCTTGAATGCCTCCGAAAGAGTTGGGTGTGCGTGACTTGTACGGCCAATGTCTTCACTCGATGCTCCATACTCGATTGCAAGTGTTCCCTCAGCGATCAACTCACCAGCGTTGGGACCAATGATATGAACGCCAAGTATCCTGTCCGTCTCAGCATCCGAAATCATCTTCACAAGACCCTCGGAGTCTAAGTTTGTTTTCGCCCTCGAGTTCGCCGAGAATGGGAACGTGCCGACCTTGTACTTCACACCAGAAGCTTTGACTTCTTGTTCATTCTGGCCAACCCACGCGACCTCTGGGTGTGTGTACATGACGGATGGAATGGCTCCATAGTTGACGTGTCCGTAACCTTTTTTAATGTACTCCACTGCTGCAACGGCTTCCTCTTCGGCCTTGTGCGCCAGCATGGGGCCAAATGTACAGTCTCCGATGACACGAATGTGAGGGATTTTCGTTCGATACTCTGAATCAATGATCAATCGCCCCTTCTCATCGGTCTCCAGACCAATGTTTTCCAAACCAAGGCCAGCAGTGTACGGGCGTCGGCCGATGGCGACAAGCACTACATCAGCATTGAGCTGAATGGATCAGTCAGTAATTTCCATTTTCCTTATTCTGTTCCGCCGGCTTACCGTCTCCTTCTTACCACCCTTCGCAGCTTCCACATCGAGCGCGATACTATCACCGCTGGTGTCACCTCCCAAAACTTTGGTGTTGAGTTTGAAGTCAATGCCTTGCTTCTTTAGAGTCTTTTGGGCAGCCTTCGAAATTTCCGAATCCATTCCGGGCCCACCGATCTGTCCCAAAAACTCGACAACGGTCACCTTGGTACCTAATCGTGACCATACAGAGCCCATTTCGAGACCAATAATCCCACCTCCAATTACCACCATGGTTTCAGGTACCTTCTCTAACGCAATTGCTCCAGTGCTGGTGATGATTCTCTTCTCATCAATTTCCAGCCCTGGAAATGGTGTGGCTTCTGATCCAGTAGCAATGAGAATATTCTTGCCTCTCACGGTCTGTTCGCCACCCTCCGAGAGATTGACCTTGATCTCATGCTCGTTTGTGAAAGCCCCGGTGCCCTTGATATATTCCACGCCATTCTTCTTGAACAGAAATTCGATGCCCTTTGTTAAACCGGAAACAGCAGTGTCTTTTGCTTTCATGAACTGTGACAAATTGAGCTTCACATCTCCAACCTCAATACCGCGACCTTTCGTGTCGTGTAAGATCTGGTGGTAGAGATGCGAATTGTTGAGGAGAGCTTTTGAAGGTATACAGCCAACATTAAGGCATGTTCCGCCAAGTGTACCCCGCTTTTCGATACATGCAACCTGTGAAGAATCGTAAGAACAGAATTCTGATAGGTTTTGTTTGGCTACGGAGCAGTACCTTCATGCCCTCTTGAGCAGCCTTGATGGCAGCTACGTAGCCTGCGACGCCACCGCCAACGATCACCAAGTCCTTCTCCTCTACCCAAATCAGCTTAAATGAACTACACTAATCAATACACGCGACTTACCAGCTTCCGTAGCATAGCTTCGTTTCGGCAATCTTGCAATTACTGAAGGGGCGACAACGGTAGGAAGGCTTTTTCCCGGTCAGCTTTTCAACGTGATGGCACGGAATGCTCGCGATGAAACTTACGACTGCTGCTTGAAAGCTGACCTGACGGTCGCCCGGGGTACTAACAAGCTTCGAAGCATTTTTGGAGAGGATGTTATCGTGAGAAAGTCGCTGGCAGGGAAAAGCCGGACCAGAATGTCCAAATTCAAGGTCGGGTAAAAGTTAATCCAGCTAGGCTATTCCCCGAGGATGCAGCTCCGAGCTCGAAATCGCGCATCCACCATCCTTTGAAAAATCTTTGGGATTCTTCCGACGAGGCCTTTGAATTTCTGGCTAACCGCATTGAATTCGTTTTAGGAGGAAATTGTGCTGCTTCTTGTTCTAAGGTGGTCTGTTTAAAAAGCTGCTATCAACCTCTAAGTAAAATGAGATACTTCGAGACCTTTATTATCGAATAAATATGTCATACCCTGACACACAGTCTATTATTATTGTATATACTAAACAATCTAAAAGAAAGAGATCTGCGAACAGCCATTTACAGGAAAAAGGGTGTCGCTAAGATTGATCGATATTGATAGCGGTAGTAGACCTCTGTATCCGAATGTTACTTATCTACAGAAGCCAATGTCCCTAGCGTATCTATCGCCATATTACACGCCCATTTCACAGTTGCTTTCTCTCCCTTGCTACCCGCAATATCCGTCTTCCTCACAACCTTCTTCAAGAAGAATCGAATCCCCATCCCGAGCTCGGGTGTATCTCTGATGCTGTTGAAGATATTGACGACTACCTGCTCATCCCTTTCAGACTTCGAATTTCGCTGGGATCGAAGAAAGATGGAAATGAACAGCACCTCTATGAAGGTCTTGGTTTTCGGCCGGAGATAGCTTAGCTTGAGATTTTTCAGAGCGCTAAGGCCAAGGGCTCCTTCAGCGATGAGAGTTCCGAACATCTTTGCCAGGTTCACTATATGTTGAGGGTCCATAGCATGATCTTCGTCCTCTGTCAGATCATCGTCATCGTCTGACTCGCCCATCTTCTTAAATTGATCCCATAAGCAGAACTGAAATGCAGTCCGAAGCCTTCGATCACTGCATACCTGCATGGCAACCAATGTGTAATATGGATTATAAACCTTCTCCGCGCCTGAACAGTGTATCAAAACCTTTGGAATTTCATACTCTTGCACTTTCTTCAGCCTGAGCTTTATCAAACGCAAATGTGCATCTTTATAGTCTGTTGCTGACATAATGGTAATGAAGATTGCCCGTCTGACATCCGTGTTCATGCGTTGCTCTTTAGCAAGTTGGGTGAAGTTGGCGGACCCAGCATCGTCGAAATGGGGCTCGGAATTATGCTGAAGTACAGGAAGCTCGCTTTCCTCTGCCTTGTTGCCCGACCAGCTAGCACCTACAAGCCACCATTTGCCCTTTCTATCGGAGTCACTGATATCCTTAAGTCCGATTCTCAGGGGTTCAGTAGCCTTGAGGTTGCGGTTGTTGAGTGTGCCCAAGGTCTTCTTCATACGGATTATATGTTCGGAGACGACTCCTGATGCTCCTCCCTTTGTCTTCATTTTGTTGTTTTTGAGATCGTTGATTGTCTCAATCATGAACTTTGTCCGAACCGAGATATTTTTTTCGCCTCCCACACTTGTCACAGCTGGCTGCAGCATTGCAACAATATCCTTCAGCGACGAAGGATCATCTTGGCGTAATTGTGGCCCAGATGTCCGAACAATTTTCAGTAACAGCTCAGCATGCAGCTCAGAGAGTCTTCCCAAGAACAGCCTGGCATAGTCGAAAATCAGATTGCTCCCTATGACTTGGAAGATATACAATTCTGAAAGCAGCATGATGATATTTGACGTCTGTTTGCTGCTCTCACTTGTAGCGGCTGCTAGATCAGTAGAATCGCTTGTGGAACGAAGGTAGTGCTCGTTAAAGAGCTCAACAGCCCTTTGGATCAACTGCGCTCCAAAATCCATGCCGATGACCTTATAAATGGCAGCAATGAACCCAGCAGGAAGTATGACGAGTGTATCCGGTAAGCTTGTAGGCTCACATATAGACGTAAGTAAGAGATCCACTAGGCCCGAGGTAACATGCTGTCGAGGATGTTCGCGATAGATCCTCTCTATATCTCCCAATATGGAAATCAGGTTTGACTCCGTCAGTCTGTTGACCAAGCCTTGCATTTGGCGTCGAAGACGAATCAAGGTCTCCGAGTCAGACGATACCGACTTCCGTAGACTGGGTGGCACGTATTTTTGAGAATTGTCGCTAGTGTTTGGAGGCGCCACATAGGGGTTTTCTCGGATTCGAGGACGAGATGACATTTTCCCCACTTTCTCATCATTTTCAGACTCAAACCGGCCGAAATCATCCTCTCCATCAATGATGGTCCCATGTTTATCTGCACTGACCAGATCTTCCATGGAATATTCTTCCTCGAAGTCGTATCCATCCATGAACTTCTCGGATGAACCATCGCTAAGTCGAGGAACATCCTCCTCGGATTCTCCACTCTCGTCTTCCCACCGCTGGATGTCGCTGGGCTGCACTCTGGCTTTTTGTGCTTCCTTCCTCTTCCGTTCTAGCCACTCATCATTCTCATTCCTCCGAGCTTTACTTTTTTCTGCATCGGAATCTTCTTCATCATTCAGGCCTCCCAATAGCTCATCCAATCCATCGTCTTTGAAAGATTGTGGAAGCTTCTTCTTCCCCTTTAAGCCTAATTTCTTCTCCAGGGCAGCAATTTCCTCATCATCATCTGCTAGTCTTTTCTGAATAGACTTTGGAAGTCGCATAGGCGGTGGTGTCAAGCTATCTTCCTGTTGAGAAAAGGATTCGGAATCACTTTTCACGGTGGCCTTCGGTACTGGCTCCTGGCGGGGCGGCAGGCGGTCTGGAACAGATTCTTCGAGATTTAGATCGTCATCAAAAACCGATGGCACATGATGTACCTTAAGTCGTTTCGAAGAAGGAGGTCCGTTTCCGAGTCTCTTCTTCTCAACCCTCGCGGCCTTTCGAAGTTCCTTCCTTGTACCATAACGTGGGCGAGAACTTCGGTGTAAAGAGGATCTATTGTCTCCGAATCAATTAGCAAATTTCATCACGCCCTATATAGAGTAACTAACCTTCCGCTCCTAACTGATCTCGGAGCTGCTTTGGCAACTTTAGCTTGTTAGGTGGTGCCATCGAACATTCTCATTCCTGGGCTGACGTTCCTGGAGTTCCAATATTTTACAACAGCCCCAAAAAAATCCCGGCACGCGATTTACCCCACAATGGGCAAGCGCAACCCCGCCACACGACGTCCCAACACCAAAAGTCATACAGCAAATATGTCAGAAGGGCATCTCAGTAACGATGACGTGAGATATACTCACCTATTGCTGATCAATAGGCCGCGGTGACTAAATCCATATTACAGTTCTTTCAAAAGCTGTCACAGCTCTTTGAATCCTTGACCCATGGCTCCGTTTACCTGACTCAAAAGCGCAGTACGAGCACTCAATTCTCCCTCCTCATAATCACCAGACTAAGATAAAATAGTGTCCTATGGCGAACAGGACCAAAATGGAGTCACCACGCTCAACCAACCATTCCCCGACTTGAACCCTTCCACACCACTTCCCCTCATCATCCGGGCCACAAATGGCAAGTCGAAGACCAAGAGAGATAAGAAGGTCAAGCTTTCGACAATCGTGGAAGCAAATTCGTTAGAAGATTTCTATGGGAAATATGCAGAGGTATGCAAGACAAGAATGAGTGGGCTCAAGAAGAGAGATCGGAGTAAGCAGAAGGAGAAGCTAAAGGCGAAGAAGAGGAAACAGGGCGACACGGCTGCAGCTGTTGAGGTTAAGAAGGAGAAGGCGTAAATGGAGCTGACATATGACGGAAGGAACGGGGAATGGCGCTTGAGATATTACTTCAGAATATACCAGATTTCTCCTCATCAATGGGCACATCAATCATTTTCACTTGCATAGAAAGTAGAGCTTAGATTAAATGTGATAAAATTCTACGTAAGTAATATTTCCTAAAATCCAAACTCCAGTATCTGAAGAATAAATAGCCAATGATGGATAATATATGTTGTCATCTTTCTTCTAAAAATGTCTGTCGATGTTAAAAAGTACTTGAGGATACTCTATGATGTGTAGAGCCGAATGTCCGCCATGCTGTCGAATATGAAAGAGCCGTATCGAAATATCGGTCCAGTAAGAGTGTCGTACTAAACAGGTATATCAGATTCGGCAGTATCAAGACAAGCACTATTGGCAATATCGCGGTGATCTTAGACAGCTCGATTGCCACGATAGGTGACCAGATTATCTCTCTACTCAACACATGAACATGTTGGTAAGAATGTGTTGGTCGCCAACCCGCCGGTTGTTTGTTGCTGGTAAGCGTCTAGAGTAACCAGCAAGTCCACTAGACGAGCCACTATCGTGGCTTATATCTTTGATCACCTAGGAAATGACCTTAGAAAGTGTGTTCGTGAATCTCAAGTCCCTGGTAATCGCTTTCAAGGTCACCGGCGAAGAATAGCTAGACTCCTCTCAATAATTAGTACAAGAAAAGCTAATTATTACTTACAGTGTTCGAAGGACCCTCCGGAGAACCACCTGAGTCAGAAAGTTGGCTTTCAGATATAGAACCAGTATATGATTGTGGATGAGCTATGGGGTATTGAACATTGGAAAATAACTCCGGGGTTGTGGGTCCGTCAATGCCGAGACGTCTGTGAGTGAGTTGGTCGAACGTATTGCTGTGGTCTACATGATGCTGATGATCTGCTTGCAAGTCGCTCGTGCCCGTCTCGAAGATATTTGGATAGAAGTCTTGCTGTTGGTAGCTTCCATCAAATAGCGGCCTCGAAACAACGTCAGCGGCGAATTCGAAAGAAATGTTGCTATATGGTGAAGCAGCAACAGCGCATGGCTGCGAACGGAATGTCGCCCACTGATCTGGAGGAAGAGGGCTGCTAGGGCCCAAGACTTGGGTTGAGCTCCCCATATCTCGATGCCCAGCTCCGAACTTTTTATTCTTATACCAGCCACTTTGACCCGCTGAGTCGACGTCTGTTCGAGGCCGCTTTCTCGAAGTTCCAGGAGACAAGAGAGGTAGATCCTCCCCACTGGCTGGTTTGGTGACACCTCTGGGCCGGCAGATAATGCAGTTCCTAGCACGGCTGCAGTACCAGCAGGCATCCCTTCGCGGTAAGTCTGAGGGCTGTCCTTTGAGAGGGATGCCTTGTGATCCGCAAGCATAGCAGCCACCCATAGCACCACAATACCAGCACTGTCCCTCTTTTTCAGTACGCTTCTTCCTCTCCACTACGTCAAGTTCTTCTAGGCCAGCAACGATTGGGGCTCCGTCGATTCTGGGTCTCCGTCTCTCTCTCTGTAGTCCAGTCTCGCCCGCTCTGTCGGCTGTGCATCTCCAACAAACCCCAGCAGCTTTGGTCTGGGGTTCATGTTGATGTACCTGGATGCAGAATTCCGGCGGGCACTTCCGCCTGGGCCAGTCATCAGGGCAACCAGGGGTTTTAGAAATTAAGACATAAGCTCTTCTGCAGCAGGGAAAAGTGACAGGAGCAACCTGGCACATTTTCTGCTCTTCGAAATCCGACGTACAGCCTTTAGATGATCTTATGAGCGCTGTATTGGCGATCAGATATGATGGATGATTCGTGGTGGTAGGAAAAGCAAGATTGGTTTGAAGCAGCAGAACAAGAGGTGGTAAAAACCCACGAATTTGAGCCTTGTAAGTTTAGATGGGTGAATGGCAGGGAGATTATGATACATATCTATGATTCACAAACTCCTCCTAGTGTTTGGGATTCGTGTGACTAATGTGGTGTGAATGTCAATGAATGAAGTTGATGCTTGCTCATGGTGATAAGATTCATTCAGAGCAGTTCTAGACTACTAGACACAAAAGAGAACACAACAAGCATCACTTTATTGAATCAGGGGAGCGTTTGAGGAGGACGCTCGCACTGTCTACGCTGCGAGCTCCAGAATCCAGTACGCATATGGAATGATTTCGGCTTCGGGAGGAACTTTTGTAATAAGACGTAGTAACATACACTCCAAGTACCATACGAGAAATGTGCCCACATCGCCTGTGGCACAGTATGCATATTATGAGAGGTGTAAAGAACAGTTGGCCAGTCTAGGACCAGTACTTTTTGCGATTCGTACAGAAAAGGAGATATTTTTTAAAATTCAAGAGCGGGAGTCGATGAGATGCAGCGTAAGAGCTTGCGTAGGTGGTACAACATCTGCAATTATTGGCGTAGCACTCGACGCCCGACCGCGCCGCTTAAGCAGAAGATCAAATTACATGATCTGATCTTGCGTCAAGCTAGTTGCCTCTGTTTCCATTGCATCTCCGCCACCAGGGGTCTGATACTTGATGTAGCTCAACCCAAGTGGGCGGCCACCATATTGGTAGCCAGAGAATTTTTCGATAGCAGTTTCGGCATTCTCGGGAGAATCGAACCGAACAACGCCGGTGCCACGGGATCGACCATTTGGTTCATACTGAATTTCAGCCTGTTCGACCTTTCCGATAGTGGTGAATAGTTCAACAAGATCTTCGTTGCTGGTAGACCATGGTAGCTACATCAAATCAATGAGCATGAACTTCTGGAACCATTGGGAAGTTTGTAACTCACGTTGCGAACGTAGATAGTCTCGCTCCTCTCAGTGCCAGCCGTGGCGTAATCAGTGAAAGGGTTTGGAGCTGCGGATGCGGCAGGAGCTTCATATCCACCACCACCTCCTCCTCCTCCTCCATAGCCGCCGCTATAGCCACCACGACCACCGTATCCACCTCCATAGCCTCCACGACCTCCGAATCCTCCTCGTCCGCCAAACCCACCTCCAAAGCCACCACGGCCGCCAAAACCTCCCCGTCCGCCAAAGCCCGGGCCGGAATTAGCGAAACGATCTTCACGCACCTCAAGAGGTCGTCCTTGCCAGTCGTAGCCGTTAAACTGTTGGATTGCATTGCGAGCATCGTCCGGGGATTCGAAGACAACAATACCAGAGCCTTTGGGACGACCGTCAGGTCCAACGTGGACATCGGCGCGAATGACGGCACCATTGCGAGCTAGAACACAAATCGTTAATACGAGGCTCAACTATTCGCACGTCAGCTACAAAGATTAGAACTCACTAGCTTGGCGAAACAAGTCCTTCAGATCTTGCCATCCCACAGTGTATGGGAGCTACAAATCAAAGTCAACTTGATACTTCCCACAAGAGCGCAATGAAAGGAAGGGATATAACAAACGTTGGAGACGTAGATTTGACGACCTCCTCCACCTCCGGCACCCATACCACCGCCAAATCCGCCCCCAAACCCACCTCGTCCTCCGCCACCACCACCACCATCGTAGCCACCACGGCCAGTTTGTGGGCCAGTGAATCGAGGCTCGGCTTCGCGGTCCTAAATTGTGGATATTAGTTTAAAGTAAGACTAGCATCTATTGAAATAGTGCAGTCACTTACTTCTCGGACATAGACCAGTCTGCCCATGAGGTTCTGATTGCTGAGAGTGTTGACTGCCTGCTGAGCTTGCTCCCTCGTAGCATATTCTACAATGCTGAAGATTGTCAGCATCTGTCATGAATCTACAGATGAAATAACTTACCCGCATCCCTACATTTCCCGCGGAACAGCGTCCCAATCCGTCAATCCAACATTCCTTCAATGACCACAAAAGAAAAATTCAAAGAGCCAGCTGCTTATAGGCGCCCACCTTCGACATTCCATTCGGAAGCAATAACACATCTGCAAATAAGACCTCCCCAGCTAGATATCACATCTCCAGTCAGCCCATATCCCCTCCATGTCGACTGCCCCATCCTTGTTCACTAACCAGTTCTCATGAAATCCTTAAGATGATGCCATTTCACATCATAGGATAGGTTACCGACGTAGACACGGCGGTCTTGTTGCGAAGACTCCTTAAGACTGGTCATCATCTGCTCTCTTGCAGCCTGACGCTCCTCGAATGATCTATGTGGAGCACCTCCATAAGCAGAACCACCCGAACCAGCGCCAGCACCTCCTCCCGACATTGGAGAGCGAGATCTGCGATTATCGCGCGAGCGAGAACGTCTAGGAGAGTAGGAACGACGGCGGCTGCGTCGAGGAGAGCGTGACCGGGAGCGAGACCTCTCGCGATTCTGAAGCTCGGGTTTAGTCGTTGTTATAAGCATAAGGATCAGTGACACAGGGGAAATGATTGTAGAAGAACGAATTTTGAGGAATGGGGATGTTCTGTGGGCCAGAGTTGGGAGATATCAAGGTGGCGTTTAGCCTAGCGACAGAAGCTGGACTGCAAACCTCGAGGAACGTGAGGTTGCTCACAACTGCGCGCGGGCGCCATTCAATAGTAGAGGGAGACCCTGCCAGCAGGCATACGTATGGAATGTAGACTTACATGTGGGCGATAGCTGTCGTCTGCTGTTATATTCAAAAAAAAAGTTATGTTAGTCCAAGTTGCCTAGAGCTTTTGAAAAGTTGATGGTTGAGAAGTGAGTGGTGATGTAGGAAGTGTCAGGCGCGGTATGAGAAAAGATGGAGCACGGTTATCGACAGGAACCAGCCGGAAGTGAATGCGTGTGCTGGGGAAGGAGCAACGTACCCATGTTTGATAGGGACTACAACCTCCTACTGATGTATGGGGAACAATATGCTGAGCTGCCGGACGTTCTGAATTCGCGCGCTGCACCAGGATTCTGGGAGGAAAATCTGTAGCCACCACGAATTAGTGGGACAGTTGCAAGTCTGGCGGGTGAGATGGAGGGGCCCAATCAGAGCAGACGTGTATGGGGGGGCAGAGTCGGGTGTGTCTGACTTGCGGAGAGCATACAGCACGAGCGTCTCCGCAGATATTAGCACGGCGGACGGGCGTAAGGCTTGGCTAGTCCCCTCTCCTCCGAGCAGGACCAGGTAGAGCAAGGCCTTGGTCGCAATGCTATGCCACGGTGCAGGACAGTGACACACGAGAGGGTATTGTGCACGCTGGATGCCTTGGAGAGCTTACCCGTTGGACAGTGGGCGACGCAGCCGGATGGGGACCAGAGGGAGTCCAACGGCCAATCCTTGGGACGCGTGAGCGACAGCACAACCCGACGACGTGGACGCTGAGGACGTGGGAGGTGGGAGGAGAGCGGACGAAGGGTGGGGAGAGGCAGAGAGAGAGGCAGAGGCAGAGGCAGAGAAGGAGGAGTGGGAAGGGGGAAGAGGGAAGAGGAAGGGAGAGAGGCACAGGCAGACCAGACGTACCTTCTTCGCGCAGGAGTGAGCAGCAGTAGCAGTAGCAGCAGCAGCTGTACGACCGATCTTAGCAGAGCATGCAGACCACACACAGGAGAGGTGTGTGATGTGATGTGATGGGGATGGAGGGAGGTCGGAGGTCGTTGGTCGGATGCGGGCACGATGTACGTGGGAGGGAGGGAGAGAGAGAGAGTTTTGGGATGCCGAAAGCTCCAGGCAAAACAAGTGAGTTATGGTTTAGCGCGTCTTGATTTTGCACGGTCGTGGTAGTGGTGGTGGCATGGGCGTGCTCTGGCTGTGGCTGTGGCTCTGGCGAGCTGAGCTGAGCTGAGCGGCGCTGCCGCCTCGAGCTTCCCTGGTACGAATGTCTGTACAGCAGATACTGTACATACAGTATATAATTACAGTATAGTACAGAACAGTATTGTACCTACCTTACCTATAGTCCGCGGTTCCAAGCTCTCTCTAGACAACCGCCATGTGGTGTGAGGTGATGCTCTACTTGCTCTTCTTGCTCTACTCTCACCTAGGCTTGTCCTGTCCTGTCCTATCCTCCCCTCCCCTCCCCTCCGACCTCCATCCCTCCTCAACTTCGGTGCGACCTCCGACCCCGTGAAGCTCTTCGGCCCCCTTCCATGAAGAGCAGCGACATGGGAAAGCAAGCGGTGCGCCTCTGTTCCCCCCCTCCCACTGCTACCTCACTGCTACCGCTGCCTGTCTAGTCAACTATCCCCTACAAATCGAGACAAGAGAGATGGAGACCCGCAGCGAACAGTACATGCCCGAAGAACCCCCCCTCTGCTGGCTGCATTTTACCCGGCCCAGCGTCTCCCTTCACGAATAGCACCCCGAGATGCACGCCTGCGCGGGACACGAGGAAGAAAAAAATCCTGCAAAAGCGAGCACTCTGGTCGGCATAATCAAGATCTCCATCCCCATCCCTCGTCCTGAGAGCTCCACCAGCTCCCTCTGTACCCACGTCGACTCATGTGCGATCTGCCTCGGGAAGACCCTCCTGGTGCTTCTGCATGTATGTACAGTAGATGCGCGCTTTCCGGATTCGGGCAAAGTTTTATGCACCGAAACTTCCAATTCCCATCCGGGATAGGCTCTATGCCTCCGCTGTTTCTTGGAATCTGCATCTGTTCGTCTGTTGTAGCAGCATCTGTACAGAGCCAACTACTGTATCAATGCATGCCCTAGGGCTGCGGTCCCGCCCGCCAGCATGCTACCTTGACTTGCAGCAGCTAGGACTTATCATCGCTGAACTAGGGAGGCCGGGGGGGGGGGGCCAAATGTTCACTCTGGCTTCTTCATGAATGCCGTGGTGATACCAGATATCAAGCGGAGAGGACTGCTGTTCTGCGAACTACAGGGGCAAATCACGAAGACATGCATTAGTGCTTCAAGGCTCAGCATGAGTACTCACCATTCCTCACCCGTCTTTGCCGCCCAGGCTTCTTCTACCTGCATCTACGAGGGCACCATTCTGCGATCTTCGTCAAGGGCGGCATCCATGTGTGTCATAGGGTGATGTGCGCCGGGCTTATTGGGCCTTGCCAGCTCTTGCCAGGCTCTACACATGCTCTCAAGACCTCCCCATCCGCCTAAGGACGCCACTCCGCAAGGTTCCCAGTTGCCTGTTCTCTGAGCTGATGGTATGGAGAGCGGAGAGGTGTTTATTGCAGCAAATTGCAGCAAGCAAATGCGAGATGCTGTCGAATCAACAGTCACTGTCCATGTTTCAGCAGCTCATTCGCTGCATTCTGTGGGTTCGGCGCTGACGAGTCGGAGACTCTAGGTTCGAAACGCCCAATCACCTATATGCAATCTCAAGAAACAGGGAGGCAGCGGACCACATTGGCTGCCGGAGCTGATTTCCCACGAAAGTATCGTAACATCCTGTCGGCGGTCTCGGCAGGCATGGCTTCTCATACAGATCAGCTCCTCATCACCTTGAAGAAGTGTACCCTCGTGTTGCTCCCAAGCAGTGCGAACAACATATTATTATTATTCTCCGCACCTGGTCGGGGCAGAGTCACGGTGCTCCAAGTAATTTGCATGCACAATGATTTCTCATGCAAACAGGCACCCCAAGTGCAATATATTCTGCATCATGGAGGGAACGGCTGCGAGCTGCAGGGCGTTTTAGCCCTACTGCACCCATTTCAATCCTACCGTGACCAATTCCATTCAATGTCCACAAGTATTGCATTGTTCAGAAGCTATTATAAGATAGACAGGCATGATCTTGTCTGCACAGCCCAATGTACTGTACCAGCGGGATCAACGGCCCGCATGTATGCTTTACATATCTTGTTCCCATCGCTATCCTAAGGTCAGAAGCTTGTGAGAGGCTCTGCGGGCCACTTTATATACCTCCCCTAGTGGCCGTCAGAATGCGCAGCTGACCCTGTACCTTGTTCCGACAAGTTTTGGTGGCTGTCCCTTGCAAATTTAGATATTATGTGCGTGCTCAAAATGCCCACACACGACCAAACCTTCGTAGCATAGGCCAAGCTGGGAGCGCTATCAGTAGCATAGCTGGTCCATCCTTCAAAGTTGTTGGTCCTACGCTATAGAATACTATTTTTGAATCTGAATGTCTCATTTATTGTTCGCATTGCTACCCACAAGACAGATCCAGACACAAGATGCAGCCTGGTCTCGTCTCTATAAATCAACACATCATCATCCAAGGATACCTGTATAAATTCGGGCGAAGCATCTCTTAGGACGATGGCCGGACCTGCACGTCAGCTTGAATATACCAGTTTCCCGGGGGGCCCGCTCTGTTGATGTCGGTCTGGGGATAAAGCTCATCCTCACCACTATTGCTGCTAGGCAGCCGAGGTTGCACAGGGCTGACCGAGCTTCATTTTCGAACGCCTTGCTTGAGCAAGCACAATCACCTTTGCGTGTCATATAGATGTAATATCTATGAAGACATTTCAATTCGTACGCGTCAAAAGAAGTCGGTCATCTCCGCGCAGTCCAGACCCAAATCTGGTCAGGAAGCTGCCATGTAAAGCTTATACTATATTGAGCTTTCCCACATGGGGTAAGAATCCAACCAACAGGTTTACTTTGTTTTGATTGAAACGACTCGAGTCATTTGGTCTAAAACCTTCAAGGGGAGGTCGCTTTGCGGATCAGATGTCATAGCGATGTAGTATTCGAACATTCAAGACTTGTATCCTCTTTCCCAAGTGAGGCAAGAAGACGGCTCTTCGACAATTTTCTCGGTCAGTATTTCAAGTGAACCGTAATTTTTCTTCCATTAGTACCAATACTACTTTCCTCGGCGGAAGTCTCTCCCATTCATCTCAGAACAGCCTTGTGATACACACCATTAAAAGCTGGTCGAGATAAACTCAGGCATGTAGCCCTGACTAGGGCCGAAGCTGGAAGTGACTGGAGATCGAGCCTTGCGTCAAATTTTGCTGGCAGAGCCTCATTTATCTCTGCAGACCTGGAGGATGTCTACGAAAGCCGTATCTCACAACAAAGTTCGGTAAGTGAAGATAAGCTGGTTACTAGTATTGAGCGTAGCTATTTCTGTCAGAAGACTGGTTCGTAGTAGCAAAAACCTCAAATTTCGTCAGGAGACGAACCCGTCTATTTGGGATGTCAGAAAGAGCTTCACAATAAGCTCTTATCAAGCTACTCAAATGAATCTAGATTAAGACACGTGTGCGACTTGTAGGATTTTGTAGAATGAGAGGAAGTAGTTTACATATATCATGGCCTTGTCCAGACTGAACTGGATCATTACTCCCTATCAATCACAGCTGCTCACCTTTTTGGGGCACAATTTTCATGACGACCTCAGCTCCTTGAGATCGTTGGAGATCATCATCCATGATCTCAATTGCAAATGCCAAACCCACCACCATGTTGCCTAATTGACCAAGAAGTAAGGACTTGAGGTGAACAACAGCTAATCTCGCGCAAGAGGACTTCTAATGATCTAAATTATCGGCTAATCATGATAGCTCCGTAGAAATCTGACATCTTGGATAGGGAGCAAGTTGCTACTCGTATTTGGCATCTTGATCCCGGAGACACCTATATACAGCGTCTTCGAGGTCGTTTGTAATGATATGTTTGAAAGGAGCATCAGACAACTACAAGAAGAATTATTTCATTGCTCATGCTTGGAGATTATTTACAGACCCAAGAAATGTCGACATTTGCAGAACACTATTTTTTCACACTGCTCGAGCAGCTCTCTCAGCCTCGCTTCAAGCCTCGCCTTGGCGCCAATTTGTATCCGCCTGCCTCGTTGGAGATCCCAATACAATCACGATCTCAACAATGGCATCCAAAACACGTCTGCTTTTCTCTGCCCAGCACTATAATCTTCCCTCGTGCCTCCGTACATACCACTCACATTTGCATCCGCCACCACCTGGACCCTTCAACCACATCGAATCAACAATCCTCGCGGCCTCCGCCGCCCACATCCCAGTTTACGGCTTCTCACTCGAATCCCTCTCTCTCGGCGCCAAAGATGCCGGCTACATCAATGCATCCACAAATCTCTTCCCCCATGGCGCCTTCGCGCTCGTGCATTGGCATCTCTACATGCAAAGAATGGCTCTGAATAAACATACACACATCACCAATCCCGAAGTGAGAGAAGGAGGAATGACACCAGGCGTGGGGAGCAAGGTAAAGAGCCTGACCTGGGCAAGACTGATGGCAAATAGAGAGATCGTACATCAATGGCAAACAGTTCGTATCTCCTTCCCATCCACTACATACCTTCCAATGCTAAATTAGTGGGAACAAGGCATTGGCACTCATGGCGCTACCGTCCAACATCCAGCCTTCTATCCGAGAACTGGCCGCTCTTTCAGACGAGATTTGGTATCTGGCTGGCGACACGTCCGTCGACAGCTCCTGGTATACAAAGCGTGCTTCACTTTCAAGTATATATGCAGCAAGCGAGGTGTTCATGACGCAGGACAAGAGCAAGGATTTTAGGGATACAAGGGAATTTATGGACAGACGGTTCGAAGATGTGCAGGTTGTAGGAATGGCCCTGGGCGGGTTGGGGCAATGGGTGGGTTTCAACGCGAGGGCGACACTGAATGTTCTCAGAAGTAAAGGGGTTAGAATATAGTTATGTAAGCGTAAGGATGGATGGATGAAGTGTGTATTATTTGTAACCGTATGGGTATCGATGATGGATCCTCTTTCAGCGTAACATGACTTGTAATGCACACCAGCAGCGAGCTCCGAGCACCGCCTAGCAACACCTAGGATGCCAGAACTATAGCAAATGAACATCCTTTATGGAAATCTAGAGTAGCTCCTCAAACTCCAAACCGTTCTTGGGCTGGGGTGTTTCATTCCTCCTGCATCTCATCTATCCGCCGCTGGCCTTTCTCACGAGGATCGAGCAATCTAATTACGTGAGTTGATGTACTTCATATCCCTGCAGGCCAACTTACTTGATGATTTTGACATCTTCAGCATCAGCGACTTTGCTTCCAGATCCAAGACCTTTTGGACTGATGAGGATGAATTGGCGGCCAACCGAGCGTCGCGCAGCGCTCACCTAGAGATTCTTAATAAGGACTAAGATGTCACTTGCCTTCTCTACTTACAATCATATTCGTGCTCACATCCCTATTGACCTCGTCCATGAATACGTCGAACTCGTCCAGGCATCGCAGTGGAGCACCCATTGCTTCCCAAAGAGCGAGAAGTAAGCAAATTGACGAGAACGACTTCTCTCCTCCAGAGAGGGTCTTGGTCTGCCGACCTTTGCCACTCCGGTTTGTTTCATCGGGTTCTACATGAACATCGAGCAGCTTCCCCTTGTGATCAATTGTAAGTTTACCCCTAAACGCTCTTTCACTAAGCAGATAGTTGAAATTTATTCGTGATCTGGAAGAGATGTATCTTCGAAATCGTCGATACATAGCAATTCGCTTCATGAACGACTGCTTCAGCAGCGAGAGAAGTTCCTGGAGCTCAGATCGCTGAGCCTTAGCGCGCGAAAAGACATTTGCAGCTTCAAGCGCTGCATTGTTGATCTCTTCATCCGTACCACCCTGCTTTCTCTGATACTGGTCAAGCCGTTTCTTAATACTTTGAAGGTTCATGTCTATACTCTCTGCAGACTCACCGGCATCGACGGGAACCCTCGGAGACACCTGACTGGCTTGTGCTGTGTAGGACTCGACTGTCTCGGCTGCTCTTTCACGAGACCTGTCAACTTTGGCCTTTGCATCCCGGAAATCAGTGATCAGGGTAATGGCAGCGTTCTTCTCCTCCAGGGCAATTCTTCGAGCTTGCCCAAAATTATTCATCTTCTGTCGCGCTTTCTTGATTTTAGCCTCTTGATCGGCAACAAGTGTCTTAGCGGCATCGAGTTCCCGCTTCTTGTCAAGTGAAGTCTGATTCAATCCTTCCATTTCTAGGCCAATGTTGCCATATGATTCCTGGTCTATGGCGAGTCCCTGTTTTGCCTCTGACAAGTAAGCTCTGAGACCGTTGAGATGACCGTCTTCAACGTTGTCCTTTTCTAATTCCGCCTGTAATGTCTCAACCCGTTCCTCGGTTCTTTGGACATCGATCTTGAGCTTCCCTACATTCCGTCTATGAACTGTAATAGCCTGGGTAGACCGCTGAGCTTTTGTCTGCGCTTGAGCCCTTTCTGTCTCGAGTTGGCCCTTTTCAAGTTCAAGCTGACGTAGAACATCTCTCTGGTAATTGATTTGACCCTCAATCTCTGTTTTCATTCGCGGCTTCCGCTCCGTATTCAGTTGAACTCCTGTCACTTCACGCATGCGTTTTGCTCCACTCCATGCGAGTCGATGCCCATAATCTCTTCTGCTGTCGTGAAGAGCCAAGCACATTTTCACATTTCTTGGCCCAGGACCATTGAACATGGTGTGATACGCATCATCACGTTTGCGAATAAGGATACTCTGTTCAATAGCGTTGTTTATTATCAGCTGATTCCGCACGAGCTCATCATCAATATCGAGAACCCTTAGAATTGTATCATATTGTGGATCCGGCTCATGTCCCGTTATGTCAATTGATTGACGGTTGCCGATGAATACATTAACGCTAGGAATTTTGAAATGCTTGAGGATATCTTGCAATATAGATAGATCGACTTTGCTGGTCACGACAAAGGAATTCAGTGTACCACCTAGGATTGCTTCAATGGTGTGCGCCCATATCGGATTGCGCAATTTGAGATGGAGGCCAATCGGCCCAACTGGCTTCTCTCGGAACCTTGGTTCATTTCGGACTGCTTTTATCAGTTGGGCCATCCTGGGGTCGTACCCTGCCATAGCATCACCTTGATTTTGGCCGAGGTCCTGTAATCGATGCCGTGCCTTCTCAACATCACTGCGCTTGAGGCCGAGAGCTGCGTCTAACTTTTTAAGGTCATCCTCCGCAGAGAGCTTTCTTTTTTCCAATTCGGGCCCTTCTGCTTCACCGCGGGAAAACCTCTCTTTGGCAGATGTTACCGCTTGTTCTGCTTCTATAAGCTCGGCCTGCTTTCGAGCTTGGGCCCCACCACTGGCATCTTCCCTACGCTTTAATTCAGCGTCAATGTCGGCTTGATAGCCTTCCACTTTTTTCTGGCCAGTACGAAGACTTGCTTTGATACCTTCACGTTGGGTTCGACTCTTCTCTAGGTCCCTCCGCGCAGAAACGTACCTACTTTTTGCGTCTTCCTCTTGTTCTTTATGGGGACTTAGCTCTTGCTGGAGCTGACTTTCGGATTCCTTGACCCGTTCGAGAAGAGAATCAATGTCTTGAAAAGCTCGGTCTTTCTCTTCTATGACTGCCTCCTGCTCCTCAATCTTCTTCTGGGCGGCAGCAACCATGGCCTCTCGATCAGCCAGCATATTTTCTACTTCAGCTACTTGAGCCCAGGCTGATTGACGTTGTAAATTTCGATATTTCAGCCTCATTCCTTCGTGCTGCTGTATCAACTGCGCCCTAGCCCTTGATTCCTCGGCTTTCTTCTCGAGCGCTTGGAGATCTCCCTCGGACTCGTTCAGCTTGTCCTGAATCTGATCACAAGTATCAGAGACCAACTTGTAATCATTGTCAAGTGCTTCCAGCTGCACACCCTCCTGGAAGAACTTGAATTTCTGTCTCGGGGTAGAGTTTTGGATGAAGGTTTTGGCAGCATCCTGGGTCAGGACGTTCATCGGATTGTCGACTTGTAATTGGTAATACTCGATGATATCGTCGACGTCGCCTTTTTTGGATGAGATCAGGCGGCCTGTGGCATTCTTCAACTTGTATCCACTGCTACCAGACTTCGAAAAGTGCCGTTCAACGATGATCGACTTCCCATAGACGTCTGGTTGGTACGCGTCATTGCCCTGATTCTTTAACTTGACGATGAGAGCGGCTTGTTCCTTCCCATTCTTGACCAGGGATTTAAGACTTGACCCCCTGTTTGTAGCTGCTGCCTTGCCTCCAAGACATAAGGTTATTGCCGTCAAGACAGCACTTTTACCGCTGCCATTCGCTCCAACAACAAAGTTGATCAGAGGCCCTAACTGAACATTGAGCCTGTCATGACACATAAAGTTTACGCAGGTAATCTCTTCAATGATCGCGTTATCAGCAGAATGGTTGTCCCCAATCTGTTGCCGCCGAGCGAGGAGTTTTTGTGTTGCCCGCTGGTCGTCTAGCTCCTGATTTTCGAGATCTTCCCAGTTACCGTCTCGCAGAATCTCATATTGTGTGGCGGGTGGGCCTGATTCGGCTTCTACGGCGTCTGATGGCACCTCCTCTTCTTCGCTAGAAGATGACGAGCTAGGCTCTCGCGCGTGTCGGGCTTTCGAGGGGGGGTTTTGGTTCGCAGAGAGACGTGCTTTCTTCCGCTGCTGTATGAGTGTCAGTAAATGTCCATGTCTATTTCTCTCCGACGTGCACTGATAAGATTGAAGAAGGATCTTGACGAGGCTATGGTCAGAGGAGGAAAAGTTTACAATGTCTTGACGAAGGCTGGAGCTCGCGGTCTCAATTTCGAGAACCTCATCACCAATTTCACGCCTAGTGCGCTTGGTGGGCGCCATTATAAGGTATGTACTGGCCGCATCGAAAGGTGTTGAGGGAGGTTGTTTGCTTTCTTAGTCGATGTGCCTCGGGTTGGACGCGACAGTCCCATGTATCAGAACTAAAACTAAGTCAGACGCGACACGCTAAAATTTTGAGCTCAGGCTTTCGAACAACCCCAATGCGTCCACACACACATGGACGCATTCGGACTACAACGATAGGGAACAAAGTTGGCACGCAGGCCACTTCTAGGCTAACCCCGTTTGACTCAAATGTAGACTTTCAAAATACATTGGAGCAGTGGAAAATTATCTTATCCTAGTAGAATTAACGAGGCTGTAATCATCTGCGGAAACGAACACTAAGAAATGCTTGCAGCTCAACAGGGTTAATAATCTACAAGCATATGCGATTGCGATGAGGACTAGCTCGGGACATAACGTATTCGTGCTAAGACGTGTGCTTCTACAAGTCTATATTCCAGAGATCACAGTTCTTAATATTCGTATATTGACACATCTAAATTGTCTGCATATTCAAAAATCTTTCTATCAATCTACGTCATAAGCGTGGTGTGGTTGCTGGTGGCCTGACTACTGCCGGAAGGTCCGCTTTAAGAGCCCCAACATATGCTTTATTTATTGAAGTGTTCCTCAATCTTTCCTGGTTACACTTCGCTCTGAAAAACTTCTCCAGAGTTGGATCATCAGCGAAAACAGGGGCTCCACCACGCCAACGGTCAACGATCTTGAAGATGACTGATTATAAGGCTTCCGCACTGAAGTCGCCAGTTGACGTAGCCGAGTACCTCTTCCGTCGACTCCACGAATTAGGTATTCGAAGTATCCATGGCCTGCCAGGAGATTATAACTTGGTGGCCCTTGATTACATTCCAAAAACCGGTTTGAAATGGGTTGGAAACGTTAATGAGCTCAACGCTGGCGAGTAAACTATTACATGGCGCAGCATCGAAGCACTAATCTTTCCTCTAGGTTACGCAGCAGATGGTTATGCTAGAGTCAAGGGAATTTCAGCCATTGTCACTACTTTTGGAGTTGGGGAGCTTTCAGCCCTAAATGCAATTGCAGGTAGGTTTTCACAGGCTTTCTTCATCTTGTCGACAAGTCGTGCCATAGCATCGAAGGAATCACTAACCGGTCACTGTGGACGTACAGTCCTGAAGCTCCATACGACTCCGTGACTATGCCTGATGTTCACAGTGTGTTTCTCGGGGATAAAAGGCTAATTTTATTTGTCTCATAGGTGCATATTCTGAGCATGTCCCCATTGTCCATATTGTGGGATGCCCGTCGACTATTTCACAGAGGTGGGGTGATATGCCTTTTCAGTTTCTGTTACCTTTCTCAGGATCTTTTGGCTCTTGATCCATCTACTTTGATGTTTCCAAAATTAAGCAAATCCTAGCATGAGCTCTCATGTTACTCATCCTGAAGAATTTCCTATGAGGAGTGCTAAGTCTGGTCGTCTTTAGGGATGGAATGCTTTTACACCACACTCTTGGCAATGGCAACTTCAATGTCTTTGCAGATATGAGTCAGAATGTTTCTTGTTGTCTGGAGAAGCTCAACGACCCCGGCACAGTGGCTTCACAAATTGACCACGCCTTACAGCAGTGCTGGTTTCAATCCCGTCCTGTTTACCTCACCCTGCCGACGGACATTGTCCAGAAGAAGGTTGAAGGCGAGCGTTTGAAAACTCCAATTGATCTCAATATTCCAGAGAATGATCCGGACAGAGAGACATACGTCGTTGACGTTGTCTTGAAGTATCTGACAGCTGCAAAAAATCCCGTCATCTTGGTGGATGCCTGCGCTATCAGACACCGTGTTCTTGATGAAGTTCATGACCTTCTTAACAAAACGGGTCTGCCTGTATTTGTAACTCCAATGGGAAAGAGTGCTGTGAATGAGACTCATGAAAACTACGGCGGAGTATACGCTGGGGAAGGATCTCAGCCAGAAGTCAAACAACGTGTGGAAGCTGCAGATCTCATTCTAACAATCGGTGCAATAAAGGTAAATTGGCAACAGCTGTTACCTGTCATTTTCTCAGCTAATACATAGGTAGAGCGACTTCAATACGGCTGGCTTCTCGTACAAAACTTCTCAGCTCAACACGATTGATTTCCACAGCACAAAGATTGTCGTCAAGTACTCCGAATATCCCGGAGTGCATATGCGGGGTGTTCTGCGACAGGTTATCAATAAGATCGATCTGAGCAAGCTCTCTGCTATTGCGGGTCCCAATGTGGCTAACAAGATTGCCGAGAATGAAGACAGCTCTTCCACCATCACTCAAGCATGGTTCTGGCCAAAAGTTGGCGATTTATTAAAAGAAAATGATGTTGTTATCACTGAAACTGGCACTGCCAATTTTGGAATCTTAGAGACCAAGTTTCCAAAGGGCGTCACGGCTCTCTCGCAAGTTCTATGGGGCAGTATTGGTTATTCCGTTGGTGCTACTCAGGGCGCGGCTCTCGCAGCTCGGGATGCTGAAACCTCCCGCCGGACAATTTTATTTGTTGGTGATGGATCATTCCAGCTTACTGCCCAAGAAGTTAGTTCAATGATACGATTGGGCTTGAGAGTAACGATGTAAGCGCTTTGTCTTCTTCGTGGTTCATGACATACTGACCGCAATGCCAGCTTCGTGATATGCAATGAAGGCTTCACCATCGAACGTTTTATCCACGGAATGGATGCCGCTTACAACGATATTCAAGCTTGGCACTTCAAGGACATCGTCAAAACTTTCGGTGCCAAGAATGGCACTTACAGAACCTACCAGATCAAGACGAAGGATGAAGTCAGTGACCTCTTTGCCGATAAAATGTTCAATGATGCGGAGGTACTCCAATTTGTTGAGCTTTATATGCCGAAAGAAGATGCGCCACGTGTATTGAAGTTGACGGCAGAAGCAAGTGCGAAGAACAATGCGAAGCAATGAATGTATGGCTTGTCAAAGGCACAGTTTGGCAAAGACAGCGGTTATGGTGATGAGGAGTAGGCGCTGGGTAGACAGTTATCAGTAACGTTAAGGAATGGTGCAAGTGCAATCCAGCTTTAGAACCCAGTTGAGTTTTCTCTATATAGATATAGAAAGGCGTCAAAGCTACAAGCTTAGTAGTCAACATCAGGTCTTACTGCTTGCGGGGGATTTTTGATTGCTGTGCTTCGGATTTTACCTGCAGTGGGATTTGGAATGACCATACAAACCTTCAACCTGGCACATTCATTACTTTCAATTAAAAGGCTAATTCTTCATTATCGATCAACATCATAGTGGAAAGGTTTACAATGGCCGGATTGGACAACTTGTCGGATTCAAAGCCAGCACCTATAGCTACTTCTCCTTGAAGGTCAATCCTCCACCCCAACTGTGATCACTATTTGCTCCTCCATCTGTGACCTTACCCTCCGTGACCCCAGTCTCAAACGCGCAGCTACCCATATCAAGCTTCTTGGCCGGTCCTGTTGGGGAGATGTCAAAGTCAAAGATATCCATTGGGAACCCAAGGGTCGTGCATGCACTAAGCTTTGTCAGCTTCTGATCACTCTAGAGAAGCCTAATACAAACTTCGGAATATCAACTATTCCAGCTACATGACCCTGAACGGGGGCACAAGATAGAAGAAGATAGACCTGATAGTCAGAGTACCCGAATCGACGAAGGTATTCAATACAGCGAAGGGTTGTTTGTCTGTAAGCTACCGTGACATCCATGTAATGCTGTTTTCCATGCTGGTCAACGCTAAAGCCTTCAAATGTCAAGTATCTTCCTGGACCGTAATGGGGCTCGACGGGTCCGGGAAGGTATAGTGGTGACTTCATGCCCAAATCTGCCATGCCGTTCTTCATGACTTTGAAGTTGATGGTGATCTGAAATGCCGGTCAACACCTTCTAGGCTGAAAATAATGTCTACGAAGATAACGAGAAAACCACATACCACGCCTGCCATTTCAATAGCACCACAGAAAGAGATTTCACCATCGCCCTGGCTGAAATGAAGGTCCCCAACGCTGAACTTGGCTCCTGGAACATGAACTGGCAAGTAAACCTTGCTACCTCTGCTCAAGTTCTTGATATCACAGTTTCCCCCGTGTTCAGGGCGGCCAGTTGTTATGTCAGTTCCAGGGGTTTCTCATCAGCTGCATATTACTCACCAGGGATGGTTCTGGCGCCCTCGCGACCGACCTTGGCTTTGACGTCCTCTGAAGCACTTCCTGCGTGGACGTTCTGTGGGTTTGGAGGCTGTGCAACAATCCTATCTAATTTATTTGCTGCAATCAGGTCTCCCTCGCGCTTGTTCCATGTCGCAAGAACCTGCATCAGGTTCAGTGAAGGGAAGCGTAAGGCCCAGGAATGATCATGTACTGACCTCTGCGGAAGGAGCACATCCCAAAATTCCTGGATGTATCAAACCTGGAAATTTGACGTGAGGAATATGCCTTGAAGAGCAGTAAATGCCCTCAAAATCCCAGATCGCTTTGGCACTGCTCTCTAGGTTAGTCACACGTTCCTGCAGGCTATGTGGAAAAGGAGACAATTTGATCCTCTGGTAAGGCGGGAGAGATCATACGCAGTTGGATAGATCTCATCCAGAAATCCACCTCCATTATTCTTGTCGAAGACGCCTAGTCTACGTGTCAATTTCGAGACATCCAACACACACCATGGTCAACAAACCAGTACTTCTATAGTCAGCACAAGCACAAGCTCAAGTAGTAAGTGGGGTCTAAACTTACAAACCCCACGGTTGCTTTTCCATTGGTTGCACATCCATGATCTCAATTAGTAAGACATCTCCAGGCTCAGCGGTCTCAATCTCGAAGGGACCGGAGAGGTAGTGAATGCGGGTCAGATCAACGGTTTTCATATCATCGGCGGAGTCATTATTCCCTTTGGAAAGCCATTAGTCTATGAATTGCAGAAGGCTCAGTTAGAATACCAATCTGTCCACCAGTCCAATCAACCTGGAGGTAAATGAGCGTCAGACACAGCATAGGTTGTTTTAAGATACTTACACATTCGATCTTCACGGTCTCTCCATTCTTTATGCTACCCGCAGATGGGATATCGGGATGCCATCGATTATGCAATTGAGGCTGCTGCTCAGCTGGGGTCTCCAGGGAAACCTCACACACCTTGCGGATCTCCGTCAAACCCATATTCAAAAGTGGAGGGAACGATGAAATTTAGTTGAGGCGAGTCTCGATACTAGCTCTAGTAGCAGGCGGAGCAGTTTTCTGGGAGATAGATCTTGCAGATAGAACACGAGTAAGGGAAACCACAGAGCTTTAATTAATATCAATTTTACATCTGCCCCGCAAAGACTAAGTCGTGTATGTCCTATCAACGTAAGAGCAACTGCGATAAGAGCCAAAGTTGCTTATCGCGGGTTATTCTCCTCCTCTCATGACGTCCTAGCCAATGCGGGGCGGGGTTTCTCGCCCAACTTTGGTATCTAGTTCTTCGGCGCATGTCCGGCACTTACCCACTTGTGCGTCGTGCCGATGCAATAGTTCGCTTTCCAGGTTCACAACAATCATTTGCGTGTGCTCAATGTGCCATATTTCATGTGCTCACGTGCTGTCGATTGTATTATTTCTTCACAGAATAGTTGATCGGACACCCCAAAAAGCGGACAAGGCTCATCTGAATCTGATTTCCGTGTAAGGTGGTGGAGGATCCTGTGGTACCCCTGATGAGCTTCCTTGGCCCTCGATTGACATAGGTGCTGATTGAGAGCTCCTGGCGTTACTGACATACGCATCTAGTTCTGATAAACTTAGATTCAGGAACTGATGCTTATTCTTCCATTCTTGCTGGCTCGCAGCAAATCCCTCATTCTGTGCCGGAGGCGGCGGAGCATCTGTAACCTTGGTGATTAGCATTGCAGTGCTAGCCTCAGCAATCCCATAAACCAAGACGCCAAGGAGGGGAACCCGAAGGAAGATATAGAACCCAACTCCAAAGCCAAATAGGACTCCTTCTCGGTCGTGAAACCAGTGCTTTTTCTGTTCCTTGGTAAACTTGATCCGGGCGAAGTAGGGCTCCAGCAGCTCTCTCATCAAGCTTCTGGACGCGAAATAACTTTGCAGAAATATGACCAAATACTTTCGTGGCAAGAACACCCCAGTCCCGAACACAATTGCTGCTGGTCCAAGGCCGACCACTTTGTTGAAGGTGAAGAAACTGGCAGCTGGCAACACCAAACGTCCAACGTATGGAATAAAGGACAGAGCGAACATAGCGAGTGATATTCCCGCCTATAGAGATGGGTAGAGTCAGTGTCGTTCATCAATATGTCTTGCAATCCCTACAGATTGACGCTCTGCGAGATGAAAAATGAACATAATATGGGAGCATCTAGAGAAGACTCTGCAAGTGGGAACGTCTACCTTTTTACCAAAGCGTGCAAGGAACATAGTAATGGCCTCGGCCTTACTTTTTGTATGCGTGCTCCCATCTCGAGTAGGATACATGCGAAGATTGGCATAGTATGGATCTCTCAAGGTGGATGGCTCCTCCCCCTCATGTTTTGCGTACTTTAGTGGAAGAGAATCAGCACGCTCTTCAGGAATATTAATCGTATTCTGCGACGAGTATTGACTTACATAAGTTTTATCCACCCACGCTAACCTAAGAGACAATGAGAAACGTCCACAGGTGAGCGAGGATATACTCACGACTCCATGAAGCTACGACGGTTAGTAATGACGTGAATCGATAGACAATCATTGAACTCACAGATTATCAAGCGTTGGAGTAATGTGGCGCATCAACGTCATTAGAAAGAATGGTGCTTGGAGTACATAATTCTGGACAAATTCAAGTCCTTTGATAACATCGTCATCCCAGGTGGCATTCCTGAAGTCTAAAATGAAGGATAAGAACCAAAGCAGTACCTTAATGCCAATGATCTGGACAATTCCGGCATGTCAGCGGGGGTAAGAAGGCCGTGGAACAGGAGAGCTTCAACTCACTGGGACAGCGACGAGCAGGCGAATTGCGATGCCGGCGGCAACGGCAACGGCAGCTTGTTTATAGTGTTCCGATGTAAATAGTTGTGGATTCTGTAAAGCCCTCAGAGCTGATAGATTCCTCATTAGTAGATTGACAGTACGACTATCAAGGTGTTCTGTATCTCACCACCCAACCAGGTAAGCTGCGCTCCGCGCAAAATACTATCTGGATGAAAGTTCGATATCTCAAGCTTCTTTTCGAGCCGAGCCTTCGATATGATCGGCTTTTGGGCCATGTTGATTCTTTGGAATACTTCGAGTCACGAGCGGACTTTGTTGATGGGTCGCAGTCGTCCTGCCAGGTCGCCTTGAGCTACGGCCAGGCATGCACAGGGCAGGGGGGAGACGCGGACGCGGCACGCTGCAGGGGGTTTGTCAATCGCGTGGGGAAGCCAAGCGCCTGATCTCCAGCCTTCTCAATTGCAGCACCACGACCACGACCACGACTCCTTGACAAGTCTTGCATCCATCCGTACCTCTCAAGCATACCTCTACAGCATATATCTTCCTGTTCACCTCGTCGAAGCCACGACCATAAGATCCTGCAGTTCCAATACCCGATATCCAGCGCGACTGGCTCTACAAGTGGTCTAGTTACATTGCCTTTCTCTGCTCTCTGTCCCGCTACGGCGGGGTCTCGTACCAAGAGATTGCATGTGGCCCTCGAATAGCACACATCTAGCCATGTTCAATAAGTAGTAGCGAGCACCGGAACTTGTCATGGCGTCGTCGAGTCCTGTGTTCCGCCGCTCCGTTAGTCATCCTGTGGCTAGGATTGCCTCAGTCCCCGATCCACAAGTCGAGGCCTTGTATCAGTTGCCTTCTGTTCGCATAGTCGCTTTTACTACACCAAGCTCGACTTCTCGACCAAGCTCAAGCACCGGGGGCACTACTCCTGAGCAAACTCCAGGTACTCTGCCGTGGACATCCGGCTTCGAGCGGATTATTGCGGTCGGTATGTTGATTACTCTTCTTCCTATACTACTCTGGACGGGTCTGCTATGGCCATGAGAATAGGCTTATGCCCGGGAGACACTGCTGTCATATAACAGATTGTCCTTAGTTTTCTACGGCGTTTTGCTCGTGCTTCAGTCTCAGATATCTATTTAATATCTGTGACCATATGCTCATTGGTTTTCTTGCAGGTCCGCTATATCTATACAGAGCCCCGGGGTCCGTAGCCTTTCTCAACTGCGCGAAAGCACTCCAGCCAATATTGCCAAAGTCACAATCTTGGTGTGTATCATCAGATGGAGATGTGGATATCAAAATTGTCCTTCAAATAAGGCGTCCAAATTTCTGGCGAATTGAGATTCCGAGTCGGGATCCCGAGGAGAGGAAGAGAATAGAAGAATTCAAGGAGGCTCTTTCAAGGGTGCTACAATTTGAGAAAACACCATGTCCTTTTCGAAGAGACGTCTCAGTAGAGCTTCCCAAAGAGCCCCAGACACCTGTCAAAAAGCGCCCTTGGAGACCGGTGGAGACACAACAGGCAGGCATGTTACTGTCACCAGAATCTAAGTTACCGGAAGACAGCTACCGCATTGCAACTCTACATACCCCAGCGAGAATTGCCCCAATCTCCGCAACGGAAGATGGCAGAAGCTCTGAAGCTGAAGAATTGTCACCATCGGGGTCGGATCTGTCTCTTCAGCTTACCACCATCAACAAAGAGTATTTACATCCATCAACGACGAATAATGCACGGCCAGATGAAGAGACGGAGCCGTATGAGCGCAGCCAGTTAGAAGTCATCACACACCTAGTAGCTGAAGGAGCTTTCATGTTACGAAATAATCCTCTTTCTGAAGAAGAGGAAAGTGAGGTGTTCAGTGATGCTACGGACGATTCGACCATCACTACCAAGAGCCAGTTTTCTCAGGGAAATCAGCATGTAATACTTTTACCAAATCCCAATGGCAGACCACGTCAAATGCAGAATTGCAACAGGTCGGTTACAGCACCCCCGGTCCTCTCGCTGGTAACAAGTCCCCCATCGAAGCACCAAAGCAGATCACCTCCGCAATCTCCCCTCACGCGCTCTACCACCATGGAATCGGAATCAAACTTCTCTTCCAGTGTTGACTCTTTCCACTCTGTTCAGTCGTGGCACTCTCCCCTTGATTCCCCTTCGCCCCTAAGCTCCAGCTCCTCACCTCCCCAAGCCTATCCCTATCCACATGACAACATTATTCGACCAGAAAAGACACACTCTAGAGACGTATCGGAGCTGACTATAACACTCGGAACGCCCGATACTCCCGGTGTTTGGGATGCAGTGGCCTCCGACATGGAAGCCAGTAGCCTGTCCACACCACCGCAAACACCTGGTTCCTCCAAGGCTTTCAAAGAGATGCCTAAGTCTCAAAAGCTTCCAGGCACTCTTACACCACCGACAGTCCGACAAAGTTTTCGCCATAGAGCCACAACAAGCAGTAATTCACGCCGCCGGGCGTTGTCCCCGTTACCAGCCGCGGCCAATCTATTCGCCCCACCACCGAAAAACCGTTCACGACGTTTAGAAACAGCAAGACATATTCCTACAGCTATTATACAGACGACGTGTAAGATATTACTAAGTCCGCCGAGCCACTTACTCCACTTAATGCTCAACATTGCCTCTAAAATTGCCGCTGGAGAGTGGAGGGGCTTTTTGTCGAATCAAGGCGATAGCGTTTATTGGGACTTTGAAAGGGAATGTGAAGATGATGTCTGGCACGAGGACGATTACGGAATGGAGATTTACCCAAAACCGACCCCGAAGGAGGGTGCTGCACCAAGTGGTTATGATGCAGGTGGCAGCTGGGAAATTGACTGAGTACATCAGTCAGTGAGCCATTTCCTTGTACTATATATATTGTAGGATACTACGGAGTTATGATCGGATGAGTGGTTTGGCGATCTTACAGCATACTCACTGTATAAGTAGTATTAAAGGCTTGAGAACGGTACGGGATCATCGTTCGAAATGCGGATATTTCTCACAGGTGCGCGATGATGCCAACTATTGTAGTTGGTGTAGCTTATGATTTATGCTATTTAACTTGCATTTCAAAGTTATGGTTGTATAGGTAGACATCAACTATGAGCTTCTCAAATGTCATTATCCTGCCTATACCCTCCACACTGCTAGCCAGGAAAACCTCCTCTGGCCATCTTCTTCGCTCTTTGATCTCTTCGATTGTGATTCGCTCTTGAAGCTTTATTGGCTCCCTTCCTCTGCCTCGCAATCTCGGTGTATTTGTCGCCAGTTGGTCCTGCAACATTAGCATGTCCACGCCCTCTACCTCTCCCACCTCTCCCACCTCTACCCCTAAATTCGCCTGTCCCACGACTCACTCCATCCACATCTGACTCCTCCGTTCCCGATCCAGCAGGGCTAGCCCTCCACGCCGTAGCCGCCAATACATTCTGCTCACGGCTGAAAGCTGAAAATTTCGCCTCAAGACTCTTCATCCGCCTCGCATCTCGCGAGAGCATGAGTCCCCAACCCTCAATAGCCTCATCCGTCATACCAGTCTCCTGTTTCAATTTCAACCTCTCGTTTCTCCGTCTCGAAGCAGCATCCCTTCCAAACACACCAGGTGCCACCTTATACGTCTTAAACAGTAACTCCTCATTCCCGCTATCCTTTGCATCAGCGTCTGCTTCCTCAATGTTGTTACCCGGCGCCGCGGAATCGACTGTCCCACCGACATCTTCGATATCGTAGGTGTCGTCCCGCTCGTCATCATCACTATCGAAAGCCGCGAGAGCGGAGAAAATGGCTGATTTGGCTGGTGCGGTGGATTTATCTGAAAGAATGTCTTCTGTTGTTTGATCCGGGTTGCGCCTACCAAAATGAAGACGTGAGGTATCGACTGCTAGTTGGTCGAGTTCATCATCATCGAAGACGTTGCGGCGTAGGGGAACATGTGAAGAGCTCGACTGTAGTGTCAGATTTGGGTTGGGTTCTTTCGAGGATTGTGAGGGAAGACCAGCTAGCAGGTCCTCGGACCGGTCAGCATTTTGGAGGTGTGAAGGGAGCGTGTCTTCTAAGAGATGAGAGATGACTTCCTCCGTACTGTCGTTGTACTCATCAAGCAGTTTAACTATGAAACCGGACCCAAGTTCAGGCAATATATCTTGCACTTGAGTTACTAAACTCATCCGGCTAATGTTGATAGCTGGCCCATTGTCGAAAGAATCCCCTCCTTTTGCAACACCTTTCCCTTTGCTGGCATTTCGCTTGAGTCTCGCTGGCCTTTGAAAACCACCTGCCTTCTTGAACCTCTCTAACCCCACAAGGATAGATTTTGCGCGGCTCGACTCAGAGCCACTAGCACCAACCCGTTGCTGTACCTGCTTCAAAATAGGAGTGACAGTGACTAACTCAGCAACAAGAGAATCATTGACGTTAGTAGGCCCTGCTTTGTGGGCTTCGGCTGCAGCCTGGAGCGAGTATAGCTGGTCGATGAGTGCAGAGAAATTAGGCTTCTCGCCTTCCGTCAAGCCAATCAAACATAGATAGGTGGTTGAGATGATAGCTTTACGCAAGGGTGGATTCATAAGCTTGTAGCAACTTATAAGAGCGTCCAAAAAGTCACTCCCGGCCATAAAAAGCGCAGCAGCTTCGGAGGATGCATGGAACAAGCGATTCAATTTTTTGAGCCAAGATTCTACTCTTTTCAGATCACCCTTCAGCCCAGCCTCCAGATATTTGATCAACGACGCCTTTGCTGTTAGTAAGGAAGCCTCTAATGCAGGTGTATGGTTTTTCCAGGCTAGTTCCAAGATAATAGAAGCCTGACGCCGTCCATAGATTTTGCTAAGGTCGGCAAGAAATTCCCAATGAAGCAATAAGTCAGGAGTTGGATTCACTTCCAACAGTCTGTATGACAACAGATAGCACTGCTTCCGTAATTGGTAGGTCTTCGGTGTGTTTGCCGAAGCATCTCCCATGCCAGACCTGGCTGTCTCTGCCGCGAAAGAGGTGAGGAAAAGAGGTAGGGGTTCATCTTTAACTGAAATGCGTAGAAAATCTGCAGCAGGTAGAGACAAATGCGCACTACAAATGCTTACCCAAGCATCTAGACAAGCGTCCCATTGTGTGGGAACAAGATGATTCCTCCATGCCACAGTAGGAAAAGGTGCTAGAGCTGGGAAAGCGGTTGCTTGCAGGGTCATGATGAAGGATAGCCGGAAGAGGGATGGAGATAGAGATAGAGATATAACGTGACGAATAAATATCCCTTCTCAAGGATAGCCGCGCACTGCCAGCCTGCGATTCATGACTGCTGGACGCCGCCAAACTTCATGACTTCATATTCTTGAGAGTCTAGTAACGGTTCATTTCATGACGGGGGTCATCCGGCGAGGCTGCATGAGGCCAAACCAATCACAGCGGCCATCGCTTGGCCCACGCCAAGACTTTGCGCCCACACTTTGAAATTTCGCAACCTCGACTTCCAGATCTCTCTGCTATCGACAATCCACCACGCGATCACCTTCATCACTTTGCCGTAACTCAACGTTCGAGTCGTGAAGGGCCAACCATCAGACAATCATCAAAATGTCTTATCAAAAGCCAGAAAAGGGCGATTTCGGCGAGGGTCCTGTACGTTGTGCGCCGCGCAGTTTCATACCATCGATAACTGACCTTTATCATTGCAGAAAACTCACAAGATCCGTATCACCCTCACCAGCCGCAAAGTCGCGTCCCTCGAGAAGGTGTGCCAGGAGCTCATCGAGCGCGCCAAGTCAAAGGATCTCCGTGTCAAGGGCCCAGTCCGCCTCCCTACCAAGACCCTGAAGGTTACCACCCGAAAGACGCCTTGCGGAGAAGGTTCAAAGACTTGGGATACGTTTGAAATGAGAATTCACAAGCGTCTGATTGAGTGAGTAGTCTCGTGTCCTTAGTCTTGACCGACATACTGATCTGCCACCAGTCTCAACGCACCAACCGAAGTCGTCAAGCAGATTATTATCAATATCGAGGCCGGTGTCGAAGTCGAGGTCACAATCGCTGCATAGAGCAACTGTTGGGACGTTGAGTATCAGGGTAAATGGCAATGTCATGTGACACGTCAACCTTCACTGTTTGACGAAGCCCTAAATTCAATAACTACTGGTTAAGACATGCTTGATTCTATCGCTATGTGACAGTGGCTGGGTCTTACACACTGGATGTTTTCAGGCACCCAGATCCTAATTTGGTCCCTGAGCGAGTGATCATGACTGCCCACTTCTGTTGGAAATGAGTTCTTCATTCCTCTACCTATCTTATGCTACCTCTCCTCGAGCTATTTCCTGAGCTACTTCTACACTTTTTCTATCATACCATCTACTCCATGGTCTGCATTTCAAATTTCGAATTCCCCTTCATCAAATTTCACTATGATATGAGATATATGCTCTGTCTCGCGTACGTTTTTCGTCGCCACATTTTGTAAGTAGGGCCATAAAGGAAGAAGTGTAGTGCACCAATTCATATTTTAACAGCATGTCAATGACACATTTCATATGGACATTTACGACAAGATGAATAACACGGAACGTTTTGGGTGTATCTACTCATGATTGAACAAAAGGTAAAGCGTCAATCTACGTTACGCTATCTAGTGACGCCCTGTTCAACCAAATGTTAACCTAAATATTGTATGACCCTGCCCCCGCCCCTTGCCCCTGGCAACCGAGCTACACTATTCAGACCACAACCGCAAACTATACTATTCCTCATTCAAGATCGTGGAGGAGAAAATGATTACATCAAATACCATGGTCTCCGGGGAGATCAAACGCTATTGACAACGAAGTCGCAGGGCGGGACATACATATCCCGATTACGACGCGTAGCCTCGTCGCCGACTCCGATGAGGAACCTGACGAGCCGGAAATCGTAGGCAAACACATAGCGTGAATACGTAATCCTGGTCTTTTGACCACTAATGGAAGCCTGCATTGCTACGATAATGCTTACGAACCTATAACAGGGTTTCGTGATGGTGCGTAGCCAGCGTAGCTTGAAACCAGCCGGGGAAGTAATGTGTGACTTGGACGGGCTACTGCTGACAAGATACATATAGGACTTGCGTTAGACAGCCTCGCACTAGCTGCAAGGCCTTTACCAGAATGAGAGACTATACATAATGTAGAACTTATATCATGGTCATCTACAGTCACAATTTTTGCTCTTCTACGCCGTCACACCAAGTTAACTCCGCGCATTCTCCTCTAAGCCAATGACCCCCAAGATTTGCAGGGGATGCTATATGTATGGTAGTATCGTTACCAGAGAACTGTCACGGGCCTGACAGTCACGTGCCTTAGCGTGGTCACGTGCATCCACGCACACAAAACTCTTCCTTTCACACGCTGTATTCTAGTTTCTTTTCTTCCTTCCTTAGTTTAGAATTACATTTGATTCGCCCTATTCTGCGTTCTACCGTCAAAACTACTTTTGCACTCTATGAATTTGGTGCGCTCCTTATACAAATTTTAAATCCTCCTAATGCATGCATGTAAGCCTGCCTTATAGTCACGCGTGTGCATTTGTTAGTTGTTATATAAATTTGGTAAAATAATATAATCTTGCTATTACACGTATATCTTATCTCGATTAAGCTATGCTAACAGCCCGAACTAAGAACCAATTACAACATGCAGGCACGACTATAACTAAAGACTAATAAGATGTAACTAATAACTGAGAACTAAGAACTAGTATACGATATATACGTGCCTGTATTAATTAGGTATGTATATGTACATTAGGAGGATTTGAAATTTGTATAGGGGGCATACCAAAATTCGTGTAGTGCAAAAGTAGTTTTGACGGTTCTCTGGTAACGATACTGCCATATATATGACAATCGCAACGCCCTAAATTGGTAATTAGGCTAGGATAGAGAATAATATTAAATTAGTAGGAGGACGAATTCAATATTATTATTAACCAAAAGAAAAAAAGTATTGGCACATGTTACAATGCAAGCGGATCGCTGTCATGACATGTTAGACGGATAATTAGAGCAAGTTAATGGGCAGTGACGTACTCGCCGGCAGGATTTGAACCTACGCGTCCGAAGACAACAGATATCTACCAATTAACCCGAAGATTAACCATTCAAGTCTGTCCCATTAACCACTCTGGCACAGCGACACATTATTACTAATTCTGCTTATTTCAAATTATCAAAAGACTAAAAACAAGCCACTCGAAGTTGATAACCGGAAAGTTCTCGGACCTTCAAGCTTTTCCGAATTGAGGCAGACTTGACTTATTGACATTCCTACTTCTAGACCATGGAAATTTCTCATGAGGCATGCTTCGTAATATAGCCAAGTCAAAAAATAAGGAGAAGTGTCACGTTCCATGAGATTAGAAGTATATGCTGCGAGATATATGAAATTGTGAGCGAAGCTATGCTTCGGGGTATCCATTAGTAGGAAACAAACAGCTAGACGATATGAACCCTGGCTTGGGAATTTTCAGAGTATCAAATATAGGGTGCGAAGAACCAAGAACACCTGAATTGCTTTATGAATCCTCAATGAGAGCTGAGATACCGAGTGGTGGTAAATGGTAATTACGGTAATTGAACCATCAAAGTGTTTCAATGAAGCTTATGACTGGCCCACTCCGGCATGAAACTACTCAGCGGAATACAATTTTTGGCTTCTACTCCAATGAATGGCAGAATTTAGACAAGGATCGGATGGTACAGTTCCCTGAAGACGTCCTCCATTAGGGCACTTAATGGACAGTGCGAGTGCTGAAGCTCTTCTATTTGGGCTCTCAAGCAAACGGAATCGAACCCTCTGGTACCAATCCTAAAGATCGTCCAATTTTCACTCTCCATAAGTCTCTACGCTCTCCAACTGCTTGGTTTTAGACCTCTCATAAATATCAGTCCTTTGACGCTTCCGGACTTTCTCCTTTTCCCGACCCCCTCCCGTCGCCCGCAGTAACAATTCTCCTCCTCTCCTCCGCACTAAACCCTTCAACCCCCTGCTTCAAAGCATCGACTAAGATTCCAACAGAGTCGTCTTTGAAATCGTGTGCAGTGCGAATCTTGTCCAGATCTTCTGCAAGTTCTTGCGTGGCGCGCTGCATGTAAAATTGCGTGAAGGCGGCAGAGATTTCGGCGTCTGTTCTGGGACCTTTCGCTTCCTGAAGTATTACGGGTAAGCATAAACGAAATTAGGGGGAAAGATATGATTACTGTTATTTTAGGAAGTTCTGTTGGTGGAGATGGACTGGGTGATTTGGTGGTGGGCTGGAACTCGTAGTCGCTGTCGCTGTCTGGGGAAACTGTCAAAGTTAGGCATCACCTTCAAGCTGCACTGATGATTCTTACCTTGGGTACGGGACTTGTTCTTCTTCCGCCTCTTGGACTTGGATTGTTTGCTGCTATCCATTACTACCATGGTTATAAAGACAGGAAGAAAGACTTGATCAAATTTCAATCATCTCTCATATGGTCACGTGATCAGGATACTATATCGGGGCTTTCTCCGCTTCAGTAGTTGTGGTTAGAGGTATAAGGGCTTGGGGTGGTACATTTGAGTTCCTTTCGGTAAGAAAGTCAGTATTCAGAGGTACCTTTGTGCTCATGATTACGCAAACTCAGCAGGCAACCTTTACCGTATAGTCTTTGATCTGCTACATAGCTTATACGTGGATGAAGAATTGGTGCCCTTTCCGACCGGGAAGGGTATGAGGCACGGCTAGAGGAAGCTTGCATAATGGACAGGGGGACAGTCACTTAGGGAAGTGGTAGCCCTGACGTCCAGCAGTTAACAATTAGCATTAGATGGTGCTATCTATGTCTTTCAATCAGAAACAAACATCATCAAGGGTATCAAGGGTATCTTCGCAGCCTCGCGCCTGAAATGCGGCTAACCCAAGTTAAAGAGAGTCATAAAGGGTATCTTCGCGACCTATAGCACCTGAAATGCAACCATATCTCCTCCGTTCAAGCCAAAGCAAGTCGTAGAGTCTTCTCAAGTTTGCTGCTACGCCGCACTCAATGGGCGATAGTTATACGTGAGTTTATTCTCCCTCCTTATGGCCCAGCCTTTAATAGCAATTACCAGAATGATCCATGCCATCAGGAAGGTAATCAAGCCCATCGAAACCGTGAAAACGAACATAGCATCCAGTTCATAGCGCTCCATTGACATGACAACGTCGCGGGCCTGGATTCCAAATTAGCATGCTTAGGGGTTGAGAATGAAGACGACCTACACTAGCCATGAATATGAAGCCGCCTGCCATCAAGCAGAACGCGGCGATGAGTTCAGTCGGAGGTCTTCCTGGTAGGAGTGATGTTGGAGGAGACAAATAAAAGAGAATGTACGTAGCAGCACGTGCAAATGCTGCACCAACAAGCAAAGCCCCCCATTGTTTGTGAATCATGGTGGAAATCATGGACTCCTGATGATGAGAGCTCATCATCATTCCCACCAGTAAAATGACAAGCGCGGGGATAGGATTCATTGAGAATCCATACGATCTTGGCTCTTCCTCGCAAGCGAAATCTTTCAGATGTGACTGAGAGGTACGTCTTGTATTGAGAAACTCTCGCACTTTCTTGGATTCAATAAGCATACCACATAGCCCACCACCAATGAACATGATGGTGATAGAGATGTGCTCAAGATCTTGTGCACTCCATGTTTGGCCCCAGGCTGTCAGATGCTCAAGGAAGACATTAGTAGAGCCATAGAAGAAAATGAGAAAGCTTTCCGCGAATTCTGCTGTGATGCGAGACTTTCTGGAGGGATTGATGTTCCACGCCTGATTAATATTTAGTAATGGTCTTCACATGACGCTATTTTGGTTCACTCACCCATCCAATATCTGCGAAACAGCCCGCCCAGCGGCCGAGATTGAGAACACCGAGCCAGAAAAAGACCCCTCCTTTGATGAAATGAGCAAGTCCACTGAAGACTAGCTCTCCAACCTAAAATAAATCAGTATCACTTGGAAAGTCTAGGAGTGTACGCGAGACTCACAAACAAGCCACCATAGGTAATCAATCCTGTCGCCAACCCCAAGAATCCCAGCAACAAGATCACGCGATCTATGGCAATGTAGAGGAATTGAAAAATCTTGAGGACTCGTGATGAGAGCATGCCTGGCACCTTCTTTGATAGAAACCGATCGACTTTGCTACCACTCAACAAACCCGATTTCTCTGCACGCTGATCTTCCTCGTCGCTACCGTGTGTAATTGGACGTTGCTGTTCCGAGCCTTGAGAAGAGATCGATGGGCTTCTCAACGACTCAGTATTTGGCTCTGTACCCTGTCCACTGTCATTCGAATAACGATAACCTGCTCCAAAGTGAGGACTGTGCATGCGCTGGTGCTCGGTCATAGCTTCATTTGAGATGGGGATAAACGCGTCTTGCTCGTCATGGTGTCCATGGTCTTTCCGTCCAGTGTATGCGCTGATAGTTCCTATGATAAACTGAGCTACCATAGTCCAAGTCAAGATCCATCCGATTTTGTGGTGGGCATTATTTGGATATAGGTCCGGGGTGTTGGCGTTATAGATGGTAATCAAGACCACTCCTGAGCAATTGGTAGCCAGGAATAGGAATTGGACGAGGAGACTATAAGACGACCTCGAAATAGAGAACATGACGCCTACAAAAAGTCAACAAGACCCTTCACGTGTGAGGTTAGGATATAGCATAGCTGCCTTACCTATTGGAAGCATGAAAACCCAGGCAATTGTCATGAGTGCAATATGTGCAATGAGCAAGCCAGCATGCTCGCCGTACTGGAAATAACTCCCCGGCAGGGCATCAGCAGTTGTTGTGATTGTGGGCCGGGCTATAGGCGGCTCGCCCGTATCCACATTCGTGCCTCCATCGTGGCCGTGCGAACTAGCTACAGACACAAGTCCGAGCAGTGCAACAGCAATTAGAATCGCGGAACTCTGCGAAGGATGCTGCATAAGTTGCCGTTCTAGAGAAGTCGCCCGGTACCGAAAGACAGGAAAATATGAATGAGCTCGGGTTTTGGAGGGGTAAATGTTGTTAAAGTTCAGCCGCGAGCTACAGTAGAGACGGAGACCGAGAGATTTATGTTTACAGAGAGCTTCATGCGATGGGGAAAGGATGGCAGGAGCAAGATGGGTTTTATGTGTTTGGTTGGTAAGCGGCCTCGATCACAAAGAGAGAAGTCTCTTTCCAATTAACTGCTGGGAGGAATGACGTTAATAAAGAAGGCTGTCGCGAGAAGAAGACCGAGCAGTCCGGTAGTGGAAAAATATCGGCCTTGCGTGGGTGGGGGAATGGAATGCTCCGATGCAGCAAGAGCAGACTATCAAGTGTATCGGCAAAGGCAAGGCAGTCGCAAAACGGCCAACGGAGCTTAACTTGAAGGAAGTACGTGGCACATGCGTAGACAGGACAGGTAAGGCAGAGAGCTCTGCTGGGGCAAACTGTCTCCGTTTGTTGTGCTGTTTCGGTGAAGTGTCACAGGGCAAAGTGAACGTGAGAGATGAACGTAAAGACCAACATCAGATATGGAGATCGGGTGCGAGTGGAGCGGCGGGAGCGGCGCCAACCTGGACCGATGAGTCAAAGGTTGTTTCGCGCGGTGTAGATGCAAGGCTAGGATACTGTAAAATAGGTAAGTAGATATCGTTCGGCCTTGACTTCCGCGGCTTGCGTCTGCTTGAGAAGAGAAGGCTACCTACCACCTACCACCTAGACCTAGACCTGTCTTATCTTGCCTGTCATCTACTCACGTAAGCACACAGCTCGACACTGCCGCCAAGGCGGCCATGCAAGGCAGCCTGTATTGGAAATCTGGAGGGCATCCGCGGTCGGGAGGGAGGAGAGGAGGGTCGGATGGTTGGAGGGTTGGAGGGGTTGAGTTGCTCTGAGCTGCAGTACTGGTCAGTCTGTTTGGCCAAGCGGCGCGGAGCGGCGCGGCAAAGCGGCAGTGTGGTCGATGTGGTGTGCGAACATTAATAATAAGCTGGTGGCTGACCCGTGCCTGTGCTTGTGCTTGTGCTTGTGCTTGTGATACTGGTAAGTACTGATTTACATACCTGCAAGCATGCATGCATGCTGAGATGTTGTTGATGATTTGATATGTCGTCGGCTGCTGGGATGTCGCTGCAAGGCTGAGGGAAGATTTGCGGTGGTGGAGGTGGAGGTGGAGGTGGTCTAAGAGCTGACTAGGACTAGGACTAGGAATAGGATCAGGGTCGAGCTCCCCACTCTCACTCCACTGCCTCTGGCGTCCCCGCTACACTTTCTCTGTTCTGCGCTGCTCTCCTGCTCTGCTCGCTTTCTCGACCACGGATTCGCTGGACTGCAGCAAGGGCCAAGTATGGGAAAGAGCTCCAAAGGCGACAAGAGAAAGAGAAAGGGAAAGGGCAAGCGCAAGCGCAAGGGCCAATCTGGGTAATCGGCCTGCATCACGCCACCACGGGATGCTGTCACCGCCAGGCCCACCATGTCCCGGAAACTTCGGATGTCCTTCACAGGACAGGGTTGATATCGATCTCTGAATGCCCTCATCTGCCTTGGGAAAGATAGAGCGATGGCCCACTGCACACCACTCTCCTCCCACAATGCTAAGTCAAGACGCTGGGCTGACTGCGCAAGGAGTCTCGCCCTTTGCAGGCTCTGTAGGATCGTCATCTTCAGATCTGAGCCTGCCCAAGTACTCTAAATCCAACTGCATGTGGGCAGACCAAACGACGGCACAGGCTAGCTCAAAGCGAGAGAGCCAAGAAGGATTGAAGAGCAGGCGGCGGTTCAAATTGCGCTCCAGCGCCGTACGCAGTGCGGTGTGGTGCTGTGCTGTGCAGATATGACCCCCTCCACAGCTTCCTGTACGATGCCGATTGTTTCCTTCTCCACGATCTGTACCATCCCCGCCTATGACTTGTGACCAGTGTTCTATGACCCGTGACGCATATCTGGCTGATGTATCACACCATAGACTTCAGAACCTTAATAATACTTTCGGTGATAAGCGGAAATGTTGCTACCGAATTCGTAGATATTTCATCCTAGGCATTTGGACCTGGGGCTGGGGCTGCCCGGTGCGGTACTAAGAGGCCAAAACTAGCGCCTGTTTAAGAATCTCTAAAATCAACCATTTTCCTTATATTATAAAGGGAAAAACAGCAAGCTGAATGTACAGGAACCTAAAATACTCACAAATCTTTTTTTCGCAAATTTTAATAAATTCTGAATATAATCTTTATTAGTTTTTGAGACTGATTTTGGTTGTCGCGCACGTACCTATTTCGGCTATTTCGGGCTAGGGGCACTCAATGCTCTCGAATGTATATCCGAATGCCGGAGGCCAGACCATCTGAACATTGTTGTGTGTGGAATGTTTGGCGGACAAAGCCTCCGTCTGCTGGCTGATCTCAACGGAACTGACAGAAGTTCCACATGCAAAGGGAATCAGGTATGGTCGCTAGCATTTCTGGAAAAGGGCCATGCGCAATCCCTGCCGATGAGCCCACACCATCCTGAGCATGAGGCTGCGATGGTTCGTTGAAGTGGCTAAGTGGTGAGTCCCAGAGTGATATGCACCAGATGAGTCGATTTGGTCACCGCCACAAAATTCTTATCAGCAGACGGGGGTTAGCCCCTCCCTTGATTGAATTATGGAGGAATACAGAGCTCTCTTGCTGGATTTATCTCCAACGAACCACAAAACGTGCGATCGTACGAGAAGAGTTGTGGGTAGATGCTTTCGGTACTCTTCAATGCCATCCAGATTCTTCTGGTCAATGGCTTTGACCAGTTACTATGACACACCTCTTTGACCCGATATGACAAGGTCACAGGATGGCTTCTGGTTCTGAGAATTCGACGCAGGAGGGGGTGTATGTCACCAAAATCCGCTCACACAATAGTATGAGCTCCGCATGGAAGCACGCAGTAGATTGTGAAGGTCGTCTACAATTGAAAATGTTGTATTTGAGAAGTATTCATGGCTGAAATTTCTTAGATGCCTCTCTCTGCACTGTATATATACCGGAAACGAAAGCGGAATGTCTCTCTCACTAGACTGCTCTGGTCTTTCCCGCTGGTAATGTTCCTAATCAGATGGTTTAATGATGCTTTCTGAACCTGGAGAGCCGCATGAAATAGCTACCTAGAGCTTCTCACAGCTTTCAGAGTGCGAGCAGTCGCAGCAAATCAACGACTGGTCGAGTTGGGTTGTATCGAGGTAGCTTTTCAAGTTAAGAATGCTCGACTCGGAGAGCTAAGAAGCTGGGAACAGAATTCTTCAAAACGGAAGAAACAATTCTAGGCTCATTTGCCAGTCCTACTTCATAGAGCGGCGCGGTCTCTAATTCTCCAATTACCCGTCACTTCGTCTTCACCAACCTTTTCTTCCTCCTTGAGCTTTCGAAGGACCTGCAAGACCCCTCCACTCGCTGCCAGATGAAGACTCTCGGGGACATCTTTGTATATGATTTTGACAATTTCCATGGCGGACCACTCGCTAGAATCTTTCGCTGGCACATCCGTATCAGACGACAACTCCGAGGACTTCAGGATCTGGATCACCTGATCCTCACGTTGTTGCCTATGTTTGATGTATTCGATAATCTTGCTTGGACCATCTTCGATCACTGCCCCGTGACCAGGATACGCTCTACCGCCGAATGCGTCTTGCATCTTCTCCAGACTCTTCATGTATGTCAAAAGATCCTCAAAGACAGCGGTGCCATGGCCCAGGACGTTATCACCTGTAAACATAGCGTCTTCTTCCTCAAGAATTAGTGCCATATGATCCTGAGCGTGACCAGGAGAATAGAGGGCGTGCAACGAAGCACCCTCCACAGAGAATCTTTGACCATCCTCGATGTCTTTCCAGCCTTCACTTGGTTGGTTTTTATAGATGATGGTTTCTGGTGAGAATTCTTTCAGATCCTTGACGCCTCCTTGATGGTCATGATGCCAGTGTGTGATAATGGCCCCAGTGATAGTGGCATCTTCTTTCTGTAGAGTCTCTTTGAGAAGTTTGATCCACGATGGTTGGCCCTCCCCTGTATCGATAAGAAGACGCTGCTTTCCCTTGCCGATAAGGTATGTATTGGTACCTAGCCTCCTGTCAGAGGATAGAATAAAGGAGGAAAGAACTTAGAAGTATTGTCACGAAGCTCAAGATAGGTGGTTACCTTGCAGGGTGAACTATGCTTCGCTTTAGCAATGGCCATATGGTAAAAGAGGGGTTATCTCACCTTCCCCGGATTGCCTCCTAGAATACGGATCACGCCTGAGCTCAACCTCTCGACGTCTGGTAAAGGCACAAGCTGGGTAGCCATCTTCGCGAAGTTGCTGTAATTGATGGTCCAGTGGGAGAGCCTCGGCCTAGGAAACATCTATCTATATGTTGCCGAAGAGCTCAATTGCGTGATTACTCACACAAAGTGGGTCATCCACATTATTGAAAGAGGAACTCAGGAAGAAAACAGAATCTTGACTGCTCCACCATTGAGTATTATCATTGTAACTATATGTGGATATATTTTTCTCAACGTGGATCTTTCATAGAGCTTTGTCTAGTTTGTAATGTTCAGACTATCTGGTGGGGCTTGACCCCAGATGTCGGAGTGTGAAAGGCCGACGCCAACGTGCCGAAGCCTTCTTCTTTCTGATGTCCAACCCTGACACGGATCTATCTAAAGGTTCCTCACGGGATGAGTGCCAGTATGCCTTCATCCAGACCTGTGACGCCGGCGTCACCTGGAAACCCGCCCTCAATTAAATCCCCGCAGCCAGGCGTGCCATTGTATGGGTGTTGTGAGTTTATTTCCACTACTTACCCGCCCTTCAGCCTTGTCAGCGCCACAGAATACACAGCTAAACAGAATATCCAGCACATATACAGATGTTGTTAGAGTCGAAACTGCCAGAATTGATCCGTAATTATAAAGAATGCCTTCGAGTGGTCTACAACGATCCTGTTGTTCCTCAGACCTCGAAAGCGAAGGGTACCACCCTCATACCGAACTACTTGTGCTTGCAGTGCTCGGAGACAGCTGCAACAGTACAAAGCAGCATCAAGCATGGGTCTAAAACTCAGCATAGAATCTGTGAGTGTTCATTGAGTTGTAATTCCGAGTATTGGCTTCTCCTAACAAAAGTAGACGTCGAGTCCAGAAATGGATGTCTGTACTGCCAAATGTGTGAGGATTTCGTATGGGATCCTACCCTGGAGGAGCTCAGGTTACGAAAATCCGAATTTGGTTCATTCAGTAAGTAAAATGATCTGCCATTATCAGTGTCTCCAATCGGTCTCCGATCAGAAACTCTTTTGCTGATAGTGCTTGAACAGCCCGGAAACGGAAAATCGAGAAATTATTCACCGATGCTGCGAGAGACGACCCGGGATTCATATCGACAAACACGGTTGAAATACCTTGCCGAGCGAGTGGAATCAGGGGAATTTATAATATGGGGGCTACCTGCTATATGAACGTCATTCTCCAGTGCTTCGTTCATAATCCGCTACTGCGGAATTTCTACCTCTCCGAAGGTCACCAAAGTTCACAGTGCTCGTTCAAAAATTGTATGAGCTGTGCTATGGACGACATGTTCCAAGAATTCTACGCTCAGGAGACGACTGTGGGGTATTCGGCATCCAACATTTTGTCGAGCTTTTGGCTCTCGAAACGAAAGGCGTACGAGGAGCTGGCAAGCAATAAAGAACAAGATGCTCACGAATTCTTCCAATTCCTTACAGAAGAGCTTCATGAGATTAATGGTGGTGGCAGGCCATCCTTGGCCGAAGACAGTCCAGTGTCAAAGAAGAGCAAGACTGGCAATGAGCCGAATTGTAAGTGCATTGTGCACCAAACATTCTATGGCAAACTGCAGAGTACCATTACCTGCCAAAGTTGTGGAGATGTCAATTCTTCCATCGAATCTTTCTTGGACTTGAGCTTGGGTTTGGATGTGCTCTCCAAGAAGAAAAGCCTCAAAGCGGCAACACAGACGGCGCTTAGTCTGCAGAAATGTCTGGACGAAGAATACATCAGACCAGAGCGCTGTGAATACACTTGCCATCGTTGTGGCACACAGGAAGCCAAGAAGCAGCTTAGTATCAAAAGCCTGCCCAATGTTTTGTGTATTCAGCTGAAGGTCAGTGCAACGTCTTTCTTTATCTTTTTCGCCTCGTCTATCTCCACAGGCTCCCCCCTCCCCTTTAAAAACGGCCATAATCAGACAGTATTGTTATATTGGTTTGCATACTCACAATGAAGGGTTATCGTGCAGCTCATATCACTGATACATTTGGAGTAGCGATTTAAACAATATAACGGATCTGCATCAAAGATCGATACCAAAGTTACTTTTCCACTGAAGCTCGAGATGTTTCCATATACCAACCGGGCGAGGAACACAAGCACCGATGCGAAAGATCGAAGTGAATTGGCGAGATCTTGTACATATGATCTTCAGAGCGTTGTTGTCCACGTCGGCAATCTTGAGACTGGTAAGGAATATCCATGTCCCTATATACGGAGTGTTACTCACATGACAGGTCATTATGTTTCATATTCAAGGGTCGGAAATCAGTGGTTCAAATTCAATGACCACAATGTCACACTTGCAACGAAGTCGCAAGTATTGAACGAGCAAGCATTCCTCCTATTTTATGTCGTACAATCATTAGCCTAGGGAGTTATTTGAACATGGGATTATTCGATTTGCATCTACTGGTGTTTGGACGATTGGTGTTGGGATTCTGCGAACACATACCCAGCTACTATCAGACCAGGTAACAAGCAAGAAGGTATCCTTAGACACTGATTATGTAGCAATAGAGAAAATAAAATATATTACCAGAAGAGATCAAGAGCGACCGTTGAAATGAAGAAATGCTCGAATCAGCTAGTTTCTTGATACAAAATGCGCTTTCACGTTGACTTCAGTTCCTCGCTACTGTGCTCTCTCCATTTCCACTTTTCACACTCGAAGTTTGCGTAGCAAAAGAACTCATTGCTCAATCCTTTGGAGTGAACCGGCTCGAACGTCGTCGTCAACACTCCCGCTGGACGATAAATCTTATTAATCAAGTCCCTCATTCTTTCCCCAGTACAGACAATCAATCTTAAGTCAGAAGATGGAACCCAAGACTTGGACAGCCATCGAACTGTCAAGGCGGCTAGTGAAGGTCAATAAGCTTCTTCCAAATAGTAGAGAAGGGGTCTTCGTACCTTTTGTCTGACAATCTTCGCTCAAGAAGGGCGGATCACAGATAATTCTATTCATATTGCCCTTTAACTCCGCTTCAACCTGTCAGCTTCTTTCCTCTCAGCATGTCCTCAGATCACTCACGAGGAAGCTTCAGCGGACTCTTAAAGTCATAGAAAATGAATTCTGGAAAGACCTCAAATCTCTTATCAAACTCTAGCAAATGAATCCTCGGCTTCTCATCTTCTGGCGTGCCGCTCTTCCTCCCATTAGTCACGACAAAGGAAATGAGGGGGATAGATGTCTCACTAGTAAATTCTTGACTTGCACAAACACACTCGGCGCACTGACTACCGCGATGCTGGTCTCTTTGCCAGCGCCGTGGAGTAGCTCTTCGGCTAGAGCCGTAGCCGTTTGATCTGAATACTGTCATCTCGCATTAGATGGCTAGATATACATGGCATTCGAAGCAAAAGTTAGCATACCCAAAACTGACTCTCATTCCAGTCTTCTGCAAACGCCTGCATCGTCAGAGGTACAGAGGTATTCTCCGCTGCTGTTTTGAGGTCCTCGAATTGCTGCTGCCGCGCATCGCGGTCAGCGTAAAATTCTTGCAGGGCATCGAGTGTTGAGCCTGAGAGGATACTGTGGACCTATTTAGCAAACATTTTTGGGATATTGTATTCTGGTGTCCTACAGGGGCTGCTCATCATCCTGATCATCTGTCATCCTTTCGATGTAGGGAGAATTTTTCATTGGTCGACGAATTTTGCGAGTCGTTGAGAAAACCCCCTTAGCTTCCTATCATTCAATAACATCAGAAATCCCAGGGGGGTATAATTTTCCGATTTCTCTTTACGAGATAGGCATTTGATAATGCGTGCCAATGCCCAAATATCACAGGGAATGTCATTAACAGTCTACTGTGGCTCATAGAATGTATCACTTCCGTGTCTCGAGGTTTGCAGCCTTCGGCAACTTTGAAAGATTGAAGCTCTGCGTTTCAGTGTATTTTTTTCAATTTATCCTTATTTACAATACTACGCTGATCTCAAATACATTTTATATAACCAATCTACTACTGGTCATCAATAACGTGCAAGAACTTCTTCTCTTCTCTCTTCTCCCGTTCCGTAGCTGGCGGTAAGTCGTAGAATGCCGAACTTCTGTATCCTTGCTGCCAAGAAGTCAGTTCAAGCAATCAAAATGACTATCATCAAGACTTACCAAATAGTGAAATGTGAGGCTAGCAAGCTCGGCTGGTTCGATTCCAAGGTCCTTGAAGGTCTTTGCTGTGGGGTCAATTTTCTGGTCAATGAACTCCCGCTCAACTTCATCAGCTGAGAGAACGGGCCACCAAAGAGTCTTGTTCAGAAGACCAGCGACAGGCTTAAGGATTCGCTTTGGGACATTGACATGTCGGCGGTGCTTGATGATTTCCTTGTCCACCAATTCTGCAATTTCTGCAGTTGAATAGTTCTTCGGTCCAAACAATTCGTAAGTCTGTTCAGCCGTGGTATCATCATAAAGCATTTTCTCGAGCGCTTGGCCCACATCAATGGCCTACATCAAAATTAGGCTAGCGACTCAAGTCGTGAGATGAGAAAACCTACGTGGACTGGCCAATAACGCTCTTGCATATTGTTAGCCGTGAAGACATTTGTAACACCAGCAAGCTTGTGGAGGAGGCGATCTTCAAATCCAAAAAGAGGAGCTGGCCTGACAATTGTTGTTTCTGGGAAGATGCCACGGACAACAGCTTCACCTCGCGCCTGTATGTTGTTAGAATATGATGACGGTCTACAAAGCATGGCTGGCCTACCTTCGTTCGGAAGAATTCTGAAGGTGAGTTTGCGTCCGCGTTGTAAGATGAGACATGAATGAAGCGATCGACATCATACTTAGCAACAGCCTCTGCGATGCGCTCAGCTCCCTCCACGTGGACATCTTCCAGGTCGAAGTTCCTTTTTCAAGGGTCAGTATTTTCTCTGGGGCCAGAAATGAATGCAAGCCTACTTGGTGGGATAGTTGCGGCCGATCAGATTGTATACAGCATCTGAGTGTCTGACGCTCTCCTCGAGAGACGGCGTATTTCTCAGATCGTATTCCTGGAATTTCTCAGTCAAAACCCGCCCTGGCCTTGCTAATTTTCATACCATGAATATAACTCTACCCAAGTCTCCGGAAACCTTCAAATGGCGCTTTGCCATCTCCTCGCGGAATGGCACAATGACGGTACATCCTTGTCTCGCTGTGGTCATTCAGTAAGCCCAGAACTCTCGCAAAATCAGAACCTGTAAGATCGTACCCAGTCTGTTCACGATATATCTTCCCAGAAACCCGGTTGCGCCAAACACGGTCACAGTATGTCCTAAGGCTATATGAGCTTGTCCTTAATTGTTGAAGACAACGTCGGTACCTCCAAGAGAAGATCTATGGTGACAAACATTAGCAAAGACCAATTGCCAGATTTTACAAAGACATACCTGCCACCCTGCGTCCGGATGATCGGCTTGCCAGTTCTCGTGATAGTTATGTCCTGGAGATGCCGTCGTTGAGGTACATTGCTCAGCATGCTCTTTCTTGAGGCAGGCTGCGCATTGGCAACTACACCCTCTCCCAACCGAACAGCATTGCGGATGCCGCCTATACTCGGGGGTCCGCAGCACTTCTGCATGGCTGCAGATATTGTCAGGGTCAATTGAGTCGTGGTGTAGGGATTACTCGCGGTGTTGAAGTCGGCGTTGAGGTTGTTTGACCCCTGCTCAGGAAATCGCGCTAATCGGACAGCTTAGCTTCACCAGGCTGCTTCCGAGTGCGAGTACCTTTTGTCATGGTATAATAATTTCAAGAAAGAACCCACGAAAGCTTCCTGTGCTTGTTCCGTTATACTCCTGCGATCGCCAGATATCGAAGCAGGGTGCCTTACCCTCCAAACTTATATCCAAAGCTCTCCTGAACTTTGTCGGCGCCCGCCATGAACGTCGACACGATTCCAGACTTCCTCGCCGAGCAGCGTGATGCTGCTCCCGCTGACCTACAACACCTTTTCATCTCCTTCGAAGATCTATGGGAGCGAAAGCTGTGGCATCAGTTGACGGAGACGCTATTAGAGTTCTTCAGGAACAAAGAAAGTGCAAGTCAACGGTTACCATTCTACAAGACGTTCATCCTTACTTTCGCCGATAAAATTAATCAGTTAAAGCTGGTTGAACTTGCACTGCTCGCAGCCTCTCAATGTAGAGGTAACGAAATCTTTTTGTTTTGTTTGATGCTTTCCTTACTGACGTCTCTTAGATAGCCAAGAGCGTCTATCTTTCCTAGAGTCTGTGGCGAAGAAAGTCGACAACCCCAACTCACAGGATGCCTATGTTCACGCAACTGTCGCAGTCGCCAATGTTAAGCTAGAGCTCAAGGATTTGGAGGGTGCAAGAAAGGATTTGGACAAGTCGGAGAAGATTCTGGACAGTTTCGATTCAGTTGAAACAAGCGTGCATGCTGCTTTCTATCAAAATAATGCGCAATACTACCAGGTTTGTAGTATCCCACCCATCATGAAGCCCGTAGCTAAGTGTAGTAGTCTAAACTGGACTTTGCAAACTACTACCGAAATGCTCTCTTATACCTTGCCTGCATCGATCTGAACGGCCTGACACCTGCCGAACGGAAGAGCCGTGCTTACGATCTGAGCATCGCAGCTCTCGTCTCTGACACAATCTACAACTTTGGAGAGCTGCTCTTACATCCTATCCTTGACGCCCTAGTAACTGACGAGAAATGGCTCCGCGACCTTCTCTTCGCTTTTAACCGTGGGGACTTGGCTGCGTACGATATTCTAGCTGGCCACATTTCTTCCAACCCTCTCCTTGCAGAACATCGTGAAGGCCTCAGACAGAAGATATATCTTGCTGCTTTGACAGAGACGGTGTTCCGCCGACCACCTCACGACCGAGCTATGTCATTCCGGACCATCGCCGAAGAGACCAAAGTCCGACCCGACGAGATCGAGCACTTGATCATGAAGGCGCTGAGCTTAGGCTTATTAAGAGGTAGCATTGACCAGGTCGACGAGATTGCACGGATCAACTGGGTGCAACCAAAAGTGCTGGATATGCAACAAATTGATAACATGAGGCTGAGATTGCAGGAATGGGACTCGAGTGTTAACAAGCTAGGCAACTGGATCGAGACAGAGGGCCGAGACGTCTGGGCAGCGTAATATGGCGTGGCGTGGCGTGGCGTCTGGGCTGGATGATTGTGGGCATGTACAATAGACCTTCGAGCTTTGAGATGACAAAAGCATCAATTGGCATATTCAGATATATTGCCTTAACCTTGAATGATAAGAGACGAAGTTCATTGCTTACTAAAGTAAATAATTCCACCACCAGCACTTTTGTAACGTTTAAGGCGAGTCGAAAAATACTAAGCACAATTGCTAGAAGAAGCTTTGAAATACTTGATAGCTTTTCCAGGTCTCATTTGATAACGAATTTAATGCAAATTTGATATCTCAGTTTTTAGTTGTCTCTTTCGTCTCCTCCCTCGGTGTGCCCCCCAACAACACCATCCCAATAACCCAAGCAGGCCACCAAACGCACCACACCACAACCTGCGTATTCATGCCCCAGACGTTCCATCCAAACGCCGCCTCCTTCAACACTTCTCCAATGCCCAGTCCCCAATAGCTTGCTCCAGCGAATAGCACGGTCGTTGGCGCTATCGCCATCAGCAAAGTCGCCGAAAGCACAGCTATTATGGGTCTGCTGGCGAGCGGTCGTGTGTAGGTTAGGGGTGCAGAGAATAACCCGACAAGGAAGGCTAGAGAGAAGTTTAGTGTTGCGAGAGAGGAGAGGAAGAGGCCTAAGAGCAGGAGAGAGAAGGCTTTTATGAGGGAGTATTGCTGCTGGGTCGGACGAAAGATAGTGGTGAGAAGGTAGGAGAAGAGCGGCGGGAAAACGATGTTGAAACCCGCGAAGACGGTGAAGACTGCGGCCAGCAGCTGTTCTTGACGTTAGCTGTGAGAATTTTGGGGGGCTACTCGATTCTTACTGAAGCAGGTGTATGATTGAAGAGTAAGAGGGGTAGGACACCGAGAAATTGTGAGCCAGCTACCACTGCCAGAGGCAAGAAGAGCTCTCGTTCCCGAACGGTCAGAGCTTCTTTAGGTACAATAGCTTTTGCGTCGCCCTCCTGAACCACGGCTAGCGGGTGCGCTTTCTCTCCTGAAGATGCTGTTGAGCCGACCTTTGATTTCGGGAGCACTGGAGCCCCGCTCTTCACCCAGAGGAAGATGGCCATGATTGTGAAATTGCAAGCCACGAGCATAGCGCTGGGGAGATACGTCCCGATGCTGACGAAACGATTTGCTTGCATCAGCAGGTAAAAGAAAAAGCTCTGGTGAAGATGCTCCAGGAGGTTATTTAAGCTTCGAAAGGTGCTCTCAATCACTCTGCCCATAGCCATCTCGTCTTGCCAGCCTTGTCCGTAAGGTTGGAGAGTAACAGCATCCACATGGTAGGGAATAAAGCTGCTATGAGGGCCAGATGCGTGACCCAGTCCCTGATTCAACATTCCCCTGAGCATCGTCTTCAACCTATCTTGGTAGCTGTCTGTATGCTGCCACATTTGCTGCAGAGAAGCTCCGATCCCCATTTGACCGCTAGCAATGGCCACCACGGTATTCATGAGGTCTAGATTTGGAAGTTGACCATTGATACCATCATAGACAATATGTAGAGATTCAAACCGGTAGTCAAATGGATAGTCAATGGCTAGAGCTCCTTGCAAGGCTCCACTCTTCAGCGGTAGAGACTCGATGGACGGAGACTGATGAGTATCGTGATAGGCGTCAACCCATGCCTGCGGCCCAGCCCTACTGTCTGCCGTAATTAGGAAGATAATATCCTTGGACCATAGTGACCATCCTATCTGTATGTGAGTCTCCATGAACAATAGAAGTAAGAAAGTTCCAATTACTCTTGAAATATCTTGCAAGAGTGAGTACAAGAGCCACACCACTCCTGTTTAGCAACCCTTCCACATTTCTCCAAGCTCCCACAAGCACTATAGCCTCTGTAGCATCCCCCCTGGGCGCATGCAGGATAGCATATATGTTCTCTCCACTATATGTCTGCCCAGCACTCTTATATTCGTACTTTTGCCTGGCCACCTTAAGCCCAGACGCCTTTAGGAGCTCCTCGAGCTTATCATTCACTCTGTCCCCCAAGTATATTAGACATGTAATCAAAGATCTTCAATCTGACGTACTCAACATTGCTCCGCTCCCCCAATGCGTCCACTTCATGCTTATATCCTCGAAACACGTTCTGATCGCTGCCCGCGAAATAAGTGTGCACCTGCCCCGGCAGCAATGCGTTCTCTGATATATACGTTTTCCGCGAGTAGTCGTCTAAGGGGAGGACGAGCAGCCATGCGACACCAATAACAATGCATAGAAAGGACAGGTATGGCGGGACTTTGAGGAACCGGGGATCGCGTCTGAAGAGAGAGCCTGTGGCTTAGGGGATATTAGTATCTTCATTTCATAGCAAATTTTAGAGGTATACCAAGAAGCCCAGACATATTGAGGCGCTATAGGAAAAGGTTCTATAAGAAGCCGAGCATTTTGTACGTGGTTGACAACTGTCAGAATTACAAGCGGCCACCTTCGAAGGTGCGAGGCGACGCGATTTGTAGAATGTCAGGGGTAGCTTCTCCGGCCGGCATTTTTCACCATTTGAATTCAACCCGTAGAAGTACAAATACTATCAATTATTAATTTCAAAATGCTTTCTTTCTATGAACACAATTCGATCACCCATAATAGCAACCAATATCTCGTTTCCAAACGCCGACGCCGATACATGCAATACCTTTGTACAGGAGCCAACCACATACACTAAGCCTAGCTTTCATCTTCTTCATGGACCTAATCTTTGAGTGCTCCCAACAAGGCCTAGATTCATATCGCCACCGGAAGATGAACTCGTCGTAGGTAAGACGCCGAATCGTCCATACGTCTTTTGGTCGACCGAAACGTAATGCGGAAGTCTCCCCAGCAAATTAAGCTTCCCTTCTATCCATCTCAATATCCATTCTGGCGGCGCTAGGAATTTCAAATATCCTAAACCCCCTATTTTTGACAAAATTAGCCATTTTCCCTTCCGGGGAGTGCGAGCACTTACATCCGTAACCAAAAGCCAGCCCGCACATATGTCCCAAGAAACTCGTATTCGGAACTAAGAATGACACAAACAATACCATTACAAGCGGCGTAATCCACGTAGGTATTTGTGTTGTCCCGAGCAGGAAATAAGGATTCGCTCTATAAGTCTTGACGGCCTCCATCGCAAGCAGAGTAAAGACCCATATGCTATTATAATCACACATCAGTCCTCACTCCATAAAATATAATTTGACTTTAGGAAAAGTTCCATACCTAGCTCCCAAAACCGTAGTATTCATATGCAAAATACCTCGTTGAATGAAGGTATACAGTAGCGCCGGAATCGTTGACAGAGCTATAACACAATTAGCAACCCACAATCATTACCTAGGCTCACTATAGGATCAACAGAGAAATACCTACGCCCAAGGAATAAGGCCAATGTAGTCAACGTCCCATACTCTGCCTCAAATCTTTCCAAAAGGGGGGTCAAACTCAGTACATTGACCAGCGCATGGAAGAAGCCAACATGTACTAGGGGAAACGTATTCGTTCTGTACACTATTCGTCCCAGCTCTCATTAGTCTCTGCCTTTCTCTCACGACAGAAGTAGTAGAGGTGGCATGAGGAAAGGATAGGGGGTACAAACTGCTAGCTAACCCAATCTTCTCAGGCACCAGCGCCCCCCAAGCCTGCACATCCCATACACTCTGTATGCTGATCGCCCATAGAAGTATAATTACAAAAATAATCGAGCGCGTGAAGAGAGGGAGACGAAAAATGTAGGAGCGCATCCGCGCCGCCGAGAATTGGGGGAGACTCGGGGCCATCGTATCGATTTTGCAATGACAGCAGAACGTTGTTGGCTATGTTAAGTGGGTTGTCTAAGCGATCATTCGGATAATAGATCGTTTATAAGCATTGTTGTAATACAGGTTGGTAAGTAGAGACACGAAGAATGCTTCGAGGAAGAGGTACACGCGACAATAATCGCTTAGCGGAAAGGCTGCCAAAGTTGTGACAAGGCTGGCGTTGTAGATGATTACTGTGTCTGGGAACGGCTCTGCTTGGACATCATTGCGCCTGCTCATTCAAGCACCGCCGGGGTGACTGAGAAAGATAGTGCTGCATCACCACTTCGATCTTTTGGCATATATGGTGAGACGGACTACCTTTTTCATCGCTCCGGACGTCTCATTTGTAGCGGTCATTGTATATGTTCATATGCTTCTCGTTAAGTGGACTCCATTTACTGCTATAAAGTACAAATTCCCCTAGTTCCTCTCAAGCATTTGCCTTCGCCATTGTGTTCAACGCACTACCATTCTTGAACCATTCGATTTGTGGGGCATTAAATGTGTGTGCTAGCTTAACATCGAAACTCTCTCCGTCCTTGGGGTGCACCTTGAGCGTCATTGGCTTGCCAACAGCAAGCTCGGTGCACATCAAGTCAACCTTAGCATCATGTGGAATCTTATCATAGTCTTCTGGGTTGATGAATGTTAGTGGTAACATTCCTTGCTTCTTCAAGTTGGTCTCGTGAATTCGGGCAAAGCTTCGGGTGATGATGGCAAGGCCACCAAGATGTCTGGGCTCAAGGGCGGCATGTTCTCTAGAGCTTCCTTCACCGTAGTTCCAGTCACCAACAACGACCCACGGAATTCCCTTCTTCTTGTAATCTCTAGCTGTAGCTGGGACAGCGTCGTAATCGCCATTTGTGAAGTTCTTAATTTTGTTTGCCTCGCCGTTCTCCGAATTGATGGCACCAATCAACATGTTGTTAGAGATGTTGTCCAAGTGTCCACGATACTTAAGCCATGGTCCAGCCATTGAAATATGATCAGTGGTGGTCTTGCCCTTGGCCTTGATAAGGATAGGGATGTCAAGAGCATCCTTTCCGTTCCACGCCGAGAAAGGCTCGAGCAGCTGCAGACGATCACTCGTTGGAGACACGGCAACAGAGACGGAGGCTCTGTCCATAGGCGGACTTTGGTAAGTGTTCTCTCCAGCATCATAACCCTTTGCAGGCAATGCAGCACCATGAGGCTCGGCCAACTTGAATTCTTTGCCATCTTTGCCCTTCAACGTATCTGTGAGCGGGTTGAAGTGAAGGGACCCAGCGATAGACCTATCTACGAGTCAGTATTACTCTCTCTCTCTCTCTGACGCAAGAGGATTCTTACATAGCAACAACAAGATCTGGAGAAGTAACAAAGGAATGGGTTGCAGGATTGGCGTCGTTACGTCCAGTGAAGTTACGATTGTAGGATGAGACAATAGAGTTAGCTTCGCCCTTCTTGACGTCTTTACGATCCCATTGTCCTGAATTGAATATTAGCATTGGTTCTTCGGATATGAGAATAGAGAATAGGATGTTGTGTACCAATGCAAGGACCGCATGCGTTAGCTAGTACCATGCCGCCGAATTCCTCGAACGTTTGCAAGATTCCATCGCGTTCAATAGTTGCGCGAATCTGTTCTGAGCCCGGCGTGACAGTGAATAGAGACTTGGACTTGATACCATGATCAAGAGCATCTCTGGCAATAGAAGCTCCACGGGTCATATCTTCGTAAGAAGAGTTTGTGCAGGAGCCAATGAGACCGACCTTCATTTCTTCAGGCCAGTTATTAGCCTTTACGGCCTCACTGAACTTGGATATGGGCGTAGCAAGATCCGGGGTGAATGGACCATTGATATGTGGCTCCAATTCGGAAAGGTTAATCTCAATCAATTGATCGTACTCAGCGCCCTCGTCTTCTTTGAGCTCTTTGGCGTAGACCCGGGAGAAGTCACCAATATCTCGGCGCTTGGTAGCAGCAAGATAATCGTACATTCGGTCGTTGAAGGGGAAGAGTGAGGTGGTCGCGCCAATTTCAGCTCCCATATTACAGATCTGTTCACTTCTTAGTATATGAAATTTAAAGTTTATTTATTTTGTGGTTTTGGATGATACTTACCGTTCCCATACCAGTAGCAGAAAGAGTCTCGGTACCAGGGCCGCTGTTTCCAAGTCAGCTTTTTGTGTCCTCAATGCACTAGGAAAGAGCTCCAGGCCTAATTTTAAATCGGTCGGTCAATTTGAGACAGCTACTGACACAGTATCGAGCTCTAGAGCTCATAACAGGACAGCCTTTATGAATGAGAACAAAACTTACTGGTATTCAACAATGGCACCAGTACCACCCTTGACAGTCAAAATACCAGCAACCTTCAGGATGATGTCTATATGATGTTAGTCTGTCCATGTTCTGATCACTAGAAGACACTTATGCTTACCCTTTGGTGAGGTCCAGCCAGACAATTTTCCAGTCAGCTTGACACCAATAACCTTTGGTGCCTTCAACTCCCATGGAAGGTTGGCCATGACATCGACGGCATCAGCTCCACCGACACCGATTGCACACATTCCCAGACCACCAGCATTAGGTGTATGCGAGTCAGTTCCAATTAAAAGACCACCCGGGAAGGCATAGTTCTCGAGAATGATTTGATGGATGATACCAGAACCAGGCTTCCAGAAACCGATATTGTACTTGGCGCACGATGTGGCAAGGAAGTCATAAACCTCCTTATTGATGTCCTTCGCTCTCGCCAAATCCTTTGCGCCGCCGATTTGTGCCTCGATCAAGTGGTCGCAGTGAACTGTGGTAGGATTCGCCACGGAGGGCATGCCAGCAGACATGAATTGGAGGATTGCCATCTGAGCAGTGGCATCTTGACAAGCCACACGATCAGGCCGAAGTTTGAGATAGGAAACGCCTCTTTCAATCTCTTGGCCATGTGGATCGTCGAGATGCGAGTAGAGGATCTTCTCGGCGAAGGTGAGAGGACGATTGAGTCTCTGTCGCACAATTGAGAGATTCTCGCTCATCTTCTGGTAATTGATGAAGTTGCCCTTCTCATGGATGTTTTGAGCAACCTTCTTATCCAGAGGAGCATCGGATAGGGTTGCCATTCTCCTGGAGAAGGCAGCCCGCGGGGCCGCACGCAGAAGCTGTCGTGACAGCATGATGGCGGCAGGAGGAGCGGAGAAGGGGCGAGATACAAAGGAGAGGAGAAACAAGGAAGCAGAGATGCTGTAGGAGATGTAGATATGGAGGAAAGAAGGAAAAGGGCGTCTCGTCACGGACGAAGAGGAGGAAAAAGCAAGGTAGATTGGATGTACCGAGCTTAACCAGCCAGTCCAGCCTAGCAGCAACACACTGCGCTCGACTGCGCATGAGCTTATCGGTTACGGGCGAGGTGGGGGGCCAGCTGCGGGTCGGCCAATCAGCGGCCACCTGATTGCAATTGGCAGCCGCGACAGTGACGAAAACTTTGCAGGGAAACCGCGCAAAATGCAAGTAAAATGCGAGACCGGCTTTTGCCGCTTCGTGGCCAATGAGCGTGCGAGAATTCTGCCTGTAGACTTCATGAATTTTTCTCGTAACATTCTATATGCGAAGACCATGAGGCGAAGTTCAGCCTCTGTAGATCCTCCGTACACTTTATTTCTCCAACTTGCGTCCAGGAGGCCGAGGAATAGGGCCAGACAGACAGAAAGACGTCGTGGATTTCAGCCGCCGGAGCCGTGTTAATTGATCTTGATCGGACAGAAGGCCTGGTGGGCCTGTCGCTACGTGCAGAAGCACATTCACGGGCTGCCCTGCCCTTCCCGCGACGTCGAGCCTAGCCCAGCCTCGGCGGCTTCTCCATTGCTAGGATTTTGCCGGAAATCTGTCCAGCTATTATTTTTCTTATTTGGCTTGGTTACCAACAGCTCCACCTAGGATCTTCCTGCCTGTCACGGAAAGCAAAGCTGCCTCTGTCAATATCTGCATGCGCCTGTAGCTATGGGTATCTCTCAAAAGTCCACTAGGACGAAGACTAGGAGACGCCTCAGGTAATTTGTCCCGCACTGATTTGACCTTTGTAATGTTACGGTGAACCTAACAGTTGATCTTCAGGGACCTTGATCAGATATCCGCAGATCTCAAGTCACCCAAACATCTCCAGCAGCACCAGAGCACGAAAGCTGCAGAAGACCTCCCAGGTCTGGGCCAATTCTATTGCATTGAGTGCGCCAAGTGGTTCGAAAGCGAGCACAGCTTAGTGACCCACCGGAAAGGGAGCACACACAAGAGAAGGTAAGTTTGCAGGTATACCGCGACATGGCCAAAGCTGAATATGCACCCAGGGTAAAAGCGCTGAAGGACGAGCCGTATACGCAGAAAGAAGCCGAAGCAGCCATCGGTCTGTGTACGGATAACGGATCTCGACAGAACGCAAAGGATAATACCCAAGATGTGGAGGTAGAGATGGAGAACTCTGGGTTGCTCGAAGAGGATAGTGTGGTGACCTGAACATTTTCACATGGATCGCCACATTTCAGCACCATCATCTTGCACAGTTCCAAGACATTGCTGAAGTCTTAAAAATAAGATATGGGTATCACTCTATCTCACGCTACGGCCCTTTGCTGCTCGAGCAAGACCACTGCCTCGAGTACCGCGTAGCCCGCCACGCGCTGCACCACCTCTTCCTGCAGGTGCCGTACCCCCTCGACCACCTCCTATACGTGAAGCTGGAGCAGGGGTAGCGAATTTCGGTGTAGCTTTCGAGGATGTGGGTGGATTGTCGACGAAAGATGTATCAGTTGTTCTACAGATATTAGTATGAGAGAAGACAGATTGTGATTGCACACGCACAAGAAAGTAGTCTCTCCATCAATCTCGCCATGAAACCTTTCTGAATTCGTAGATCGACCTTTGAAAGAGTCAGTGCCGTCTGTACACGCCTATGTTTAACGCACCTAGTTGGTCCTCTTGATCTTTCGCTCTTCGAAAAGAATCAGGGATAGGCGCCTAATAAAGTTCAGTGAGATTCAGCCTCAATACTATGATAAGCATGCTACCTCTGGAAAGTCCACACAGAATGCATTCATATTTAAGCCGTACAAGAAACTCGCAAAGTTCTCACTGAACCGCGCCAGGCTCTCATGCATTAATTGCAAATGCATGAAATTGGCTTCTAAATCCGCCATCGAGTCTGACAGTTCTGCGAACGCGGGCTCAAAGGCATCCAGCGGTGTATCTGAAGCTCCTCCCAAACTCGATTTCCCAGATTCGCGAAGAGAGGATCGAGAGGATGGTCGCAGAGGGGTCGTTGGGCGGGAGAGAGGTCTACGACCTCCCGAGGCTGAGCGCTTCACGCTGCTCCCGGCTTGGGGAGTCGTAGAGGATGACATTACGCTTCAATAATCAGCTCAGTTACAGTTGTGGTTGTGATTGTGATTGTTACGAGGTGTTGATCTTCCGCGAGCAAGCCCTACGCGACGTGTAAAGCCAACCGGAACCAAAACCTGCCCCGCGATTTGCTTGCGCACGCGGCGCAAGCAGCCACAGCTCCGAATTGTGCAGGAAGATTGCGCACAATGATGACGATTTGTGAAAGCTTCAACCTAATGTAACCTGGGTGACTGAAGAGGATACGCAATGGGCGCCACAGCTTCAGGGAAATGAATAAGTTTGCTGACAGCAATACCGCAAAGATGCAGTAGTAATCTTTGTTTAGAGCTTTGACATAAATACGAAAATAGATCTACTATCAGCATCTCCTCTCTCGCCCGTTACAACAAGGTCACAAGGGCTTTCCATTATAACAATTTTGAGCGGGCAACACTCCCTCGCCCCGCCCTAGAACACTATTCATTCCACCATCTCATACGTCAATTGGCGCTTTTCCATGAAAAGAATAAGACCGTTTCCCGCTTTGAAGTCCAGTGTGACTAGGGTACATCATCATTCCGCACAAGTTGTCTCACTGCATTCGGCCGGGATCCTATGCCGAAAGGACGTAGCTGAATCGACTTTATACACCCGCTCACATCGCAATCCCTTCTATTCTACGGACTCCTTGCAAGTCCAAGATCTCCATGCCCTTGCGATAACACGCAGCAGCTCATTTTCCCGTACTCGTCCGCGCCTAACAAGTCCTCGTCATTGCGATCCGAACAGGCCGAAGGCGCAGTGGTTTAGTACTAGAAGCACCGGAAGCATCAGGGAAACGCGCATTTGTTTCACTACTTCTACACCATCCCCGGAGCCTCTAAAGAGCAGTATTGGTAACTGGGCTATTGCTATTGTCGTCTTTATCGCTGCAGCACTCTACGCCAGCTCTTCCAACACCGAAGAACCTCCAACAGAGCCAAAGCTAGAACAGCCCAATTTCGAGGGCCTCTTATTCCTACTCAAAGCCGAGGGTATACAAGACCCCAATATGGCAGACGCTGCTCTTCCGGGAAGAGTAAACAACTTGACGGCTGAAGAGGAAGAAAAATTGAAAGAGTTCTGGGTTGCAACACTTCAAGTATTCGGCGTATTGAAAGACCAGAAGGAGAACATAGATCCCACTCCAACAAGAGCTGAGACTGCCGAGTCTAAGAAGCCTAAAAAAAAGAGGTTTTCCGCTCTGCGTAGGAACAAGGGTGATGACTCGGACTCGACGTCCTCCAAGGACTCAGGCGCAAAGAGTGCAGCTGATGATGACAAATATGGCCAGACGAAGGAATTCCACGACGCGCTGGCGAACCAATCTCCAGAATCCCTCAGAGCAACTTTCTGGAGCATGGTAAAACATGATCACCCGGATGCGCTCTTACTACGGTTCTTGCGAGCGCGGAAATGGGATGTGGAGAAAGCATTGGTCATGATGGTTTCTACAATGAAGTGGAGACAAAAAGATATCCACGTCGACGACGACATCATGATAAATGGCGAGCTTGCCTTGCTTGAGGCAGTGAATGGGAGCGATCCCGCGAAGAAGAAGTTAGGAGAGGGCTTTCTGGCCCAGATGCGGTTAGGGAAGAGTTTCTTGCATGGGCTCGATAAAGGGGGAAGACCTATGTGTTTTGTGCGCGTGCGTCTACATAAGCAAGGGGAGCAGAGTGAAGAAAGTCTCGAGAGATATACCGTTTTCACGATAGAGACGGCGCGGATGATATTGGCACCTCCGGCTGATACTGCTGTAAGTAAAATCTCAAAGCTCTTGCACATGCCTGACAGCTAATTCATTACAGGCTATTATATTTGACATGACTGGATTCTCATTAGCAAATATGGTATATATTTCCTACCAACCTTCACACTGTACTTGCTTACATATTGCCAGGACTATACTCCAGTCAAATTTATGATCAAATGCTTTGAAGCAAATTACCCGGAAAGTTTAGGAGTCGTATTAGTGCACAAAGCACCCTGGGTGTTCCAAGGTCAATCTCCTCCAGTCCTCATACTTTTGATCCTTCTTCTAACTTTGACCAGGGATATGGAAGATCATCAGAGGCTGGCTAGACCCCGTCGTAGCCGCCAAGATCCAATTCACATCCAATGATCAAGAAATGGAAGAATACATCCCCCGCAAACACATTCCCAAGGAGCTTGGGGGCGATGAAGACTGGGCGTACCAATACATTGAGCCCGTGCCCGGGGAGAACGACAAAATGAAAGATACAACTACCCGAGATAAGCTTCTGCTCGAAAGAGAAGAGACAGTTAAGGCTTATGAGAAGGAGACGCTTGACTGGATCCAGGGGACCGGAGATGTCGAGAAGATCAAGCTGAAGAGGACTGAAGTTGCTGCAAGTTTAAGTGATGGGTATTGGGTTCTGGATCCCTATGTGAGAGCCAGGTCATACTATGACCGCGTGGGCCTGATTTCTGCCGGCGGCGTGCCGCAGTTCTATCCTCCTGAGAAGCATGAGGCTTCGGAGCCTGTTGCAAACGGGACGACCAAACCTGCGGAGACGTCCGCAGATGATGTGGACTAGACCATGACATGAGGCATAATCTTGAAGGGATGGTCTCTGTATTATTATACAATGCATAGATGTATAAAGAACGGCATGTTGGCGTTGGAATGATGAATGCTGGCCTACGAGAACTGGGGCGGTATCTTTTGGAAACAATGGAACAGAGCTTCTGTCCCCGGTGTCCTTTTAGAGCATTTCCGCCAATTTCTGTTTATTATTCATTTCGCGGCTATTTACTAATTGGTCTTCTCTTTCTCTTGCTAAAGCCCCTCACATCTTTGCCTTGATCTCCGCCAACAACGCCTTAAGCCCATCCATATCTGTCTTCTGCTGCGGCCAGCCAACTCCCAGCCCCTCTTGCACGCTCGGCTTCGGAATCATATGGAAATGCACCTACAAACAGAAACGAACTCGGTTAGCTTTTCTGGTCTCTTGAGAATTTCCCCTTCTTTCTCCAGATCTTCCCCAATCCATCACCACTAGCAAGAATTTGACATCAACTGGAACTTACATGATCAACCTCCTGATGTGCAATCCGCCCATTATTCTGCAGCACGTTGTAATTCTCTGCCCCCGTCGCGGAAACCAGCTTCTTGACCACGGGCAAGATCTCGGAGAGCGAGTCGTCGGGGATATCGGTCAGCTTTGCGCCATGGTGTTTGGGTATGACTAGCTTTATGACGTGGGCCGAATCATCAGCTTAAGAAGTCCTGATCTGGGATGGGGCTGGCATAGAATTGTAAAGGGACAGCAGAAGAGTGAAAAGGGGCAAATACCGCGTGGCCTCGTGAGAGGGGATTTATGTCTAGGAATGCAAGGACTTTGTCGGACTCGAAGAGCTTGAAGGAGGGGATGTCGCCTGGTATACATAGGTTAGCTGGATGCTAGCTAGGGACATACGAAGTCTGGGGAAGCATTGGACTTGCCCTTGACGATCTTGCAGAAGATGCACGCGGCCGAAGTTGCCATGATTGTGGTGTCTGTGGCGGGGCTTGCGATACCTTGATGGATGGTTATGCTTGCGGAGGGGAACTTGAGGTTGAGATGGCGGGGTTGTGGAGGAAGCTCGGGGTGAGCTTCCTTGGGTAGAGGGCTGCAGCTGGGCACGTGTTGTGTTAAAGAATCAGCTTGCTTCGTTCATAACTTTAATTGATCGTAGGCCTTGACTATCATTCATAATTGATCTTGTGAGCATTTAAGAGGCCAAGAAACTCGTGAGTTCAGAAGCAGGTTGCAAGTTGACTCTTCAGACCATCTGGACGTCCTTCACTTATCGTGTTACTCTACTGCTACACACGAGTTTGCGAATGGTTCTTTCAATTCCACGCGGAATAGACCTACTGCTTCATACTAGAGAGCTAACAACAGAATCTTTGCACTTTACGTGAACCTATGCTGATATCAAATACCCAAGATTAGTTGAGCATTCTTGAAATGGATCCTACTACCATTTGAGCATGACTACAATTGAAGGTGCATGCGTTGACACAGATGGACGCGATCATAAGCCCGGTGGAAGCGTAGAGGGAGTAGAATTTAGAAAATGAGATCTACCAGATGGTCTCAAAACCATTCGTTGATGTTGGAGTTCTACCATCTGTAAATCAGGAAATACAGAACTTATAGATGGGCTGTTCCGAGGTATGCCGCCAGTCAAATGGCTGATGCTGGGTTATCTTCGGGCGCTTTGCGTAAGTGGTATATGGTCTGAAATAAGCATATTTTCCAGTTGGAGTGGGACAAGCTATCTCAGAATTCATTTCTTGTCAGTATTTTCCACCGCCAAGTTGCGATCCTCCACTAACATATCCCCCAAGGCCTTTTACCAGAGATGACCGTGGCTCATGCCCATAATACTCCATTCCTCCAATCTTTGAAACCCAACTCTGCTTAGCAGATATCACTTTTTGCTTTTGCTTCGTTCGATCCCAACACTGTTTTTCCGCTCAGAATTCCTTTTTGCAATTTTTCTACCAGGCCAAGCGAGGTTTCGCCGCCCAGCAAGCGAGCTTTAGACAACCAGAGCCAAGTTTCTTATTGAGACCGAGTAGCTTTATTCTCTTACAAGGCTGAACCTCCAGCCTTCTGCATACTCTTAAGCCAATCACATATTCAGACGAGCAAAGCTGGCTGGGCTGGCTTCACTCACACCCGTGAAACTACATCAAGCAAGCAAGCAATCTAGCCAAGCAGGCATCGATAACACGGCTCTGGATCTAGTGAGCTTGAGATCGCATCGAGGCTTCAACGTATAGATATCTTTCACAACACGAAAACATCGTATGAGCTTCTGGGTCTACGTCAACTCAGCATTCGAGATACAAGGCCTTTCTAGCTATCAAAATGTCGACTTACCGTAGCACACCACTCTTTGGCGGGGCTCTTATCGTCGACCTCCCCTCCACCTTCGCGGACGTCAGGTATATGCGCTCCCCTAGACTCATCTTTCATCGCTCGTTAGCTAATCGAATGCAGCACAATCCGCCAAGTCCCAGACCACCAAGAAGTCTACCTTGACAAAGATGGCTTCACAAGCATCATCTTCGACATCACAGAGCGAGTGGGTGTAGCAGGAAGCGGCCCCGCCGTCGACGGCGCAGCGCTCACGACGCACCTCGAAGACATCGTCGACTCCGACATCGACACCGTCAAGGTATGGAATACATCCAACACCCAATTTTCCAAGCTCCCGTAAGCAAAGCCAACCCTCTCTTCATTCCAAGTCCTCACACTTTTTATTTTCTTTTACTCTTTGAATCTTTTCAACCAAAAAAAAAAAGAGGGCTACTAAATCACGTGGAATAGAGAGGGCACGCCAGCATACACGCTCATTGCGTCTCAGACTCCGCCTCCGGCTCCGGAGTCCACGGCGCCGGATTTCACAGCTATCGTCTTGACGCTCATTAGGCTAGAGAGGGAGAGCACGGATGTCTTGGTCACGATCAACGTCCCGCACATCAAGGGGGAGTATACGGAGGAGGAGGTCGATATGCAGGTGGGCAAGCAGGGCAAATTGATCGAAGGGGCGGTGGAGATTGCGGCGAAGATCTGGGAGACATTCAAGATCAAGGACTGGGGGCTTTTTGACGAAGTTTAGGAAAGGGGGATTCTGATTTTTGGGGGGTGGTTTTGACTTGGGCGGAGGGAAGGGGCATGAAGGGGCTGGTGCTATGATTTCATGAGACATGCGAACGACTGGATGAGATTCATAGGAGCGATATATCGCTGATCTAGGGAGGAGATGGGATGGGCTGGATTGGAAACAGGTCTAACATGAGTAGATAGTGAATGTAGACCAGACATGACATGATAAGAGAATCCGTTTTTTTTTAAAGGCACCAGCAGGCCTAAAAGCTAGGACGGCGAATTTTCAGACGAACCGCCCATTCAGGACGAATTATGAGACGTGGAGCATCTAAGAACTTGCGTCTCATATTTCAATCCCTTTGTCTAGCATGAAAGTCATGATATCGATTATCTGAACTTGCGCAAAAAATCACTAGAACCGTGTTCTCTCATGCATTCTTCTCGGAGGAATATGTAAAATGCAACCCCTTAGATCTAAGCCTTGCTTTATATTTATGCCGTTTCTGCAGAAGCATAATGATACAAACCTCCAGCTGCCTCTCTCGAGCCTGTTCTGGTTTTCGAATTCCAACTCAGAGCACTTACAAAGAATCGGCACACCAATCACCCGTTAAAATCCTTGCTTTGGCTGACTGAAACAACAGCATATGTTTTAGGGAAATCGGGTGAAATGCCTGTTATCTATGTGGGTGGTATAGCAGACCTCACCACAACAATAACATTCGTGACTGGATTGCACTGCCAGTTTTTCTGATATGAATGGAGTCAGTACCCACCTTCTACCTTTTCAGGAGTCACTTGCGATCAGATATATACTTTAGATTGTTCTATCGTAGACTTCCATTCAGGGGCTCGTCAAGTCTAGGAACTCCAACTTCCTCGCCACACCCACCAGCTCATCACCCTCCGGAGCCGTCTCCTTACCCTCGTCGATAACCACTTCCTCTATACTAACGCTCTCCATACTCTTCTCCCTCGCCCTCGCCGCCGCCTTATGCTCCTGATATCTCTTCCCCACAAGCGCCATAATCTCCTTCTGCGGACTGCCCGGGTTCTCCTCCCTAACCAACCTCATATTCTCCCTCACAAACACCTGGTACTCATTAACGCCACCCTTCGTGCCATTCGCACCTCCTCCTCGGGGCACAGGCTTAACCTGCACCAGCCTGCTCTTACAACTCCCGCACCGATGCCTCTCTGGATCAATACTCCTACTATGCCTACTGAACTCTATCCCGCAATTCTCGCACTCCCACACATACTTGTACTCAATCTCGTAACTATGCTTGGTCGTGACCTCGATGCCCCGATCCCCAAACACGCGCGACACCTGCGCAGCCCACGCCTTGAACTCCTTGCCGTGCGGATTCGTCTTGACGCCCGACACCATGAAGTTTGCCAGGTGGCAGAACTCGTGCGCGATGACGTTCAACAGCCTGTCTTCGCTGTCGATTACCTTCTCGGCCAGCTCGATGGCTGCGTGGTGCCGGTATGTGACGGGCGGCTTGCCGGAGTCTGGATCTAGGGGTCGCGAGCGGATCGTCTCGCGCTTCCAGTTTGCGCGGCCGGCGGTCGTGTTGAGCTTCTTGGACCAGATTAACTTGATGCCGCCTGTTGAGGCAGCGAGGGTGGAGAGCTGATTGTGCGTTATGGTGGTGTCGAGTTCGCTGAGGAAGGACTCTGCGAGGGAGTGTTTCTTTTCAGCGAATACTTTCTTGGCTACTTTTGTGAGGTGGTCCTGGTTTGTTGCTTTCTTTCTCGTAGAGAATAGGAGGGTGCCCCTTGTGGATTGGAGTTTGGGTGTTGGCTGGAGTTTTTTGGGCGGAGAATATTCGTCATTCCAGTCATTGACGACGTCTTGGGCCCAGAAATTGTCTGTACTAGGTCGGTGGGGAGTTGATGGGATTCGGGGGAGCTTTTTTGGAGAGACCAGGCCTTTGGGTCTAAGTTCAGGACTCCGAGGTGGTGTTGTAAATCGAGTTGTTTTGGATACTTTCCTGGGCTTATTTTCCGAAGGCGAGCTAGATACACATTGAGGCTCGTTTCTAGGCGGGAGGTGAAGCAACTTACTATCGCAGGGTGAAGGGATCTTCAATATCAGAACTAGAATCAACTGTCTCCCTCGGCATCGTCGCTTCCGCGCTTGTTTTACCCCTCTGCTCCTGTAACTTCTGTTCAGGTGAAACCGAATCCTCATTGTCACTTCTTACGAGGCCCTTTACAATCTTGTCAATGGCATCATCTTTCAATGTCAGACGATCCATCTCCTTTTCCAGCCCCTCATCTTCCGTCTCCGGCCTTCTCCCTCTCACTAGTCGTCTGGGCGTTTTGCGTGGTGATGGGATTGCAATCTCCGAAATATCCTCTTCTGAAAGCGAACTATCATTGACGACAAAATCGGACAAGTCATCGCCACTCTCTTCCTCGGAGCTCGAAGCCGACTCAAGTTTTGCTCGTCTTGGTGGCCGTCTTGACGATTCCTTGGTCTTGGCTCCTTCTTCTTTTTGTAGATCTCTGGACGGAGCTGCTCTCATGCGGTTCCTCCTCGGTGGTTGAGCTTCATCCTCAGATTCCTCGTCCGACTTAGGACTAGGCGATCGTTTCGGCGAGACGGTCTTCTTTTCCACCTCAACCGGAGTCACTTTCATCCTCGTCTTCCTCGACGGGAGCCTATTCTGACATCCATCATCCTCGAGATTCAGAGATGTCGTGGCCGGCTTGTGCTTCTTCGGCACGGCACTGGCCTCTTTTCGTTGAGGCGCCTTCAAACAAGTTTTCCTCTCAGATGCAGCAAGTGGACGTAACAAAGGATTATCATCTATCCTCTTCAAAACCCTCTTTTTCTTAGTCACCGACCGTCCTTGAGCCATCGTCACTTTTCCGTCCTCTTCTGATCCTGTAGCATCGTGTTGTGCAGCTCCGTCCCGTGACTGTGTTGATGACTTCGCTTTTGTCCTTGCTTTGGGGGCTGCTCCTCTCCCTTTGCTGAGTAATAACTGGTCTAGATCCGGGAACTCATCTTCGCTGTCTTCTACTACCAGTCTTGCCATTTTTTCGTCGCGGTGATGAGCTACTTTGACTCATATCGAAGAGTTCGTGGAGTTGAGGTCTGGGACGTGTGTATGCTACGCGGTTGGCGGGGTGATTTGGCAGATGTGGATAAGCGGATCAGAACCCCTTTCAATTTGCATGATCATGGCAACAATGATTTGAACGCGACAATATTCGTAAGAAATATGTGAGAGTTGAATCATCTATTGAGAAATCTCACTCTTATTATCGTGACACGAGAGGGGGATGCCCTGGGTCTCGAGCTATGATGGAATATCAGTTTGTATGTCACGAAGTCAAAACCATTGAATTTATTATTTTTTTCTTTGGCACACAACCAGATTAAGACCAATCCTCTATAGGGTATCCAATGGATTCCAATTGATCATAATGTATGCAATGGAAATTTGCATGTCATCATCAAGACGCCTTTATGCAATGCAAACCGGAAAAAACTCTAAGAGTTACAATTCTACAACATGATCATACCAGCGCCAGCCATCCCCGCCACCAGCACATACGCACCCAGCTGCAATAAACCCATGTCGAATCTCGGGACTACGACAGCGCCCGCCGCGCTCTTCTTTGTAGATGTAGAGCTGGAGGTGGAAGAGCCACTTGTAGCGGACGCGGCAGCAGCGACGTTGGTAACAGTTCCGGTACCAGCGGTGCCTGCCTGACTGAGCATAGCCTTGCAAGCAGAGCTTGAAGATCCACTTTGTACCTTGGCATTGCCATTGAAGTCGCAAGCGGTGGAAGCCTTGCTCTGAGTGCTGTAATATTGATCGAACGCGAACGACAATTTCTGGGCCGAAGAGCACATGGAATAGGCGCCGTAGACGCCGGTGGTTCCATTAGCAGTAATGCCCGCACAAGCACTATTGTCAAGACCGCAGACAGTACTGAATAGAGTGGAGGTCTCGTTGCCGCTTAGCCCACTACTGGCAACGCAGCTGAGGGAGGCGACCATGCAGCTGCAGAGATCTGGGTTCGCGATGGGCGGAAGAGCGCTGGCCGCGGCCCAGGCAGAGCCAGTTGCCGGGCAGGCCTGGGCAGCGGTGTTGCTGACGGTATAATCTGCAGAGGATGTCGAACTTGGGGTAGCGAGGGCCAACTGGCTGGAGAGAACAGTGTAATCAGCTAATTTACTAACAGTGCTGCCAGAGACAGAGACAAGACCTGATGCGAAAGTTAGTCAAGATTAAAGAACAATGTGTCCAGAGAGGATTACCGTAATCGTTAGCCTCTTGGAAGTACATGTAGACAATGCCGCCGGACCAGACATTAGTCATGTTTTCACCGTAAATGGCCTGGACTTCGGTAAACTGACGTGGTTGGACAGTGTTGCAGCCATACTCAGCGAAGAATGCTGGAACCGAGTAATTGGCGAATTCCAGAGTCCTCTGGTCGTATCCTGACTCGGTGTACGAAGAAGCACCACACCAAGAATAGATGTTGTATCCCCAGAAATCGATGGCCTCAGAAGCGTCGCCACAGTTGAAGTAATGAGCAAGATTGGTGCGAATGGTGGCGTCATCGTTGGTCGCATATCCCACGCCAATGGTTCGGTAGTTCTGGGTCTTGATATACGATTTCATGTCACGCACAGCGGCCTTCACGAAGGCGCTCGCTACGGTGTTGTTGGGATCGTTTGAGACCTCGTTCCCCGCGAAGAAGCCCAGAACGTTGGTATAATTGGCCATGGCATCAACCACTGCAGCATAGTCGGAAAAGAGTTCCGTGTTCCATTCGGGAGAGTTTCGATTGATAGAGGAGGTGGGATTTGAAAGATCCTGGATGAGGTAGATCTCGTTCTCCTGCAACAGGTTCATGCAAAAGGAATGGTCGAGCGAGGCATTGATAGCGTAGACACGAATGGTGTTTGCTCCTAGTGCCTTGATGAGGGGAATATCTCGAGTACATCCAGCTTGATCTGCTAACGGATCCGTGAAAGAGCCATCAGAAGATGTAGTGCCGTTGGAGCTGACATCTTGTTGGTATGCTACTCCTCGAATAAAGAATTCTGTACCATTTTCGAAGAAGAAATGAGATCCCTTGTAGACGTCCATGTGTCAGCGACAAGAGCTTTCGAGCCATGTCCCTTGAGGGTCTTGCATACCTTGATGACGATGGGAGTAACGTCTGCAGTAACAGATGTAGCGAAGAAGAAAGCACCGCTGAGCGCAGCTGCAGCGATGGAAGCAATGCTGAATGTTTTCATGATGGCAGGATTAAATGTGTATTATTGGAATGTTGTACATGTACTCCCCTTCGGAGGACCAGATGGACGAAGCCGAAGAAGCGTATTGCAGGACTTCAAAACTTGCTGAATGAAAGAAAAGTCTGTCTCAAGTCGCGACTGCTTGAGCAGGTGGCAAGCTAGGACGTCGAGCTACCTCGAACCTTATCGGCGAGCGAGCGACTGCAGAACGAGGCTATCGGAAAGCCGCGATATACGATGCCAATTGAAGCACGGTGTTGACGAAAAGCCACACGAAGATCACAAGAAAGATAGTGAACTAGAAAATGGAATGAGATCTAGAAATCTAGACACAAGCATGACTGGGAGAGAAGCAGAAACACGGGTCCTCCGACTTGAAGTACGGAGGTGTTTTGAGTGTTTTACAATAGCGCACGCCCATGTGGGCTGCCGCGCAATGTGCTAGAGCATGTCCGGCAGTGCAAGATGAAGGGTACGCAAACTACGGGTACGTCACTCTCTCCCTTGCCAGGCGTGTGCATACTCACCGTCTCTGAGCAACCCTCTCCAGAGCGTTGTGAATGGCTTCCAGTCTCCAAGTAGTGAGGTTGAGATGAAGTAGTTGGACATTGTTACACCACCTACATCTCGACTCTACCTAGTGCTAGTGTATGGTGTGTGGTGCTGCACGTCAACGTCCCGGCACTGTTTTGGTCACCACTCAAATGATCCTTTAGCACGTGACAGCCGTTGAGAACTGAGAGGCGCAAGATGCCGCGCAGTCAAGAGTCGATGAAGCCTGCAATATGTGCCCGTGATAAGTACTGTAGAGGCCAATTCCAGCAAAGTAGTACTTCTTAGAAGCTCGTCCCGGAAAATCTCCACGGATCATATCGAGCCTAGGACAACAATGTATCTTGGTATCCGGCAAAAAAAGCTTACCCAACCGCAGATCATCTCATTAGACACAGTGTTTCATGAACAGTGAAGATACAATGCTTCCACAGGTGCCCTTGTTGCAAAACGAGAGTTTGCACTTACCAATACCTCAACGCATGAAGACAACCTGGCGGGATAGACGTCACTTCTAGAGTAGAGGGAGGATCAGAATTCGGGAACGAGCCAATGTGATTTGTCCAGTCAAGCTCATCTTGAGTGTCGAATGTATCAGACGTGTATCAGACGGTTGGAGACGTGCGGCTCAGCCGCGGCTTCAGCGTCAAGGTGAAGCGTTGCCGGCTTCAGAACATGTCAAAAATAGGTGATGCGCGCCTGGGGATGCGAGCGATCCTACTTCGGATCACGATGAGAGAGTCGATTGAGTGTAGTGAGATGAGAGATGTTTTGAGGAAGTGGGTTAGGAATTGGTTGGACGTGGGACAGCCGTATCTTGCATCTGTTGTAGCCCCCTTGTGTTGCGGCGTTAAGAAAAGGAGCCGCCAGTGTCTCTCCTTTTCTTGCCCTTTACGAGGCTTCCTAATGTAGGGATATATGGCCCCCTTTGGCGCGCCCCGGACGTGATGTGCTGTGCTCCCCCCCATTTCCGCAGCTCCGGATTTTCTGCTTTCAAAACACTTTTGCTGTTGATTCGCTGGCAGCCTCTGGATAACCAATCAGTCTCTGAATTGCTCTATCCTATCTGGCGTATCCTAGTATCCTACTGCCCCGCCGCCGTCGACACAGGCGCGTTGAGTCTATTTTGGGTCCTTCACCCCCCGTACGAAAGGAGTTTAGACAGGTACGAAAGACTTTTTTCTCTCCGCTAACCTTGCGGTGCCGGGGCAGTCGCATGCCGGAGCTCTCGGACTGGATTGGCGTGGTGGAGGAAGAGGGGGCATTGTGGGATGTGTACGCTGTGTCTGTACTGTCCTGGTTGGATGTACTCCGTAGAGTGCAGTGCTCCGCCTGCCTATCGCTTTGCCCCCCTGGAGATCTCATCTCGTGTATGTATGTACAGTCTATTAACTCACTCTCACTGTGACTGTGACTGTGACTGTGACTGCCCTCTCGTACTGTCGCGATCTTCGCGCCACTCACGAAACGGGGCTGGAGAGTGGCGAGAGTGGCGATTGTGGCGGGTGCGCTGGGCTGGTACTGGTGGTGTGAAAGGACTGAGCACACGATGTGTAGATCACGTAACCATAGCATGCCATCTTCCCGGGCAGGCTCGTCAGAGGCGTGCCACCTGTTCTGTTCTGGACAGTCGGTACCAATCTACATGTAGCCTGTCCTTTATTTGGATTTTCTTTCGAGACTGATATCATGGCTAATTGTTTCAGAGCCGGTCCGGTCCTTTCTCTCATGAGGGCTCATTTCTCCTGAAATACCCTGAATGAGAGAAGAGCCAGGCCGGGGCCGGGGTTGACACTGAGAGACGCGCCCCTGTCGACCGTTGGGTTGGGGGAAGGGGGAAGGGGGAAGGGGGAAGGGGAGCGTTCAGTTGATGCATGAAGCAGCAGCAGCGCACCCTCCGCGGTTCCGGAGGGCTCTCGTTTACGAAGTACTGTACGGTACAGTGAGTGCTTGCTTGCTAATGCTGCAACGCAACAATTAAACATTTGGCGCGTCTTCAGCCCCTTTTACGCTCCTGGTCTGCCCCTTTTATTCTGGTGGACGGGGACGGGACTGCGTGATCCAAGAGAGAGACAAGCCCTGTGGGAATAGCCCCAGCAGACACGAGCAGCACAGGACTCCTGACGCTGAGAAGAAAAGTCCCGGAGGTCTACTGCACCAAGTACTGTACTGTACCGTACCTGTCGTAGTGGACTGCAGTGACTCTCTTTCCTCGCCTCTATCATCAGCAAGCACCAAGGAGAAGTGTGATCGTTATCCGCCAGCAGCGTCATCGCTATTGCTGAACCCTGACATATCGCATCTGGCTCAAGGCGCTCTGGTTTGATTATTCCGATGCATCATCCGTCATGGAATGATGGTCTCTGGCTGGGGTCAGAGGCCGTCGAGACTCGAGACTCGAGACCGTCAAGCTTTCCAGCTTTCCAGCTTTCCAGCTTCGAGGAAGTAAGAAATGGGCGACGGGGGACGGGACTGTCAGAAAGAGTGGCGGAGGGGCTGTGGGTACGGGTACGGGTACCTACCTACCTGGTGAGGATCATAAGCTGAGATGCCACGCCTTGTTTTGGGGGGAGTCGGCCTTGTATGCCCTGCGCTGCTCTCTCGTCCAACAGAGAGAGAGAGAGAGAGGGAGAGAGTCAACAACAGCCAACTGCAGAGAGAAGCTGAAGAAGAACAAGATGGTTGATTGCTGATTGATAGATAGATAGATTGATTGATTGTCCATCGTCCATCGTCCATCGTCCATTGTAGATGCCGTGCACCACCAACCATGACTCTGCTGCCCTCTTTTGGTCTCTCTTCTTCCTCTGCTGCCCTCTTTTCGTCTCTCTTCTTCCTCTCTGCTCTCCGTCATCCCTATCGGGTCTTCCCTGCAAGCACAGCCCACATCATCAGCCAGGGACGGTCAGAATCCCAGATGGCAGTGGCACTATTCCCCATTCAGAGAGGATCCCTCCTCCCTCTCTTCTCCTCCCTCTCTTCTCCTTCATTGTCCCCCCCTTCGAAACTAGATTTCAGTACGTTGTGGTGCTCCACTCCACTGGCCAGGAAAGAAACGTACCGCCGCTCTCTCCTCCTGTGCCCTCTTCCCCCCCTTCCCCCCCCAATTGCATCTGCATCTGCATCTGCATCCGCCTCCGCCTCCCTACTCTCCTATCCCTTCCCTCTCTCCTCGCTGCACTTCTGCTCTCTTCTTCTCACTCTTCCTTCTACATCACAGCAACTCCTCCAGAGTCGTGTGTGCTGCGCTGCTTGACTGATCGATCGATTGTCCTCTTTCACCTTCGCTATCCTCAGTCCCGTCCGGCAACTAATCCACTCGTTCGTTCGTTCGGTGCGCATATCCATTGTCCATCTCCATCTATTTTAGGGCGACGCGAGGCGGTTCACCAAAAGACTTTGCCAGCCCCAGTCCCAGTCCCAGTCCCAGTTAATCTTCAGGCCCAAACCGCACTAGCCACATTGTCCAAGCAACACTACACGCACTCCACGCCAAAACTCTTGCCTTCTGGAAAAACAACCTGACCCGCCCGCTCCTGCCTTGTTTCCTCCATCGCTCTTTCTTCGTCTGGTCTGCACCACTCGACACGGCCATACACTCCACCCTCTCTCTCTCTCTCTCGCGGTCTGCCTTCGTTTTTCGCTCTGTTGAGGGAAGGAGCTGTTTGTTCGTCCCGTACGTTCGTTAATCAACTCCGCCAGAAAACGCATAATCCCTTTCCCTGGTTTCGACGGTCGCACTAGGGGGCTGTCAGCACGAGCCAGCCAACCCCCTTTTTCACTTCCTTCCAACTCCAACCACCGTCCAGCACCACCAGCTTCTCGAACGCTGCTGTCTGCGACACTGCACAATTAGCACTTGGGCATTCAATCGTTCTTCCAATGTGCACGTAAGAGTGAGTTGGCTGCTCTCTTGGCTCTGCTCTCGCAGCTCCAACCCACCACTGTCCTCCCTCGTTCGCCTCGCGTCAGATTCGAGACGGGAGGGCAATCATCTCAAAACCCGGACGTCTGGTGTCCATCACCATCATTATAGCCCGCATTTGCTGATTTCTTCACGTCTCTGTAGGTCGTCCTTCTTCTGAACGCAAATCATGTCGGGGCATCCTCAGGGCCAAGGCCAAGGCCAAGGCCACTACGATGAGGCCTACGGCCATCAGGGGAACACCGATTCCTACTATCAAGATGATCACGGACAGGCCTATCACGATCAACACGGAGGCTACGCTGATCAGAGCCATCACCAGCAAGGTGGTGACGGATACTATGATGAATCGTAGGTTTTCCATCTCGAGTTGACAGTGACAAGTTTCATGGCTGATCATTCTTCATCAGTGGATACTACAACGCAGATGCCAACAATCCCTATCAACACGAGGGCGGGTACTACGAAGGCCACGACGGTGGCCATGGCGGCGGCCAGTACCAAGATGAATACTACAACGACCAGTACTATGACCAGGGAGCTCAAGCTGCTGGTCAGCACCCGCAAGGAAAGCGTCGTGGGGATTCCGAGGAGGATTCCGAGACCTTCAGCGATTTCACCATGAGATCTGACATGGCTCGCGCTACCGACATGGATTACTATGGACGTGGTGATGAACGCTACAACAGCTATAACGAGGGTCAGATGGGTGGCCGCGGTTACCGACCTCCTTCGTCTCAGATCTCCTACGGAGGCAACCGCTCGTCCGGAGCCTCAACGCCAAACTACGGCATGGACTATAACAACGTTCTCCCAGCTGGCCAGCGCTCTCGAGAGCCATACCCTGCATGGACTTCTGACGCCCAGATTCCGCTGTCAAAAGAGGAGGTCGAGGACATCTTCTTGGACCTCACAGCCAAGTTCGGTTTCCAGCGTGACAGCATGCGTAATATGTACGATCACTTGATGACATTGCTTGATTCTCGTGCTTCTCGCATGACTCCCAACCAGGCACTTCTCTCGCTTCATGCCGATTACATTGGAGGTGATAATGCCAATTACCGAAAATGGTACTTTGCCGCCCATCTGGACCTCGATGATGCGGTCGGATTTGCCAACATGAAGTTGGGCAAGGCCAACCGTCGGACCCGCAAGGCGCGCCGTGCTGCCAAGAAGAAGGCAAACATGGATCCCCAGAACGAGACGCAAACTCTCGAACAATTGGAGGGAGACAACAGTTTGGAGGCGGCTGAATATCGATGGAAGACTCGTATGAACCGCATGTCCCAGCATGACCGGGTTCGACAGATTGCTCTGTACCTCCTCTGTTGGGGTGAGGCTAACCAGGTCCGCTTCATGCCCGAGTGTCTCTGCTTCATCTTCAAGTGTGCGGATGACTACCTCAACTCCCCAGCTTGCCAGAACCTGGTCGAGCCCGTAGATGAGTTCACGTACTTGAACAGTGTGATCACTCCGTTGTATCAATACTGTCGTGATCAAGGTTATGAGATCCAAGACGGCAAATATGTGCGTCGTGAGAGAGACCACAACAAGGTCATCGGTTATGATGATTGTAACCAGCTGTTCTGGTATCCCGAAGGTATCGAGCGGATTGTGATGGAGGACAAGTCACGACTTGTTGACCTCCCACCTGCGGAACGCTTCTTAAAGCTGAAGGAGGTAGCCTGGAAGAAGGTCTTCTTCAAGACCTACAAAGAAACTCGATCATGGTTCCACCTGTTGATCAACTTCAACCGCATCTGGGTCATTCACATCACAGCCTTCTGGTTCTTCACCGCCAAGAACTCGCCCACTCTCTTGCTCAAGCACTACGAGCAGGAAGTCAACAACCAGCCACATGGCTCTGCTCAATGGTCCGCTGTTGGCCTGGGCGGTGGTATCGCTTCTATCATCATGATCATGGCTACAATTGCTGAGTGGATGTACGTTCCCCGACGATGGGCTGGTGCTCAGCATCTCACGAAACGGCTGTTCTTCCTTCTCGGTGTCTTGGCTCTCAATGTTGCGCCCAGTGTCTATATCTTCATTGTGCCAAACACGCAGCATACAAAGCTGGCCCTGATTCTCGGTATCGTGCAATTCTTCATTGCGTTGACAACGTTCTTCTTTTTCGCTGTCATGCCTATCGGTGGTTTGTTTGGCAGCTATTTGACCAAGAACTCGAGACAGTACGTTGCCAGCCAAACATTCACTGCTAGTTACCCACGTCTTGTTGGTAATGACATGTGGATGTCTTACGGCCTGTGGGTGTGCGTCTTTGCTGCCAAGCTCGTTGAATCCTACTTCTTCTTGACGCTGTCAATCCGTGATCCTATCCGGTATCTGTCGAACATGAAGATTACAAGCTGCCAAGGTGACAAGATTCTGAAACAGTATCTCTGCCCATATCAGCCAAAGATTCTTCTGGGTCTGATGATCCTCACTGATCTTTGCTTGTTCTTCCTCGATACGTTCTTGTGGTATATCATCATGAACACCATCTACTCTGTGTCTCGATCTTTCTTCCTCGGTGTTTCCATTTGGACACCCTGGAGAAATATCTTCTCTCGCCTGCCCAAACGTATCTACTCGAAGGTTCTCGCGACTACTGACATGGAAATTAAGTACAAGCCTAAGGTGCTCATTTCCCAAATTTGGAACGCTATTGTCATCTCCATGTACCGCGAGCATTTACTCGCCATCGACCATGTTCAGAAGCTTCTTTATCATCAAGTCCCTTCGGAACAAGAAGGCAAGAGAACCTTGCGCGCACCCACCTTCTTCGTGTCCCAAGAAGATCGTTCCTTTGAGACGGAATTCTTCCCCGCCCAGAGCGAGGCCGAGCGTCGTGTATCTTTCTTCGCTCAATCTCTCTCGACACCAATCCCAGAACCTCTTCCGGTTGACAACATGCCTACCTTCACTGTCTTGATCCCCCACTACAGCGAAAAGATCCTTCTCTCGCTCCGTGAGATCATTCGCGAGGACGAACCATACTCCCGTGTCACCCTGCTCGAGTACTTGAAGCAGCTCCATCCTCACGAGTGGGATTGCTTTGTCAAGGATACCAAGATTTTGGCTGACGAGACCTCTCAATTCAACGGTGACTATGAGAAGAATGAGAAAGATACCGCCAAGAGCAAGATCGACGATCTTCCATTCTACTGCATTGGCTTCAAGTCTGCCGCGCCGGAATACACTCTTCGTACCCGTATCTGGGCATCCCTTCGCTCTCAGACTCTGTACCGTACCATCTCTGGGTTCATGAACTACAGCCGAGCTATCAAGTTGTTGTACCGTGTGGAGAACCCGGAAGTAGTCCAGATGTTCGGTGGTAACTCTGACAAGCTCGAGCGTGAGCTGGAGCGCATGGCCCGCCGCAAGTTCAAGCTTGTGGTCTCTATGCAGCGTTATGCCAAATTCAAGAAGGAGGAGATGGAGAACACTGAGTTCCTGCTCCGTGCTTATCCTGATCTTCAGATCGCATACCTGGACGAAGAACCACCTTTGGTTGAGGGAGAGGAGCCACGCTTGTATTCTGCCCTTATCGACGGCCATTCCGAGATCATGGAGAACGGCATGCGCCGCCCTAAATTCCGTGTTCAGCTGTCTGGCAACCCAATTCTCGGTGACGGAAAGTCTGACAATCAGAACCATGCCATTATCTTCTACCGCGGAGAGTACATCCAACTCATCGATGCCAACCAAGATAACTACCTCGAAGAGTGTCTCAAGATTCGATCTGTCCTGGCTGAATTTGAGGAAATGACAACTGACAACGTCTCGCCCTACACTCCTGGTATCGAAAACCCCAAGATCAACCCTGTTGCTATCCTTGGTGCTCGTGAATACATCTTCTCTGAGAACATTGGTATCCTTGGTGATGTTGCAGCTGGAAAGGAACAGACATTCGGTACCCTCTTCGCTCGTACACTTGCATCCATCGGCGGCAAACTCCATTATGGTCATCCCGATTTCCTCAACGGTATTTTCATGACGACTCGTGGTGGTGTCTCCAAGGCTCAGAAAGGTCTGCACCTCAACGAGGATATCTACGCTGGTATGACGGCTCTCCTGCGTGGTGGTCGTATAAAGCACTGTGAATATTACCAGTGTGGCAAAGGTCGTGATCTCGGTTTTGGATCTATCTTGAACTTCACTACCAAGATTGGGACTGGTATGGGTGAACAAATGCTCTCTCGCGAGTACTACTACCTCGGCACTCAGCTTCCACTGGATCGCTTCCTCTCTTTCTACTACGCACATCCAGGTTTCCATCTAAACAATATGTTCATCATGTTGTCCGTGCAGATGTTCATGATCTGCTTGATCAATCTAGGAGCGCTGCGCAACCAGACCATTCTCTGCCACTACAATCCCAATGTACCAATCACGGATCCGTTGTTCCCTACAGGCTGCGCCAACCTTACGCCTGTGCTCAACTGGGTCTACCGTTGTATTCTTTCTATCTTCATTGTGTTCTTTATCTCCTTCGTACCCTTGGTGGTTCAGGAGTTGACGGAACGTGGATTCTGGCGTGCTGCGACCCGTCTTGGCAAGCAATTCTGCTCTCTATCACCATTCTTCGAAGTGTTTGTGTGCCAGATCTACGCCAACGCTGTCCAACAGGATCTATCCTTCGGAGGTGCCAGATATATTGGAACTGGTCGTGGTTTCGCGACGGCCCGTATTCCATTCGGTGTGCTCTACTCTCGGTTTGCCGGCCCATCTATCTACCTGGGTGCCCGTTCTCTAATGATGCTGTTGTTCGCAACCATCACCATTTGGCAACCAGCATTGATCTATTTCTGGGTCACTCTTTTGGCAATGTGCACATCTCCATTCATCTACAATCCTCATCAATTCGCCTGGAACGATTTCTTCATCGACTACAGAGATTTCTTGAGATGGCTCTCCAGAGGAAACTCCCGGTCACACGCCTCTTCTTGGATTGCCTTCACTCGTCTATCTCGTACCAGGATCACTGGCTACAAGCGCAAGATCCTTGGAGACCCATCCTCAAAGCTTTCCGGTGATGTACCGCGTGCCTCATTTGGCAATCTATTCTTCGGCGAGATTATTGGTCCGCTCTTGATGGTCTTGGTCACATTAATCCCGTATCTTTTCATCAACGCCCAGACTGGTGTTACCACTGAGACTAACCCAACGGTCGACTCGTCCCAGATTGCTCCTACGAACTCTTTGATTCGTGTGGCTGTCGTAGCTTTTGCGCCTATCGGTGTCAATGCCGGTGTTCTCGGTGCAATGTTCGGTATGGCTTGCTGTATGGGCCCCGTCCTCAGCATGTGCTGCAAGAAGTTTGGCTCTGTTCTCGCCGCTATCGCTCACGGTACCGCTGTTGTCATGCTTCTAGTAGTCTTCGAGGTCATGTTCTTCTTGGAAGGCTTTGTCTTCGCAAAGGCCCTCCTCGGTATGATCGCTGCTACTGCAATTCAGCGATTCGTGTATAAGCTCATCATTGCCCTGGCTTTGACCAGAGAAATGAAGACAGACACCGCCAACATCGCCTTCTGGACCGGCAAATGGTACTCAATGGGCTGGCACTCAATGTCGCAACCAGCTCGTGAATTCCTCTGCAAGATTACGGAACTTGGAATGTTCGCTGGTGACTTTGTTCTCGGCCACGTTATCCTGTTCCTCATGTTGCCAGTCATCCTCATTCCCCAAATTGACAAAGCTCACTCTGTCATGCTCTTCTGGCTCCGCCCAAGGTGTGTATCCCAGTCTTTCAAGCTGTACGCCGTATACTGATATTTCATAGTCGACAAATCCGACCACCAATATACTCCATGAAGCAGACGAAGCTTCGAAAGAGACGTGTATGGCGGTACGCTATCTTGTACTTCGCTCTGCTCGTCCTCTTCCTTGCCTTGATTGTTGCCCCCATCGTCGAGGGCAAGAGTATTTTGAGCCAGAGCTTGATTGACAACATCCCCATGAATCTCTTCCAACCATACAATCTCAAGAATAACGACACTCGCAACCGTACCGAGACAGGTACGGGAGCCAAGAGTGGTGTCGCCGCGACGGCCACCGGCTCAGGGGCAGGCTCCAGGATCAAGTTGTTCTAGAGGGTTGGATTTGAGTAAAAATAGCTGTACAGCTGTATGATAGAATGGAACGGGGATGAGTACATTACAATGACTTTTGGTTTGATGGGTGGGCATGGGTGTCATTCAAGTAATTATCACGGTGTTTTGCATGGTACACGGCTTTAGAAATTTGTTTTCTCATTTCCTTTTCCCACAAGGGTTCTTGTAACGAAACTACAAACCTGCACCAGTTTGCAAGGCGAGGCTTATGACCAGTCGCAACTGGATAGCATGGCTGTATTGTGTGATGCAGCATCATAATACAAGATTCACACTTGAAACATCTCTTCTAAATGTAGACGTAATCCATACACGATGACTTGTGACTATTATAACCATGCCATTTCCAACCTTCGACTTGAAGTTCTCGGAGACTGTGCCGCTGTCTCCCCTTGTGAGGATTAAGATTTGGCTGGTCGGCCAAACGATACGCGACCACCGACATACAGTCCATTCCCCAAAAGTCACTCCTACGACATTCTTTCTCTCCCTACCCCCAACTCCCCTGTTATGTCTCTCCTCTCCACGCCTCATTTCGACACCATGGAGATCCAAGACGCCCAGAAGTTTGTCGAGCGCTCCATGCATGAGATCACCAATACTTTCCAGAAGGTGCCGGGCTCGGCCATGCTGGTCCGGTACATCCAGTCCAGCTACCAGGACGACCCAGTCCGCTCGGCCATTGAGCTGATACTGGTCATCTTCTTCGTGCGGTACTTGCTTGCGCCGAGCTATGCCACAAAGAACAATAATTTTGTCAAGTTGACGGAGGAGGTAAGTTTCTGAGAGGGCACGGTGGCGACGCGGATTGGAAAGGGGGCTCTTTAATCTGACATGAAGTAGGAAATTGATGACCTGGTGGATGAGTGGCAGCCTGAGCCACTGGTTGCGCCGCAGACTGCATTTGAGGAGGCCGAACAGGAGAAACTTCCCGTTATCGTTGGGTGGGATCCCTTCTCTCAGCTATATCCATGATGTTGGAAGGACAAATGAGCTAACATTACTGAGTACAGACCGACAGGCCCAAAGTCAAAACTCTCCAACGGCCGGACAGTCACGAACCTTGCGTCCTACAATTTCTACAACTTCGCCGGCAACGACCAGGTGAAGGAGAAGGCCATCCAGACCCTCCGCACGTACGGCGTGGGACCTTGTGGCCCTCCCCAGTTCTACGGCACGCAAGATGTACACATGAAGACTGAGGCCGACATTGCTTCTTGTCTCGGCACCGAGGGCTGTATTGTCTATGCCCAGGCCTTCTCTACGATTTCTTCCGTCATTCCCGCATTCTGCAAGAGGGGCGACATCATTGTTGCTGATCGGGCGGTCAACTACTCTATAAGAAAGGGCATGCAGATCTGCCGGAGCACGATTAGGTATTATGAGCATAATAACATGGAAGACTTAGAGAGGGTTCTGCAGAAGGTTGTTAAGGAGCAGGCGAGGAAGCCGTTGACGAGAAGATTCATTGTTACGGAGGGCTTGTCTGAGACGGTTGGGGATTGTGTTGACTTGCCAAAACTGGTAAGGAATTGCTCAGTAGCCTGTAGTACGAGCTGGAGCTTCACTAACGATATTATTTTAGGTGGAGTTGAAACTCAGATACAAATTCCGTCTCATGCTCGATGAGACATGGTCTTTCGGTGTCCTCGGCAGGACCGGCCGTGGTCTTACTGAAGCCCAGAACGTCGATGCCTCCCAAGTCGACATGCTGATCGGGTCCCTCGCCGGACCTCTCTGTGCTGGAGGCGGTTTCTGCGCTGGTTCCACCGACGTCGTCGAGCACCAGCGCATCTCTGCCGCATCTTACACCTTCTCAGCCGCCCTCCCAGCCATGCTAGCCACGACCGCCAGCGAGACCCTCAACATGCTCCAGACGTCCCCGGATATCCTGGTGCAGTGCAGGGAGAACATCAAGGCGATGCGCGCACAGCTCGATCCCAGGAGCGGCTGGGTCCAGTGCACCAGCTCGCCCGAGAACCCCGTCATGCTCCTCGTGCTCAAGCCCGAGGTCGTCAGTGCTCGGCGCATGAGCATCGAGGAGCAGGAGCGCGTGCTGCAGGAGTGCGTCGACGAGACGCTCGCCAACGGCGTCCTCATCACGCGCCTGAAGAGCATGCCCGTCGCGCCTGGCAGCGGCAGCAGCGGAGCTGCTAGAGATGGAGGCTCCTGGAAGCTGCAGCCTGCGCTGAAAGTGTGTATCACTACGGGCTTGAGCAAAAAGGAGATCGAGAAGGCCGGGGTGACGATCAGGCATGCTGTCACCAAGGTGATGACGAGGAAGAACAGCAGTCGGTTGAGCTTACCGGCCGTGGCTTGATGATGACGGATTTGTAGATTCATAAGATAAGTGAGTGCTGGTCTGTATGTATAGTTAGACCACCAAACTCTTGCTGCGGCGTTTTTGGGCTTTCTGGATCAGCCTGGTCCTGGTTTGGGCTGGGCTGAGCTGAGCTTTGGACAAAAAGTGTAATGTTTAATATGACTCTTGTACAAAATGGACAAGCGTTAAATCGAAGGCATAGCCATAGTTGCCCTCCCCTTTTTTTTCCTCTTTGAAAGAGACATGCTTTTTGCTTCGAGATGGTCTCCCTTTTACATTTCTTATGCTTTCCAAAGCTGCTGAATCATGATGTCTACAATTCCGGTGGTCGAGTGGCCTTGTCTAGCTAAATTGTGAACAAAGCTATGGATGAGGAAAGAACGGATGTGCAGCATTTTTTTTTTACTGAAATATTATGTACGCACGGTAGGGAAGAAGAAGCACAACAAAGAATTTGGGCGGGATGAAAAAACAGTGCATTTTCTAGGGTCTCTCGGGTTCCGCGGGGGAGGGGAGGGGGGTAAGGGGCACATTTTTTTCCTTCCTAGATATACAGACCATCGAGTACGTTATTAGACGGGATGGAAAGATCAATTGTGACAGTGTGGGGGAAAGGGGGGGGGGGGGGGGGGGGGGGGGGGGGG
>QYAK01000049.1:0-92810 GCA_003988795.1 Proliferodiscus dingleyae
CTAACCCTAACCCTAACCCTAACCCTAACCCTAACCCTAACCCTAACCCTAACCCTAACCCTAACCCTAACCCTAACCCTAACCCTAACCCTAAATAAGGATCCCTTATATAACCTAAACCCAAATAGGCTAAGTTTTAACCCCGAAATACAATCGGGAAATTTAAGCGAACTACTTCTATTTATAGGTCTAAGCTTTATAACTTATAACTTAAATAACTTTTTAATAAGAAGAGATATAATAAAAAGGAGACTAGATCTAAATTCCTAAGACTTAAGAATACCTAGTATTAAGTTTATAGAACCTGCATCCTACGTTAGGGGTTGACTAAAACTGCTGATTTTGCCTTATGGAGGGTATATCTTGACGACGCCACATGCAACAGCCATGGTATAGAGTATGTCAGCAGCATCGTCATCATGATACCACATCTTCAACCCAGTCATCAACAAGAAGAATTTCGCTCCTGGTGTCGACGTCCGGAGTTGTGATGCTGTCCCACTAGAGAAGAGACCAATTGCTATTTTCACGTTTTGGATCTTAACATTGTCTCGTCCATCTAGAGCATCGACTGCCTTTCCAATAAGCTCGTCGCTGACGCTCAAGCCAGCGCCGAGAGCTTCTGCAGCGAAGACTGCTTGCGCATGTACATTGTCCTTCGACGTCGCCGTGATTAATTCACGCACTAGGGTCAAAGACCTGAAGGCTGTCTCGCCGACTTCCCACTGTGGGACGACCTGAGAATTGGAAGGGCGGGACATCGTGATGTCTGGGCTGCGTCGAAGAGTTGGATCTCAAAAGCTTAGATGAGTAAAGTTTGGTTGTTGTCCTAGAAGTACCGATCACCTTTGAGAAGAAGTATCCCATTTTCATATCTCAAAATAGGGTCGCGGCTGAGCCTGGACGATGTCTGCCTACAGTAATGCCCAGCCCTCAAATTGCAATCTGATCGGGCGTCGTATGCTGCAGGTGGATCGCGGCATCTACTAATTGGACCACATCACAGCTTGACTTCTTTTGTCTATAAGCCAAATTGCGATATTCCAGTGAACTTAATTTTGGGTCTAGAATTACCAAAACTTAATATTAAATATTCTTTACTTCAAGATTTTGAATTGTGTTTTTTATTCTTTTATTTCCTTCAAGATTGAATTTAGGGTTACTCTTTTGCTACAGTCAGTCATATGTGTTTTTTGCCGCGATATCCGGAACGGAATGTCATCATCCCCGCAATACTATCCTCAAAACTTTCAGAATGAACTTATCTCTTCTATTTCTCACATCCCTTTTTTCCAGAGGCAGAACCTTAGGTCGCTTCGCTGGTACTAGTTATATTACGTCCCCTATATCCTTTCTTTTAAGAGATAACCATGACAATCGTTCCTTGATCAAGGGGAAAAATTTGTGTTATCGCTAGCTGACTTACCAAAATGTTTCAAGAGTGTCAGCTGTCGAGCGCTTTAGCATGTTAATAACACATAGACAGATGAAATCACTTGGAAAGCCTATTATGTCGTATGATGCTTAGCGGTTTCCTTCTCAGCGATATTAGACTTATGAAGGACGGTGCTGTGGGACATTGCACCTCCGTGTAATTGGTGCTGCTTTTCGTGTGCTTCTTAGGATCAAAGCGGTGTCTTTCTACGAGTACTGAGAGAATGGCGAACCGACCAGCTAGATGATTGGAGTTTCGCATGAGTCAGGTTCCTCTTGTTTAAGTCAGAATATCCATATCTGATACTCCATGGGCCCCTGGTATTGGATCGTCCTTGAGGGCAGTGCTCCGCCACGGACTCTTGAATGACAGATCCTTCATTGGTTTTTCTGCCCCGTCGTGCATTACTGAGCATGAATATTTAGCTCAAGTTTCTCTAATACTCCCCTCAATCCGTCCTCCTTCGCTTAGCCACTAACTTGTCCAGTGACACACCTCTGTGTCTCGACTCCTTGCGTGGCACACAGAAGTCCCGACCCTCTTTAGTGATTACTAGCATATCACATACCTTAATAATCTTGTATGGATTGAGTTGTAAAGCCATTTTCTTGGTGTGTGTTCGGCATCTTGATCATATTCCAAGCCAGAAGGACTCGCTTCTTCGCCAAGAAAGACCCACAGATATCTCCAACGTCGTGCCACACGTCTCGATATCACAATGCGTATCGTGAACATGTCGTCGAGGAATACGTTGTTATTTTGTCAAGTAAAGCTTACGGCCTAATATTCTACATACGTCAAAGCAAACCAACAGTAGTATAAACTGTCCAAAGTTTGATTTCGACTTTACATATAGTACTCCAGAAGCGGCAGATTCTTGCCAGCCCTCCTACCGCCTCATCAACAGGCAACAGAGTCATCTTATCTAAGCAGACTCATCCGAATATATCTTCTTGACAAAAGTATAGCAATTATTCCTAATCGCACTGTATTTCCCCATATTCGCGAGCACCGTGTTTGACTCGGTTATAATGTCGCTGCTGTCCAGGCCCGGTCTGATGCGACCGAGATACTTGTAGATCGGGAATGCACCTGAGAGGGCGGTCGCCCAATTGACTGCCCCGGCGTGGGCACCAAGGGTGCATGCTCTTGTTGGGTTCGCAGTTGGGTTTGAGTTGAAGACCAAATCGTATTCTCCGGCATTGTACTCGCGGTTCCAGTAGCGCTGGACGTGTGTGACCTCTCCTGGCAAGGGACGCATGTTAGTTTTTACTTGGAAAAGATCTGGAGATGTCAAGTGATGATGCTGCAGAGTAGGTGTTTTGTGGCAAACCACACCCTCCCACGGCCAATGCCGATGCGTTCTCTATAGAGAATGTTCAGAGAAACAAGATTAGACTTACCGCATTGATTCGTTGTTTCCCGATCTTGGTATTCAATTACGACATAGCCCGCAATGTAAATGGCATGAGGAACTGAGAAGAAACCGGGCCGCACCTAGACAGATTCTGTTAGCCAGTTCCATACGAGTATCACATGGGATTGAGTTGGGGACCTACGCTTAGTCGCATGGCGTGTCCCTCCCCGTTCCTGCTCACTGTCCACGCACTACTAGGTATCTTGCTGGTTTTCATCAAGATCTTGAACTCGGTGGTGTCGGCGTCATAGATGTTCTCCGTCGGTGCAGGCTTAGCTGCAGCCCGGACTTCGCTACCTCGTTTTGCTTTGGGTTTGCACGTAGGCTCGCCCTTGTCGCCTGAGTACTTGATTAGTAGTCGTCTTCTCATCCAAACAGCCGGGAAAAATACCTGTCTTTGCTGGTGGATGATCTGAAGCGCTAGGTCTGTCGGGAACATTTGTTGGTTTTCCAGCGGGCTCGTTCAATCTACCGGCTCATATCAATCAGCGACTATACCAAGATGGGGGTAATCATCTAAATGGCTATCTATCACTCACGACACTGTGTGCTTTTTGCCAAACACTTTGAACTCAGCAGAACCCTCCTTCTCAATACCCTTGACGCAACCTTCTATGATTGCTGGTGTTGCGGCAATTTCAATGGCATCAGCAATCTCACCAAAAATTGGGATGAGGTCCTCGAGAGCTTCCAAAGGCGCCAAAAGAGCAGGAACAGCAACGCGGCAGAAGGCTTTGGCTGCGAGATCAAGAGCAGCCTGCTGAGCGGCAGCCTCCGCAGCAGCTTTTGCAGCATCTTCGAGGTCCTGTTTCAGCGAACTAGTAGTGGGCTTGAAGTTCGCGCAGCAGAAGCTCTGGAGGCCTCCGTGGCAGTCTTTGTCGCCTTTTTTGGTATGCTGGTTGGTGTTCGTTGTGAGCTCTGTCTCTCCTGAAGCACATCCACTTGTGCAGCTTAGACCTCCGCCTCTGTACCCGCGCCAAGTGCATGTCCCCACCTGCGTCTTGTCGTCACAACAGAGACTTCGATATTTCTTCTTTTGACAGCGGTCGTTGGTACTCAGTTGGCCGGGCTGGCCATTGTACTGAGCAACTTCATTCGTGCCGGCCTTGCAGGGAACACCGCAATCCTCGGTGTAACAGGACCCGGTAGCCGCTTGATCAGCAGTGGCCTGGTTCGCGTTTGCTTGCTGGTCAGGGGTCACGGTGATACCACTCGCGCCTGAAGCGCCACCAAAGCCATTGCTCGCCGTCTGATCGACTTGATCCATGGCCCAAACCATCATGCCACCCAGGCACCGGCTACTTGCGAAATCGCGCTTCTGCTTAAAAGTATCTGCATCATCGTAGGACACCCATTGATTGGTGTCCCAAGTGATCCACTTGACGCCGGCAGTCTGGTCATGAACGGGGGTCAGGCTGTTCGTCTTGATGATGTCGGCGATTTCTTGGTAATCGAGGATTCCACTCGCCTTCGAGCATGGTCCAGGGTTGGCGCCCCCATTAGTACTTGGGAACTCGCAGACGCCATTAGGGGTATTGCAGCTGGGGTCCACGAGCGTGAAACTTCGGCCATACCAGCCTTGGCCCATGACGACCTTGTTTGAATCGACACCAGCGCGCCAAAGCAAATCCAAGGCCAGGTCAATCTCGGTAATGTTGGTGTGAGGAGCAATGTAGGGGCCTACAAACTTGCTCTGCGCATCCCTATAGCACGTATTAGCCCTCTATGTCTATGGATAGGTAACTTCCACTTACCAGATTCCGTGCAGATCGTATGCCATGAGATTGAACCAGCTTATGGAGCTTTGCATATTGGCGAGGTCAAAGTGCTGGAGATACCAATATGACGTGGGAATTGTGACGGTGAGCTGAAATTTGGATCCAAACGCGGCGCCCATCTCTTTGCACAGGGCGACATAGTTCGCAGTATCTGCGGGAACACCCCCACGGTCATCGGCTCCTGGATACTCCCAGTCCAAATCCGCGCCATCGAAACCATAAGTCTCCATGAAGTTGATGACATTATTGATAAACGTCGCTCGGTTACCTTCGCTGCTCACCATGTTCGTGTAGGCCTTTTGCGTTGGTCCAGGATCTGTAAAGGACCATCCGCCAATGGAGATAAAGGCCTGCAGCCCGGGCTTCTTACTCTTCAAGGCGGTAAATCGACTATACAGAGAACCTGCATTTGCATCCATGGGTGTGACTGAGAAGCTGCTTGCGTCAAAGGATGCAAACGCAAAGTTGATGGATGTGAAGCCATCAAGATTAAGGTCTTCAGGAGAAACACTTTGGCAAGAACGGGTATTTGCCCAGGACTCATAGTAGCCAACGTTCCGTTTGGAAACTCCAGATGCCCCTCCGCATGTTGGGCGTGGAACAGAGCCGCATCCGCCATACTTGGTACTACATTCGCTGTAGTTTGGATCGGCAGTGTTGTTCCAAACGCAAAACTCAGGTGTAGACCCGCAGAAGCCAAATTCCGAACAACAGACGTTCAGCGGGCATCCCTGACTACCTGCTACTGCATACGGTCCACACTCGGCCTTTGCGTTGCCTGTTGAATCAGTCAGTCAATCCATATCCCAGTAAACGTGAAAACGAGTTGTAAAGAGACTCGCAACCAAAAATTCAAGAAAAAGTACAAATTAGATTATATATGTAAAGCTAATCAAAACACGCGCTTTGTGCTAGAGTCTTTTACTACATCTCTTTACAAGGCAAATAATCAACGAATCAGGAGGTTCAACAGCCACGTTCCGGTACGGCGCCCCTTGCAGTGGTTCAATGAAAATAAGTCATCTCACTTACAATTTGATTGACAACCGGTTGCACATGACTTGGGCGAGTATCCGCAAAGATTGTCACTTCCGCAACATGCGCCGTTCACACAAGGAGTATTTGCATTACAAGTCCCTGTCGGTAAGTCTCGTGTCTGAAGGTCCAAGGCATGTGGCAGGGTAGTTGATGCAACAAATATAGGAGTGAGAATGAAGAGAAGGAAAAGGCTTTTGAAAGACGCCATGGTTACAGACCACCGAAAGACAGAAAAGAGTGGAAGCTGTTTCGATGAAGAGAATAAGAGATAGGAGGGGAGAGTTGAAAGAAAGCACTTTTAATGATGTTAGCACATCGGTCAGACGGAATGCCTAAATCCAGTTCCATCATCCTTCACTCCATGCATAGTAAGATTGAAAAGTTGCATGCTAAGATTAACAAGCTTTGCATAGTGAGATTAACAAGCTTTACATGTAAGATTGACAAGCTTTACATCCCTGGAGCTCATGTGGTCTCCGAAATGCTGAGCCTCAGGACGAGCATGGAAATAGATGATTGGCGCGCTGGTACGAATTTCCAATATGCGAGTCACGAGCCGCTTTCGGATCCCTTTCAGATAGGGGGTGCGGGGTTGCGGGGGGCGAAGCGGATAAGTGCTGACACGCCCCATTTTGGAATGGAGGGGTCCTAATGGCTGGTATCGCGACCTTGGAAGAAAGTATGCTTACTTTTAAAATTAAGAGGTAGGAACAATGTAAGCCAACATTATTAAAGTTACACAACCTAAGCCAACAGAAGTTACTATCTCCTTGCTTGCAGGTATCTGAGGTCAGCGCCAGGATGTACTTCGACTCCTTTCTCTCCTTTAGTCCTTCGATTCCTTTCGTACCGCCTCACTGCAGCAATTAATGTAATATAATATATTGGTCTCTTTGCATGAGGCTACGGAAAGGAGAGCATGACATCCTTCCAAAGCTGCATCAATTTCTTTTCGACATCCTGTTCTTGATTCGGCCTGCTCTCCTGTCGAAAAGGGTCTTCTTCTACCCTTCACGTCTTAAAGAAACTTGTAGCATTCATTTGTTTGGAGCAGAAACATGCCGACTTTCAACCAATTCTTTGTCGTGCTGTCTTTCTCAGCATGCACCATGGCACAATTCAACCTCTACCCAGGTGTCCCCTCAGATCTCTTGAGTACGGCATTCAACATTAGCTCTGGCTGCTTGACGGCGCTCAATGCCACTCTCAGTTGCGATCAAGACCTCTTTTCCATGGCTGGAAACGCTGATGGGTTCTTCTGGAGCGATGAAAATGCCACAGCACTTTGCACTGGTGCTTGCCAGAGCTCGGCAGCTTCGTGGTGGAATAGTTGCACAGATGCTTGTGCCGACGACCAGTTGAACGCGTATGGAAGAGTATGTGAAAATCTCTTGTGCATCTTCGATTACTTACACAAGTATAGATCTATCCTGCTCAGACCATACCTGGGCGCTTTGTGGACGGCTTGAACATTGTTTGCGTCACTGCAAATACTGATCTGAGTCTGGACGTTGGGATCAACGGCACCATCACGAATTCAACATTCCTTGACAACAGTACAACTGCATCTGCCACCGATGAAAGCCTGGTCGCTCGCCAAACATCCAGTGTCTCTGAGTACTGTCTTGTCCAGTCCTACGACTGGGTTGGATCGGATATCATCCGCCCAGACTGCACTGACCCTGCCAACTCCAACGCCTCTCAATGTCTTGATCCTACGGACGTCCCACCCGAGAACGAACGGCTTGCAAACCTCTATCCAGACGACTTGCTGTGCTCACAGTGCTTTTTGAACATGTTCTACCTACGGATTGCATCTCCTTTCCTGCCGGATCTGGACCAGTCAGATTACCTGGTTGATCAATGGTTTGACATTCTTGACGTCTGCAACGCCACTTCAACAGTACCTGATCTCCTCGTTCGAAATCTTCCTTATTATCAATATGCTCCAGGAGAATCGGACAACTGGGTCGACAACACAACGTACGGTTTCGGTGACCTTCTGCCTCTCGGAGATAATGGAACAACCAATGTAACTTGTCAAGCCCGGAGCATCAATCTGGCTAATCTGAATCCTCCGGATATCGATTATGACACCCAAACAACTTGTGATGTCATGGCCCCGTTTCTGAATGCATCAACGGGTGATATATGGCAGATGTATCAGAATCCAGACTGCATGCCTGATTTTAATTATACCGAGATTCCGGTTGTGTGCCTCCCTTTCTCTTGCACTGTTACCCAGCTGAACGCAAATACGTCCTGGTAAGTCTGCTCAAACCGCATCAATTTGTAGTAGCGAATGACTCTCACTCACACTAACACAGTGATCAATTCGTCGCAACTCTTCCGGCTATTGGCAACGACACCATCACCACCACACAGTTCCTCTCATGGAATCCGAATCTCATTGGTATCTGTGATAACACGACCGAACAATATGTCTGCACGAGCGCACCAGGCGGCACTTACATCTCGCCCCCAACAAATATAACGACTAGTGGCGGAGACCCGCGTGGAGGAGGTGACGGAAGTGGGACATCCACTGGAAGTGGCGGAGTCGGTGGCTCCTCCAGAAATTCCACTCTCGTTGCCCCCGGTGGCACTCCACCCAGCCCAACCCAGTCTGGTATACCATCAACTTGTAATCGGTATGCTCAGGCTCAGTCGGGCGACGGCTGCGACTCTTTCAGCCAGGACTTCAGCATCACGTCACAGCAGCTCGAGACGTGGAATCCTGTTCTTGGGTCAAGTGGCGAGAACTGTCTCACAGAGTTCTTCGCTGGGTACTGGTACTGCGTTGGACTTGTAGGCTCTGCAACAAGTACAGCCACCACCACAACCAGCTCGAGTATTTCTACTCCCTCACCGGTCCAATCCGGAATCGACCCCCAGTGTACGAAATATTCCGAGGCCGTCTCCGGAAATACCTGCATTACTTTCGCCTCAGCGAACAATATCACTCCCGATCAGCTTTATACCTGGAACCCGGTCCTTGGTAGCGGAGGCTCGAATTGCGGTTCGGATTTCTGGGCCAACGAATACTATTGCGTCGGCGCGCCTGGTAGTTCAGCTACTACAACAACTGCTGCTACAAGCACGGCTGTAGTCACCCCTTCGCCAATCCAGTCAGGCATAGACCCGCAATGTACGAAATATGCTGAAGCTGCCTCGGGAGATAATTGCCCTGGCTTCGCCTCGAAGAACGGTATCACGGCCACCGAGCTCTACTCCTGGAATCCAGTCCTTGGAGCAGGAGGTGCAAATTGTAATTCTGATTTCTGGGCCAATGAATACTATTGTGTCGGTGCACCTGGAAGTTAGTCTACTTGATCTATTGGAGTTGTAGGTTATTCGTAGAGTATTACTACTGTACTAAGAAGTTGTCCACCGCGAGGATGCATGTAGTATATAGTTGCCGGAATCGATGTTTAAGCGACCGGAAGGGGAGGATACCAATATAAATCTTGTTATGCAGTATAGGCTAGAGGATGCCCCCTGTCTCAGTAGTGTTGTAGTGAGTCTGAGTATTGAGGGAGCAAAAAGGAGTAGATTGCCCAAATAGGGGGCCTGTTCGTAGACCACGTGATGCTTAAAAGATGTAGATTGAATCAAGTTCAGCATACTGTGCCACCCACTTGTGTATCTGATGTCAAGGATTGCCACATTCTACAGGCGGCATATCCAAGTAAAGAGAGGCAGAACAGATCCACGTATACCATAAATTGCATGACATTCACGTGCTACGCCTACCGAACCTCAAGCTGACACGGGGCAGAGAGCTCTTGAACACCATCAACAACAAACACCGACAACGAAAACAACCTGCAACCAGAGACATTCCCGGTATCTGACGCTATAAGCAAAGAAAATAGGTCTTGACGGCAGAAAATGGCCTGGCGCGACCGCCTTCTCACACCGCTGATCGGTCACAGCAAGGCATCCGCTGAGCGAGCGACGCGACGATATCTCGAAGACATTACTTCTGCTTCTTGCCTAGACCATCTGGATAAAGTACTTGATCAACTGCTGGATGGTATCGAAGATGTCGAGAAGATCTTCTCAAGCTATGCAACGACCAATCCCAGCGGCAAACGCGTGTGGAACAGAGACAGCTTTGCTGGATACATCAACGCCAGGCTATTTGAAAACCCAGCAGTAACTACTTGCGTACCACTACTCTGGTGCACCTTCTCAACCGGCGCCTACTTTCCTTTCTCAGCACGGTCAAACGAACCAGAAATCGATCTCAAAGCGTTCAGGAGAGCATTTGCATTCATTGTCTCACGCGGTTATGAGCTTTTAGGTGCCAAGTCAGATGGCCGGCCTTTTTCCACAATCACAGAAAAGTCCTACACCGACAAGGTACCGCGACTCACACGTATTGTCTTTAGGAGCTTGAGCACTCCTCGGCCGCAATCAGGGACCCAGTCTCAGGATCCGCAGGAATCGCTCCAGCTTCAAGATATCAAAGATGCTATTGCATTTACACAACCCATCATGAATGAGAATATGAATCATGGACGAGCTACGGTAGCCGATGGGGAGTTTGAAGCCGCTGCACATCGCCTTCTACTTGCTGACAAGCAGTCGACAGTCAGGGGGTCATCTACTGCAGTAAGCAAAGCCGATTTGCAGATTTTGATTCAGCTCTTCTTACTGCAACGTGCAGAAGATAGACGCTGGAGAGCTGGGCTGTCCTATCGCGACATGTACCAACGCTCTGGAGACATCATGTTCTCTCGTTTCACTCCCGGCCCAGACGAAACATCACGAGCTTCCGAACTTGCATCTGCCTTTTTGGCTCATCGATTCCCGGGTAGCGATGATTATATGACATGGGAGCAGTTCAAAGCCAGTTGCTCGGAATGTGTAAGCATCTCCCGAGTGTTTTTATATCAGACTAACTCATTCTTGGTTAGCCTTCATTCATCTTCTCTTTCTTCCAGCTCTGGGCTACCATATTCGCACCTACCACCGCACCGCAAGCTCCTCGTGCTGAGGGCGAGTCCACTCTCTTAGTTAGCATCACAAACATTCTATCATTTCTTACTGTTGCCCACTTCCTTAGTGGCAAACTGCCAAATTACCGATTTCACCAAAATGAGTCCCAATTCCAGCTCGATCTGCAAACCTCCACCCTGGTGGCCAGTCTCGCCACAACGCCTGAGCTTAATATCGAGGAACTGCACAGGATCATAGCGGCGCAGGACTGGTTCCACGTGATGCTTATCCGGGGAGAGGATCTGAAGGTCGAGGGAAAGAGCTCTAGTAGGCTCATCGTGGCTTTCACGAGTCCGCCGGGGAAGGAGATGTGGCGGCCAGAGGGGAAGCGCTCGGTGCAATACGTCTGGCGGACTTCTGTGGTTCAATTGGAACCAGATCTTGCTGTGGTGGATACTGGAGGCATGAGTGCGAGTGTCGTAGGCCAAGTACTGGAATTACGATCACACGGAGGGGCAGGGAAAGAAGGCACAAGTATGAAAGTCGATTTGGCGGGGAGAATAGTTGATGTCAAGGGGCTTGCGGGAAATGCGGAGGATAAGAATACGGCAGAGTCGTCCGAGGTTACGTCGACGTTAGTGATGCGGCTGACCGACTTGAACTGTTATCGTATGCCTGGTGTGTCGTCGAAAATTACTAGGTCGGGATGAAGAGCGGCTGCGGCTGGACTGAAATTTCTACATTCGACCTCCCGGTAGGATCACTTGTATAATCATGGTGCTGATTTGACTGATCTTGTGGGCGACTTGTATAATCACTTTGGCATCGTGTGGGTCATCTAAATAATCATGGGGACCATTTCTTTTTCAATCTCTAGTTGTTTCTCGCCTCCTATGAGGCTTAGGGCTTTTGATGTCGGCGAAAGCCACTCTCGGTCTTTAACCACGTGCTAAAACCCTGCAGATCTGGTTCCTCTTTCTTCAAAGCAGGGATGTCCACGCAGAATCCAGTATCCCTAAACCATTGAAACATTATACCTAAATCTTTGACCATCATTTTGACACCGCTGCCGACGAAGTCAAATGTCTCCGGCAATCCATATCCCAGAGAGTCCCTGAATGCTTTCTTAGCTTGTTCGAGATTCTTCTCATCCCCTGCAATGGAGACAGCTTTCCCATGATAGCCACTAGGGTCCTGGAATGCTTTCGCTGCGAAAACTCCACAGTCTCGACTTGACACTAATTGCAACGGCTTATCACCTATATCTTTCCACATGCTGGTGAAAGCCTTACCCATAAAGTCTGGAGTCAAGTTGTCCATGAATGCAACGGGCCTCAAGATAGTCCATCGCATCTCAGACCCTTTGGCGGCAATCTGCTCTTTCATATACTTCTCGATACGGTACTTTGACGCGAAATGGGGGATCTTCGTGGCAACTTGATCGCTGTTGGTTGAAGACCCACCGCGGTCTACTGATGTGAAAACAAAATGTTCCACATTAGCCTTGATCGCGGCGTCTATCAATGGCATGGCTTGTGCTTCCTCAGCACCTTTCTTTCCAATGACTGGGACTGTCACGCTGAAGACGCCAGAGATAGGTTCATGTGCTTCGAAAATGGGCCCTGGGTTTGTGGAGTCGCCTTCTATGATTGTGACGTTAGGTAGGGAGGAAAGCGCTTTCGCTTTTGAGGAGGAAGCATTTCGCGTCAGGGCAAGAATCTCGAAAGGCGCTGATCGTGCTTGTAGGGCTTGGATAAGAGCCCCGCCCTGTTTTCCAGTCGCTCCTGTGATAAGTAATTTTCTGATCGACATCAAATATTAACACGCGTTCTCATCTGTTTGACGGTTGATTTGCTGGATATGTAGAGCTTGAGCCTCAGCGGTAGGAATTGAAAATCCAGACTCTATCTTCGTGGAATATTTGAATAGGAAAATGATTGTTGATTCATAGGCCCCAAGCACTTGTGAGGGTTGCGAGGTAGGTATTATATACTGCGTCTGATAGTAGAGAGTAATTCACGCAGATAAGTATCATGAATCATTCTGGAAGCGAATGAATTTGACCATGACATTTCACATAGCTAGTAGTTTGGCCCCGCCAATCAGCAAAAGTAATGTAGGCTTAGTATGCGATAATGATTATCTTGAAATACAAGACTTTCAATATGTCTTGCATGTTTGTAAGATCGGAGTACTCACTTGGTATGTATCCGAGATATATGTCCGAGATATGTGTCCGAGTGGTTGGGATCTTTATGAGTACTTAATTGTAGCTCGCCACATTCTACCCGTTTAGGACTTGCTTTCATTTCCAAGCGCTAGAAGCTATGGACTAGCCCGATACGCCTGTTATTGATCTCATCGGACCCGCTATACCAATTATCACGTGCTAGGCTTCTGACTTGACAATGCACGTGCTCTAGCGCACACTGCCTTTATTCTACAGCGTCCTATATTCTAATTCCTTATAACGGTTCTACTCCACTATTGTGGGTGGATTGCGCTCTTCCAGAAAGAGACACTGGCTTGGGAGCATGTGGAGCAAGCCACTACTACGGCTAGTGTTTTCAATTAGTATCTTGGAACTGTTCATGGGCATACCGATGAACAATATGCTCGCGACCAAGAGATCCGATAAGGAAAGTCTTGTTTAGATAGAGACTTGAAACCTACTGTTCCGGATCGTACTTATTATGAATTTGTCATTTGGCTCAGACTTCCTGTTAGGCGCTCGGTGGACTGGAGTAGTACCGCAATCATTTCGAGGGTGTAGCTCTCGTCTTTCGCCGCAATAATCATCACTCTCTGAAAGGGGACATACTATATGAATACTACACCATGACTAGCCACAGCATGGCACGACTAGAGTCATTGGATTCGATCAGCTCGAATGCCTTCAAGGGTGCATACACCGCAGCCGCGCTTTTGCAATATAAGTTTTGTAACCATGCGCACCTTTCTCTTGCACACATTCGGACCTCAGATTTTCATAATTGTCCCTGACTTGGAAGAATCTGCTCATACCACCAACGTGCTTAGGTCGCGCTATCAACAAGTAAAGATTTCGACCACAAACATCAAAGCTCCATATTGGAGGCGCCTTTAGGGATCTTTTCTGGAGACGGCACATCATTTGGTTTGTTTCCATTTCCCACCCACAAGCCGGTGCTCCAGTCCACAATCTCAGCCTGCCACGTCCCGCTCACCTGGTGATAAACAATATTCCCACCTGCATCGGATACATCTCTAATAGCACGTAAGTCACGATAGTTAGCATGTGGCGCACCTACTCACGTCGCCCGCATCCCATAGTCTTTCTCATATCTCTGAAGCGCGTCCTGTTTCAACTTGTCCATCTCAGCGGACCCCGATGGCATGCCCGCTGCGATCGCCTTGGTCTTCGAGACGCCCATGTTGTTCATCACGAAGAAGTAGTTCGACGTTCCCATGAAGTCGCCGGTCGGTTGCTCGCCCCAGCCGATATACTGCTTGACGATATAGAGATTCTGTGCTTCCTTCTTGGCCTCGCTGAGGGGGAAGTCGATGCGGCCATTGACGACCTTCAGAACCGCGGAGTGGCCCTCAACAGGTTCTGTGACGGCGTAGACGGTGCCATAATTGCCTTGGCCGAGGGCCTCACCTTTGTGCGCGCGGGCGAAAGCGACGGGGCCGGCGAGTACGTGTGGGGACTTTCGATGGTTAGTCTAACAGAGGAACGACCGGTGAGCTACATACTTGGAAACTGATCTGTGTAACGTCGTGCGAGTGGGAGGGGTCAACGGCCAGTGCGGGGAGATACTTCGCGGCGGCGAGGACAATGATAGTACTGTGAATGAAGAGCATTGCAAGAAAGGCTGGGGACTTAGGCTACGCTGCTACTCTTGAAAGTGCGTAGCAGGGGATACTTATCATATGAGTGGGTTTGCCGTCGTATGTGTAGAAGATGCGTAGTTTTTGCACTTGATGTTTAAGGTCTGGTGTAGCAACTAGCCAGTGCTACTTATGCCATTATATGGTACGTCTCTGGTCTTTTCCTGTCCCGCGTATTTTCGATTGGTCCAGGCATTTCTGAAAATGCTAGAGACGTTACATTGTGGCTGCACGAACCACTCGAGGTCTAAGGCGCTTGCATATATGGATGTTCAATGATCCTATCACGTTAGAGATGTCGTTGCTTCAGCTTCTACGGTACCCGCCACATATAGGGATTACAGCGCTAGTCTTGACCGAATCACTAAACTCGTTAAATTTACAAATGCGTTAACTATAACGCCTAGGAGGTTTAGCTTAATATTTTCAAAATCTTAATCTTATATTAGAGGTTGACTGAAACAGTTATGGCAGAAGTGTGTAGTTGTAATTCGATGATGTATTCTCTATGGTAGGGGTTCAGCCTAAGTACATGTCGGTCACGTGCCGTGAACGTGCCGGGAGGCTATCGGTGGTATACCGTAACAGAAACTGTGTATTTTGCCCAATAGACTACACTAGACCGCATCCATACCCTGCAGAGCTGAGAGAGAAGGCCGGGTTGTTTTCGCCCCAATAAGTAGTTTTGCAATCCCAAAATGTTGCGTCATCGTTTTTCCAGTTTGGGTTAAAGTCATAGTCGGCGTAGAGCACGTCCTGGCAACTTATATATCCCTCAACGCAGTGGTGCTTCCCGTAGGTACTCAACCATTGACTTTTACCAGCTGGCTGCGTTCTCACCCTATATGACTCGAATGGATGCACGTCTGCGCAAGTCTCATCCCAAACATTAACTAGCCCTAACGATCGGCTCTGAGTACAATCTCGGTCCTCGTATATTTCGACAACTACAGCATTCGCAATAGTAATAGTTATGGCAGATGCGAGAAATTTGCTGAATAGCATTCTATAAGCAAATTAGCTATAGGTATATAGGCGGACTCGAGGAACTTCGGGTTAGAATAGACTTACTTGAAGTAGTGGGTTTGGTAAGGTTGATTGGTATTCAAAAGACCTAAGAGTAATGTTCGGACTAAGATGTTTATCTGAAAAGCAAGAAAGCATTCTTTATATACTTGCGAGAGCTCTATTTATAATTAATGCTTAGATGCAACAAGTTAGATAATAGTATACAAGACCTCCGCAAATACGAATCTTGGATAAGATGCTCTTCGGATATGCCGCACTTACGTAGATCGAGTTCGAGGCTGCAGAAAGTTCCATAGAGGGATTCATATCAAGCATATCCTGGTAGTATGTTGTACGCGCTAGGCAGAGCGATATGTTTATTTTAATAAGGCTTGATTTTGAGCTAGAAAGGGACACTACGCATATGTTATAAAAGCATGGTCCTTAGGAACAGGATTAGCGGACACGAAACAGCAACTTAATTAGATCAGCTATTTTGACTGAACTTGAAAATCCTAAAGGAATAATAACGTAAATCAAAATTTACGTTATTATTGCCTCGTCGTTTAAAATCCTTGCATTAGCCTAGCCGATCTATTCCAAGAAAGGTGAATATAGCCGTATCTTAGGAATCGCATAATACTTATACTTACTACTAGCAGATTTTTTATCTTACGAACCTTAAGATTAACGTTTACAGCTGCTTTGGAATCTCTTACGAATTTATGGTGGAGGCGCATTCGAGGTAGCGGGCGAGATGCAGCAAGCCGGGGCGCAGCTAATCAACGCCCGCAAATGAGATGACTTACAATGTGTTCTGATCCTTGTCTTCTATGCTGAATCATCAGAACCTAGCCTAACCAGAGAGACATTGCGGTCAAACGTTTTCGATCTTGAAATAGCACCTTTGCAACACGAGCGTGGTATTCTCGGCGCGGCATCTCATACCGGAAGGGATACCTATTGTATGGGCCACCTGGGACCGGAAAGTCCAGTTTGAGTTTAGCAATTGCCGGGGCCTGCGACCTGGATATCTATATCCTTAATACCTCCAGTCTGGACGACAGCTCGCTGGGTAAGCTATTCACTGAACTCCCCGCGAATTGTGTCGTCCTTGTCGAAGATATTGATGCCGTTAACGCAACACAATCTCGACAGCGCGGAACGGTGGAGACTGGTCAAGATGAGACAGGCTCAAATGGAAAGTCGCAAGGAAGGGTTTCTCTATCGGCCCTCCTGAATCTTCTTGATGGCGTTGGTTCGCAGGAAGGACGGGTACTGATCATGACCACCAACTACACGGACCGTCTCGACGCTGCGCTGATTCGACCGGGTCGAGTGGATATGAAGCTTAAGCTTGGGTACACTAACTAGGACATTAACGCTCGACTCTTCTGCGCCTTGTCTATGCGCGACGACACCTTAACAGACGGGAGTCAGCAAGGAGATGAAGACATGCTCAGGAAGCTGATGACAGAGTTTGCAAGCAAGATACCGGAGGAGGAATTTAGCGCGGCTGAGATCTAGCTTTTTTTGAAGGAATATAGGCGGTTGCCTTATATAGCAGTAGAAAATGTGCAGGAATAGGTAGTTAGAACCAAGGAGGGGAAAAGGCATATGAAGAGAGCAGATTCTTGGATGCTTTGAGAAGGTAGTGACATTCTTGATTGATTTGGCGTTGTTATTTGCATTTCTGATTGTTTAACAAGTGCATTAAAGAGTCCGGCTATCGATGCGTGTAGGGGAGTTTGAGGCTGACTTCATCGTGCGCAGGTTGAAAGTGTAAACGCGTGGGAAAGGTTTGATTGTACCTATGAGCTTTTGTTTTCTATTTCGATCTGTCCTAATCATGGATAATGCTTCGTTCTACTATTCAGCCAGGATCGAGCAGCTATGTAAGGACGCTGGAGTAAAGTTACTCTACCTGCCGCCTTACTCACCAGATCTTAATCCTATTAAAGAGTTCTTCGCAGAATTGAAGATGTTCATCAAACGAAACTGGCAGCGTTATACAGACGATCCCGGACAAGACTTCAAAATATTTTTGGAATAGTGTGTGGATATGCTTGGGTCAAGGAAGTCAAGCGCCGAGGGCTATTTTCGATATTCTGGGATAGCTATTGAAGAACCGTGAAGGCAACAATATGGAGATATAATCTTAAGAAACCCGCTCTTGCTCCAACTTGTATTGCTTAGCCCATTTCTTGATATCACGAACAAATCGCTGTGCGATTCCGCTCTTTACACCCTTATCAATATAGAACTGAGCATTCCGCTCCTCGAAAAGGGAATTTCTGCGAAGAGTTTGCGGTTGTTGAAGTTGGGATGAAGTATGAGCACCAACTACATGTAGCAGTAGGGTCTGAAAAGCCTTACTTCAGCCGCAAGCTTATGGCAGCACGAGAATTCGATAGACTAAAGCGTCTGAAAATGCGAGATCGCAAATGATTTGCCTATGACGGCCGGCAGGCAAGCCGTTAATTATAGAATGAAAGCCACATGTTAGCAAGTCTCTTGCTCTCCAGTTTAGAAACTACAAGAGTTCATGTGTCGACACTGATTGGGACTGTCACTTTGTTCATCAGCAGCCTTTCTTCGACAGAAGTCTTTCTGCGTTTACCATGTATCCATCGTCACTTACTTGCTTAGCCCTGCTATCATCCTCAGCCTTCGCTCTTCCTGCCACCGAGGCCTCACCAGCTTCGGGTCTCCACCGTCGATGTGGAGCAGTCGGGCAATTCTTCAATCAAACTGCAGATGATTGGCAAAGGAAAAATGTCGATGAATGGCTGGGTAGTTGGTTCACAAACCACGCGAATGATATCTCTAGTAATGGTAACGGCTTCGCGGGAGCTTTTGGACAGTGGGGCACCGGAGACCCAGGTACATCTTCGTTAAATTTTCAAAATGCAAAAACTACTAACTGTAAAAACAGATTAGTCATGTCGAGACGATGGCTCTACAAGCAGCTGCGACTTTGATCCATGCGACAACCAAGTATTGAACGACAAAGGCAACGACATTCAGCCGACATACTACACTTTAGAAAGCCTCAACCGCCTGCACGGATTCTTCATGGGCCTCAGTCAATCTCTCGAAGTCAGCGCCATCGCAGCAGCACTGAGCAAAGACTCTTGGGCTCTGACTTTCTACAAAGATAAGGATGATAAGAGCGTCACCGTCTTAAAAGAGATGCTAAACCTGATGTCCACGATCGTGGGTATCGGCGCATCATATGCTGGACTACAAGGAGCGATCTCAGGCGCCGTAGGCGGAGCGTTAGCAGCAATTGCTGGGGGCGCTGCCGGTGCCACTGGTCCTCTGGTCGGAGCACAGTGAGTTCCCACTCCTTCTGTATGGACTCGTCCTAACTGCGTTGACCAGCCAAGACGATACATTCCAGAAGTCCGCCGACCTAGGAGGCATCCTTGGAAACATAGTAGTTGACTCAATGAAAACCTTAACAACAGCGAACAATGCGCTCATGCATGGCGATGAGTACCAAAACAATGACATCAAGGATTATGTGCAAGGTGGCGCATTCGTCGACTTCCACGGTGTTGACAAGAACGCTATCATTGATGTGATGAACAACTTCATGGTCGCCAGCGTCATCAATGTCCTTTGGCGCTCCCAGAAAATCTTCATCATGAGCGGCGGCGCTTGTGGCGACAACCAAGGAATCGGCCAAGGTCCACAAGCCTATAGCGTCTGCCGTGACGGCAAGGCGTGGTATTTATACTATTGGCAGGAGGACGGTGTCATCTCACTCAACTCGCATCGATGGGGATGGGTTGCTATACCGCCAGGAGCAGACCAGCTTGGTCAAGGAGATTGGTCTGGTGTCAAAGTCTCCGTAAGTCGCCTTCCGCCCTTCAGAAAAATTTATAGCTGACGACAAGATAGGATGTCATCAACTCCTCCCTCGATTCCTACAACATAGCCGGCTACTCCTACGACTCCACTATCGCCATCGCACGTGCCACAGACGTCCTTTTCAACGGCTTGGGCAACCCAGGGGCCCAAGGACCCTCATGGGAAGGAACCTTCACCATTCCCGTCTGCGATGTTGGAGCTGCCATCAATTCCGACTATTTCGACAAGGCGTATATTCTGCAAGACTATGGACAAGAATCCAGGCCGGTCTGGTGCGGTGCGATCTGTAGTGGTGATCTGCAAAAGACACAGGACTTCATCAATGCGGCGAATATGGCTAATTTCCAGAGCCCGAGACACCTGTGTCCTAATGATCCCGGGTATTAGGAGGAAGGTATGGAACTGAGGCATTGTAATTGTAGGTGTAGCATTTTAGTAGAGTCTATGAGAATTTGAGGGCTTTGTATACGCTATCATATATAAGATATAAAATGTAACAAACGCCACAATTGCAAGAAAGTGCTTCACATAGGATGAAAGCCTGATAAATAGATACAAACACGACGGTGGTATGCCCTGGCGGTTGCGATTCGTTTCTTGAAAGCATTCAACTCCGCATGAATTAAACTCTGATTTCTGACCGCGATTTTGCCCCCGGCTGTCGCTGAATATTAGGTCATGAAATCGGACATATTTTCGATTATACAAACGATAATGAACATGCATGCCGTACGTTTCTGCCCGCGTACCCAAGAATACGTGATAAGTTCATAGTAGTTTGCGCTTCGTGTGTAAGGTCTGGCCATAGTTTTCGGTACATGTACATGCTATTCGCGTCACCTATCTCTCGGACTGAAAAGCTCCACTCTCCTTGAACTGTCATGCTGGTACCAGCTCATCGCCGGCCGTTCTTGTCCATTCCATCCTGGGTGTTCCGTTGGCATGTATGGTTCTAAGCTCGACATCTTGACTTGTTGGGAGTCTGTTGTCCTCTGCTGGGTCAGTGGCACTATTTCTTCATCTCCGACTTTGCTCAGTCTCTGCATCCAGGATGCCCGCGGGTGCCGGAGCCGCAGATACTTCTCGAGTTTCGCGGCCAACGGCAATACTTCTCCATCCTCTGCAGATTTATCCTGATCCCCGTTGACATCTTCATAACGCAATAATTTAAGGAGCTTATACAAGGCCGCAGCCAATAAGGCTCCTGTAAAAGGACCAATCCCTGAAAATCCGTTAGTATCATATGCAAATCAGTGGAGTTTCTAACGTACAATATAGCCAGTGATCGCCAGGAATTGAAAGCTTAGCAACAGCTGGCCCGAATGCCCTTGCCGGGTTGATCCCAGCACCAGTCCAGAATGCCGCTGCTAGATGCCCAATGAAAAGAGCGAGCCCAATTGCAATGGGGGCAAGGAATCGAGCTTTAGTTTTCTAACGCGATTAGCAAAGTTCTTTGAAGAGGCTAAATGTTTCGCACTTCCGCAGCCAGCATCAGAACAGTCATCACAAGTTCGAAAGTTATCAACATTTCCACGCAGAAGCCTTGACCCACTGTCACCCCCTTTGCTAGCTTGACAGCAAAGAGAACATCATCACCGGGTATGATATATTTGACCACTATAGCAGCCATGATACCTCCTGCAATTTGTGCGGCTATCACCAGACATGCCCTGAATACTGTTAGTGATATGACCAAGGGAACTTGAGAGATATCGTACCTCACGAAAGGCACAATCCCAACAACGCATAGTGCCAAGGTGACGGCTGGATTGAACATTCCACCGCTGACTCGGAAGAAAATCCAGACATTCACGGCAAGGCTGACTCCGAATGACAGAGAGATATATACGAAAGTCGCAGCATCAGGGCCACTCGCGAGCGCCCCAGGAGCCGTGGGCTGGTTCGCAGTCTGGGTCCCAAAGAAGGCAAAAAACAGAAAAAGAAAAGTGCCAACGAATTCTGCGATAACCGCCACAGTATGGTGCTTGATCTGTTCATTATTGAGCTCCATGACCGCCATCTTGCACTAGGCAAGGGTGATCTGGCAGCTAGGTCATGCCTATCGAAAATCAGTGGGTATTAACGATCTTGAATAAGATATTGCTTGCATTGACGAGGGTCTACTTATGATATTTAAAGTTTCATTGAAACATTCTGTCGTCATATTCTGTTGCACATGGCGGTGGCGCAATACATAAGCAGAACCTGAAACTGAAACTGCATGATGGATCCTGCGTAGCGAGAACTACCACAACTTTAAATAACGCATGTAGAAGAGAAGAAAAGCTACGGATGTGTCGGATAATGCTTTAGAGGCTTGGCCGCGACGATCGGTCCGTGAAAGAGGTGCCCGGGCCTCTTGTCCTTGTATCAGACCGAGTAGATAAGTCAAATCACGAGTGTCCTGTTAATCAGATGGTGGTGTTAATGCTTTAAACTCCAATCGCTATGCTGAAAGATAACGCACCAGTCCGATGCATCACGTTCTTGTCAGTCTCTTCCACCCCTTCTCATCTCTAGCTAATACAACGCGAATACCATCTCCCAGATCCTCCCAGGTCTGCGTCGTCTCGACCTCATCCTCAACCCTGAAGTCCACGGCATCCTTTGGCCCATGTGCCAACAAAGCGATATTTGATGATTTGAGTAGCGGAAGCCGATTGAAGAACATGGTAAGGCCCAGCAACGCGGCCGTGACCACGACTTCCAGCAGCGGTAGCACAAGCCATGGCCACCGCACCTGGTAGAATGTAGTGTAAACGAACGGCGTGCCAGTTATGGTGGTGAAGTTCATGTTGTCGGCATTCGTGAGCACCTGGTTGGTGACGGCAGTAGCAATATTCTGCGTAAGCTTGCGTATGTCGGTAGTGCTCATGAAGGTTGCCATGCCGAAAAGATCGGCGGTGTACTGCTCCTTGTTCTGGGTGGTGTCACTGGCGCCTGTGTAAGTCTGGGGGTGCAATTGGCCAGTTAATTCAGGATTGAGTATCTGCGGCAGCTTAGTATCGATGAGAAAGAAGTGGTCCATGAACGGCGCAGCGAGGAAGTTTGTGTTGTATGAGTTGTTTGTCTTTGGCGACCCAAAAGTGTAAGTTGGAGCAGATGAGCCACTTTCTACATCATCCACCACCAGTGGCTCGGATGACAAAGGTGTTATACCGGATAATGTGCCGTCCAGCTGATTCAGCGAGATGTTGGTGTAGAATTGCTCACACCAATACCAGTTCGTCATCGATACCTGTGCTGCAGAAGGAACCGGGAGCGACGTGTTCCTAAGGAAAGAGTCGCTTGTAACATTATCTTTGACGTGGATGGTAAACAAGTGAGCGATATCGAGGGGATCAAGAAATTTGGCGGTCTCCTCGGGTTCAATTACATCCAAAATCGACCGATATCCATCGTAGGTATGGCCATCTGAACCACCAAAGTTGATTGTAAGATTGCGGGTTGTCGTTACGTCCTTAATCAAGTAGGTACAGTTCACGTAATGTGAAGGAGGGGGTGGGCTAATGTCTTTGAAAGCATCGGTAGGATAAGAGTATGCCTTGCAGGTATGATTAGTACGGTCAGTGACGTCCGTATAGTTTCTACAGAGACCAAGTGTTGTGACATTACTAAACGAGCAGCGAGTGGAGGGATATGGACAGCTCAGGGCTGGCTGGAGAGAAGTACCAGTGAGCTGGCCAAGTAGCGTCATTTGAAGATGGAGAGTCCCAGTGTGATTTGCTATCAGCAGCGTCTCGTTAGCACCTGATCCATTCGATACGACTTATACGTACAGCTTACTATGTTCCCAAAACTGCTATCCACAATATCAAAGGTTGCGTTTGAGATGTACGTGTCACCCGCTCCTATTGTCGCTGTGATGTTGTGAAGCTCAAGGTTTTGCATTGTAGTTTTCAAGATCTGTTGTATCATCGGGTCGATTGCGAACGATCCAATTGTAACTAGCGCAAATCCGACAGCAATGATGTCCCACCGAAGCCTCGACAAGCTACGTTCCAATTTCCAGAGGATCTTTGCCGCTCCCAGCGGACTGCCTCTACTGAGTTCATCATATACCTCTAGATGACTCAATCTGTCTGGGTACTGGAAGTGGAGCCACTTTAGCTGCGAAACACACGACGCGACTACAATCATCATGCCGGCCTTTCCCACGGTCGTGAGTACTGATAGCAGCGAGCTGGGCTGAATGTCATACTTCCAGCTATCAAGCGGCTTGGTGTCCAACACGGCGAGCACGGCGATGGTCATGAAGAGACTAACGAGGGCAACAAAAGCAGCACCAATCTCCAACCACCACCATGAGGAGTCCAGTCGCTCCGTTCTCTGGCGAGGAGGTCCTGGGAAAATTTGTCGTTGGCTCAACACTTCATCGTCTTTCAATCGGCTTTGGCTCTGGGATTGCGAAAGAAGAGGCTCTTGGTGTATATTATCCAGCGTCGTGGGCGTATCTGCGCCGGGGGCACTATCGACGCCTCTCAGTCCTTCGTCGCGGCTGGACAAAGTTATCGTCGGGTCGGACCGTGCCATATGTGAAGTGAGATTTGATCAAATGGACAGCATTGGTGATGTTTGAGTGAAGCAATAGCAAGCACGTCAGGGGAAACGCATCACGATAGTAATCCACTTTCCATTACGGCGTAGTGATTGAGAATTAATGTGGAGACACGAGTGACAGGGAGCGGATTGGTTATTAAGTGCGAAGTGCTCGGTCCAGCTTGATTTGAGGTCTCATCTCTATGGAAGGGGCCAGTGGGGGCCAGGCGCTTATATTAAGTTACATCGCCTCCGACACACATACAGGGGTAGTTGTTGTCAGCGCGGTTCTATGATGGAAGACTGATGCTTTGGAATTAAACCTACATGATAAAAAGGTACTCTTTATTTCAATTAGGCCTTCTCGCTGGCAAGATAACTGACATTTCTGTTAGTTCAGCAGAAGAGTATAATGTATAATATATGAAACGTCCCGAACTGCTTCCCTGCGCAATTTCCAATCCCCCGTCTCGTGAGGACCCTACATTACGTTCAATCTTGCTTGATCGACTGAGCATCATATGTTATTTTTTTAGACCTCAAGCAAATAATCCCCACCTCTGTAACCGCGCTTCGATTGTATACTCTTCTTGGAGCAAAACATCCTCTCGATCGTTCTTTCTCTGTCTGCTCTCTATTCGCGTAGCTCAATTATATCGAATGGATCGAGAAACATTACTAAGCTCGCTGCACTTCGAATTTTATCTTGACCCGATCGCGTCGCGCCAAGTATGAAGTTTGATTTGTGATCACAGAAACACATTCAGAGTATTTTATATTCTAGATCAGTATCTCTATTCCCTGTCTTGCTTTTTCGCGTGAGTCGCTAGCCGTAGTTATCCTGAACAAGTGCCGGGTTCCCCACAGGTGGAGCTCAGGGGCTAGCCTGAGCTTCCGGTATCACGGTAACGCTAATATATTCTATTTGATAAGAACGTCAACACTTCTAAACTTGAATCTAGAACCTCGATAACGACCGGTACAGCTGCAGAAGCACGCGGCCATTACTAGAGCGAGACCGCCGAGCTCTGTGCCTACGCGGCGCTTCCTGAGGCACTATACATATTGTTTATCCCCCGCCCGTCCCTCGGGAACAGCTGGATGCCTCGGTCTCCCCCCACTTCTACTCAGAACACGGCCGTGAAAAGAGCGTGCGATCGCTGCTACGCAAAAAAAGAAAAATGCCTCGTCGGAGCTCAGTCCCGGACTTGTGTGAGCTGTGCGAAGATTGGCTATGTATGCACAACAGCTAGGGCAAGCAAAAAGCCTGGTCGCCGACGGGCAACCTTGGGTACAATCACCTGGGTAGAAAATCAGTCTGCCACAAACCGCCCACGAACAGTAAAGAAGGCGCCATCTCCGGAAACAAATCCCAATCATGAACGGAGGTGTTCCGGAGTCCAATGCTTATTACCAGATGCTCAGCCACTGTGGGCGCTGAAAGTGCCCAGGTTTCTAGAGACACATGTAACCGCTATCATGTGTGTCAAAGACCGTTTCACCAATTATTTTGTCGTCGGCCCCAGCTTCACCCCCGGACTCAGCTTGATCATCGAAAAGCGTCTCACAAATTCTCCAACAGTCTTGATAGAAGCGTACCTAGCTCTATTCGGAGCAGCGGTGCGCGCGACCGACAATGCCCCCAGTATTGACGAGGAGGACCTGTCATGGAGTGTCATTGGCCTCAACAAGCTCTACAATATTCATATTACTAGCCTAGCCAAGGCAATGGATGTCATTACGTTGGGGTTGGCTCTCTCGACTTTTGACATGTTGACACTGAGCTCTTCCACGCATTTGATATGTAGGCATACACTGTTAACAATCAAGCCTTGGTATCTAGAGCTTTGGTCCAATTCAGCCATGGATGTTGAACTCTCTTGCTTGATATTTATGGATACTGCTGAATGTTTGATTCGGAGAGAGATCCCTATCATTGAATACTCTGTCCGAGATCCACATCATGTTGATCGCCTTCTTGGACTATGCCCTGGTTTTCTTCCAGTCCTCTACGGTGTTTGCAAATGTGGGCATATGTCAAAAGAGAAGGACGCTAAAGACTTACCTATGATTGTGGCAGCTTTTCAAAAAGCCAGCCAGGATGTCCAATGTTGGGTCCCGTCACCACCACCTGATTTCGAAACTTTATACTCTAGTGATGAAGTTTCGACAATGCTGGCACAAGCATACGTGTATAAAGTGATGGCTCTGTTGATCCTACACCGATTATTACATCCATTTGGCATTGAGAACCAGGTAGCCTTTGATTACGCACAAGATATCCTCCACCAAGCATCATTTACTGCTTCTCTAGTCATCAACAAGTCGAAATTAGCGCCTGTCATGCTGCCTGTCATGCTGCCTGTCATGGTGGCTGCTTTTGAGGTGACGACTGAGCAGGATCGGAGACTTGTTGCGGGAATACTCCATCCCAAGTCAGGCGATATGTTGAGTTCTAGCTCTACGAAGATTTTACAGTTCGTAGAGTTCGTATGGCAAATGAGGGACAGCACTGATGGGATTTCTTGGTTTGACTTAGTTGGCCAATCACCTCCTTTTTCAGTATTGTTATAGATCCTGACTGAACCAAACAATGATCAAGCTCGATCTTCATTGTTAAAGAACTTTCAACATCGTCAGGCGTGCTGTTCTTTGTGTAAAACCAATTAGATTCAGCGAGACAAATTTAGGCACGTCGCAAAGTCCTGGTCACTGCCTATCTATAGAATCAGAGGAGCATAAGGACGTCGCTTGCAGTTCAACATCAATTTCGTGCAACTCAGTATGCGCCAAGTTCGATGCTAAGGGATCTAGAGAACCAAGTATAAAGGTATTGATACTGACATGGATTTTTGGATCAGAATGGCACTTTTCAGTCTTCTAAACGGATTTTCGATTGATGGAACGCTTAGAAATACCTATGAATAATGCTTGAGTCGAAGCTGATCCTTCCATCGACCCTCGAGCCATTATATCCCAGGTAAATGGAGCGTCCAGTCTATTTATTGATTATCTCATCCAAAAGTTCAGCAATGCCAATCAATTTCTCATCATCATAGCGTTGGCCAACAAGCTGAATAGCAGTTGGAGCATCGTGATAATCGCTTGGCCCGGTGTCTGGAATACAACAAAATATCTCAGTAACTTCCTCGAGGCTTGGGGTCGAGACTTACACAGCTCATACACAACCTTATCCTCTATTCCATATTTGGCGTTGTCGTCTCTTACATCCTCTGCGACCACATGGCCTACTGGAATCACACAAGCAGGATAATCTAGATAATTCCATGGCACAGTATAGCTGATTGGGCCCCATTGGTCATGGGGAACAGCCGTAAAGGGTGCAGGTGGGAGCATGATGGCATCTAGATTGTAAGATCTCCAGATCCCATTATATAATTGCATATAGCGAGCTCGTGCAGCGTTCAGCTTGCATAGATCGGCCAGGGTTGCAGGGTCACTTGGAGGAGGTCCACCCTTCTGAACTGATGGCACTAGAGGTTCTTTTCCAGCTGCAATGAGCGATCGGACGTACTATAATATCGGAGTAAGTTAGAAGCGATGACAATAGAGAATGAATAGATCTAGGAGAGCGTACATGAGCAGCATCTAAGCCGAAAAACTTCCAGCACTCCTGTAAAATCTCGGGGATATTGGGGAGGACGATCGGGACAGTGGCGATGCCAACAGACCCAAGCTTTGATACGCTCTCATTGAAAGCCCTCCTCATAGGTGGTGTCAATGTGAAAGCGCCATCATCACTGACAATTCCAATCCTGATACTCTTCGCGTTTGCCGGTTCAGCTAGGCCTTCCCATGGTATCCTCAAACAGGACGCGTCTCTTTTCCACGGCTCGGAACGCATTATTTGCTCCAATAAGAATCGACATGACCGCATCGAAGATGCCATTGGACCAGCGCTGGGTAGGAAACCAGGAGTTCCAGCGATGGCAGGAGATTGCTGTCCGCTGAAAGGAACTATCTGTGAGGTCGGTTTGAAACCGTAGATTCCGTTACAAAGTGAAGGTATCCTGATTGATCCTGCAATATCTGTTCCAATGCCGACTACACTACCTCGCATTGCGATGAGGGCACCTTCTCCCCCAGTGGATCCTCCAGCAGTCAGAGCCGTGTTATGGGGATTGACAGTACGACCAAAGACATTGTTGTGCGAGTCAGCCGTCATCATTGTCTGAGGGATATTTGTCTTGCAATACAAAATGGCTCCGAGGTCCTGGAAAATCCCGGCAAGACAGGCCGTGTCCTTGACGGGATCGTTGGCGTAACAAATGAGACCGATGGTTGAATCTTTTCCTGCAAGGTTGAATGAGTCCTTGAGGGATATTGGTAGCCCATGAAGTGATTTTAGAGGTTCATCGGGATTGGCTACCCTCTGTGCGTCAAGAGCTTTTGCTGCTTCGATAGCTTTGTCGAAGAATACCTCGGTCAGGCAGTTTGTCTAAGAACTTCAGCATGTTTTATGATGCAACATTACTCGAATAATGTACCAGCTGATGGGCAATCGCAGCTCGCTTACAGAATGCAATTGTTACTGCTGCGGCCGAGAAAGTGCCATTCTTAATGAGTTGAACAATGTCAATGGCATCATAATCGGAAGTGATGCGGATTTCTTCTGGAGTCAAGATACCACATGTACTTGGAACGTTCATGACATTGAATCCCTGTGGGTAGTCGACATTGCTCAATTTCCATTCATCGGGTATCAAAGAATCTTGCAAGCTTTTCTTTTGTGCTGCAATTTCCTGCCATGGCGCCGTACTGCCCATGTTGTGCTGTATAGATATCTATGGCAAGAGCTGGATTTGCGATGGGTTTGCTATTGGGCAAGACTGGTCTGTCCTAGAGCAAAGAAGGTGCAGAAAATGCAGAGGAGCTATTTCGACTTTTTGTTGGAAAGTCTATGTAATCAGTGGCATCGATTGAACAGGCGGAAGACCGGAATGGGGTTGTTATCTAAAGCTACTTAAGTAGATACCTCATATCTGACTTTCCGATGACTCCTAATTCGTTCCTCGAGTGACCGAGGCTCGATGCGGGGTAAGACTATCGTCAAAATAGGGGACAATTGTCGTAAATGAGCGGAGACGAAGACATTAATTACTACCGGAGCATTGTGTTCCCTAGACCGACCTAGCGCGATCCGTAGTATGGGGTTGACCACAGGGTTTCTGCCATCTATCTTGCATTAGTGAAGATGGCTCCACTTAGGACCTTTGCGATTGCAATGCCGAATTGAAGTCAAAACTTCTGGGAATACACTCCACCCGCTGGTGCTCTTCATCCTTTATCTTTACAAGCCGGCTCACATCCTCTAAGGCACCCTTCCACAGTGTTTTCACGTTAGCTGGGTCTCTATTTGGGATAGATTTTGATTGCCCCTGATAAGCCGGAGGTTTAGATTGCCTGTCTGGTACTAGTGCATGCATCCCCACAGTGCCTCCTTAGCTTCTCGAACGCGCAGGTGGGGAATGCTCTGTCTCGTCGTCCTCAGCTACAATTGGGATCTAGAGTGAAAGTCAATGCATAATGTTGACTTGCAATTATCCTAAGTGCACTCTCTTATCTTCGTCCAGCGCGACATAAGGAACAGGGTGCGGAAACAGAATGATATCGTATCTACCCGGGCGTGGGTTTACTTCCGCACATCCAGACGTCCCATTGTATAAATATGCTGGCCTGAGAACATCTCGGTTCTCATGTATACACTGCATGTGGTCATAAACCAATAGATATATTCATACCAGTCAACCCTCTAGCGTCAGCTATCATGGACAAAAAGATCCCCAATACAGGAGGGGACCTTGAACAGACCCTCAGCATCACGGCCGCAATGCCAGACAGCTTACACGAGCACCCACCAGGAACCAGACTACTAATAAACAAGAAGGCTGTGTCGGAAACAAATCCAGAACACGCCGAACTTATTCTTATACCTCAGCCATCCAATGACCCCAACGACCCCCTTAATTGGCCGGCTTTGCAGAAGTATACTGTGATGGGAATCGTGTGTCTGTGGACGCTCATGCTTGGTGCTGCAACAATCTCACCTTCTATCACGTACGGTGCTGTAATCGTACAACTTGGTTTCAGCATCGACTACTTGAATACCGGAGCTGCATTAATGATCTTGACACTAGGAGCTGGGAATCTAATCTTCAATCCTCTTGTAAGTTTACAACGGTAGATATATGGGTCTACTTTACCTGATCTAAAGGAAATAAAATTAGCTGATACATATTGTGGCTCTAGGCCCTACGTTTCGGAAGGCGCCCGGTCTACCTTTTCTCGGCAAGCTTGGCTACCGCATCGTTGATAATCATGGCATCTGCACGAACCAAGCATATACAGACTGGAGGACGTATCCTTCTAGGATTCGCTGCCTCTCCATTTGAGCAGCTACCTGCCGTCACAGTCTCTGATCTCTTCTTCGTACACCACAGAGGTTGGGGTCTTTCGCTTTATGTGTTCGCCATCTCGACCGGCTCGCTCCTAGGACCCATGGCCACCGGCTTCGTCCTCGAGTCTATGGGCTGGCGGTGGGTATATTGGTTTTACTCGATACTCATGGGAATGATTGCAGTCATCATGTTTCTGGCCCTAGAAGAAACCGCATTCGACCGGCATCAGCATGTTCTTGCTGAGAACTCCGATTCAAGAACGAAGAGATCTTACATTGCAAAGCTACGCCTTGCAAGCCGCTTTAAGCTACAGGAAAGCTTCCTTGGAACAGTCGCTGGACCCTTTCGCCTGATGACGGAACCGATTGTAATTTGGAGTGGGATTTTATATGGGTTTGGAATAGCTTGGCTATCTGTCATGGCCACAACGGCCTTTACTGTATTTCAGGGTCCTGTCTATGGGTTCAACTTTGGCCAGATGGGGCTCACAAATATTTCACCACTCATTGGTTCTTATATCTCTCTCTATGCTGGAGGTGCAGGGACTGACCGATTCATGGTGTGGAAAGCTTCTCGGAACGATGGTATCATGGAGCCTGAATCGCGAATCTACTCTGTGTTTATCGCCGGCCCAATCATGGCTGTAGGGCTTTTCCTCTACGGTATCGGAGCATCTTACGGCTTACACTGGATTGTCCCGGTGATTGGGATGGGCTTTATCGGAGCTGGACTGCCCATTGTAGGCGAAGTTGCGCTTGGATATACGAGTGAGAGTTATCCTCTGCTCGCAGGCGAGGCCACTACAGCGGTAATCTTTATTCGCAATGTCATTGGCTGTGGGATGACCTTTGCCATCAACCCCTGGATAGAACACAGTGGTCTAAGAGACACATTTATTGTGGTTGGGATACTCGCATTTACTGTCTTCGTGTCTGGGGCCATCTTCATCTGGCAGGGGAAGAACTGTCGCAGGAGAGCGGCAAGGATGTACAAATCAATGACTGCTGAGGAAATCTGAACTGTAAGCGAAAAATCCGTGAGCAGGTCAGAAGGGTCAAAGGTTGCTCAATGCTGAATTTCTCCACAGTTTCAGAGGTATGAGCGGTCCCGCCTTGGTACTTGAATGAGCATACAGCGTTACTGCGAGAATATTAAATTGATATTTTGTTATAGTGTCGAGTTCCTTAATTTCATGTCCTTTCCCAAAGTCTGGCGCTAAAATATTTATATTGTCCCAATCACGCATGCCCGAAAAGACGCAGAATATTCTATTATCGAATCTAACACGAAGAATCCTACTTTGGAAATAATAGTAATGATTAATGTACCGGGGTAAAGAGAGTGATGATAACCGTGGAGGTATTTTGATTGTGTCCGGGATCTCTTGACTTTCTCTTCATATTTGATGACCATAAGTTGGACCTCTCTCTAGAATAGCCTTCACAGCAGGCCTCTGCAACATCAGGTGAGCCCAAGCCTCAATATGTGGCCAATCTTTGATATCTACGCCAAGAAACTTGAACATCCAAGGCATGGCGAAAGGGAAGTAGGAAATGTCTGCTATAGTTGGTCGATCTGGAAGCCCAATGTACTTTTGGAATTCGGGCGCAAGACGCTGATTCAGAACATCCCATTGCCGGAGGACGTTGGCGTGTAGTCTATTGCAAAGATATATTCAGCCAAAAATCAAATAGGAGGAAGTGACTCACTTGGCAGTGGTTTTAGGGAGCAACTCGGGGTTTTGGCGGTTCGGATATCCTTTAAAGAAGTACAGCCAGTATTTTGCCGTGGCTCTATAGTTGTTCAGCCATTCGTATTGAAGTACTTGTCATCAGAAAGCCTCACCCTATACCCGCGGTTTGATACGCAGTCCAAGTTAACACTGCAGCCTTCTCTGCAAGAGTCTTCCCGCTCCAAAGTCCCTGAGGATCATATTTCTCGGCAAGGTATTGGAGACAAGCGGTCCCCTCAAATACAACGATTTCCTCATTAGTCCCCGGTTCTTCGTCTCTGAGTGCTGGCACGTATCGCTCAGGGTGGATCTTGTAGAACCATTCTTGAGTGGTGTCGATGACGGAAATCACATGGGGAAACTGCAGCTCTTCTGCAAGCATCAATGGTTTGATATAATTGATGTAAGATGTTTGATCGGCTGTCTTTGGTCAATGTTTTCTGTATAAAGCAGGAAGTGGGTATTCTTGACCTTTGATAATGTATAGAATCACTCGTCCGTCATATTTATGGTCGCCGGTTACTACTTCACCGTTCTTGGTCCTGGAAGCCGTCATACTTGCGAAATGTCTGTAAAATCTAGATAGAAGTGTTGCTTATTTTACGTTGAAATGATTGTATCATAATAGGAGAAGATTTTGAGCTGCCACAAAAGCTATGCAGCATTGCAGCCGGGACTAGTAACCTAAACATATACAGAAGTAATCAATAAAATAGCTTCGGCAACCGAGCCGCAAACTTTTCTGAAAGAAGCCCAAATTGGAGGGCTATTCTTTTGAGATGGTAAGAATTCTGTTCTAGGCTAGAAATCTGATCCTTCACAATTTCTGGCAATGACTCAAGATCTGTTGCGAGAGTGTCGGCAAAGAATCGCTGGCAAGAAAGTTCAAGATCAAAAATCGTGTTTATCAATTTCTCCTTGATGGTCCTTCGTTCGCCCAGTTCAGTCTTCTAGGCTACCTGATACATTACGAACTTGACGGTTCTCGCATCGCAGGATAGTGTCCGGATGTGTAATCCACGTTTCCACATTCCTATCCCAAGTAGTTTCTCCAGATATCAGTCCCAGCTTATAATTCTTCACCAAGTGAGCCAACAAGATCTTCATCACAAGATCTACGGCATATTTTCCCATACATGTCCGAGGTCCAAAGCCAAACCTCCAGAATTGATATCTCGACTTGGTCATACCGCGCTCTAGAAACCGAGAAGAACGAAAGACCCTCCTATCTTCTCCCCAGAAAGGATTGGCTGTATTGAGAGCGTGGGAGTCGATGATGCAGTTAGTTCCTCCCGGTACCATGTACCCTCCTATAATGCGGTCTGCGGGAACTGCCTGTGGGATAGAAAACGCTGCCAACGGCTTCAGGCGCGATGATTCCATGATGGATGCCGCCAGGAGAGTTGATGAGCTTAAGAGATAACTCTCCCACTGGCTACGTTCGCCACTCATCTTCCCTATTTCATCACCAATCTCATTTTGTGCTTTGGGGTCTGCAGCTAAGAACATGAGAACCCATGATATCCCACCCATAGTTACATCAAGATTAGCAAAGAGCATCTCATCTAACGTTTGAAGTATTTCCTCTCTTATTGAGGCGCCTGACTTGATGGATTCATAGTACTGCACAATCGGTGGCCTGCTCCGCTGCTCCACAGCTCTAAGGTAAGCGGCGTCGTTGAAGTCTGACCACTTCTTTTGGAATTTCCTCAAATCACGGACTCTCGATATGGGAAGATACTGGCTCCAGGAGAATCTGGTGATTCCCCCCCGAATCACTGCCCGGAATATTGACTCGCGAAGAGGAATAAGATCTTTCAACTCCTCCTCCGCGTTCCTCCACGTTTCTCCATAGATGATATCAGCAACTATCAAAAATGGAAGAAGCTTGAGATCATCGACTGGGTTTATGATCCCTTGACTCAGTCTCTTGCTGTGTAAGGATTTGAAATGACTTTTCGTTCTCCATTCAATTCCCTGAATGTATGAGCCAACTGCTCTATGTAGAAATGGAACTTCTACGACAGCTTTGAGATTCCTCCAGTTTTGTTGGCTGATGAGTCCAATGCATTTGCCTAGAAGCTCACCCATCAACCATCCCGAATCATTGTTGATGGCTTTTATATGCCTGTCTGAATCTGCAAAGACGGTTTGGACATCTTCCGCACAAGTCAAGACTCTGTTTCACAAATTTAATTACAGTCTGGTGGGTTTCTAACGAGGTGTTGATAGGGGAGCGCACATTTCTGACTTCATACCAGACCAAACACGGTATATACGGCCATGCTCTTCCCTCCACAGACTACTATTTTTCTCTCCTTCTAAGAATTTGCCAACATCACCTTGGCCATTGGGCCACTGGTAGGGACAAGTTGGTAGATTGTGTTTTCCATCAATAGACTTGATAGGATATCGCCAGATCAAGAACTTCTACAAATTGGTAAGCATGCTGAAAGGCTTCCAAATGGTCTCAAAAACTCTTACATTGATGAGCCAAGAAATTATATCGTTGCCACAATTTTGCAAAAGAGATGTTTTCGTTGAAAGTGTTAAGAAGAGAAAAATAACAAATCCGCTCACCCAAACAGACTTCAGGTCCATGTCTGGGGGCTGCATCTTCGAAGCTATGAATCAATTAAGGTAGGTTTCTTTACTAACTCTGTAGTGTTTGGAAGTTTTAACTTGAAATAGCTTCCAGCATCACGTCCCATGTTACCAAGATGGGGCCGATCCGGTTCCCGTTTCTGATTGCCGGGACCGAATCCCGTATGTGCATCAGACCTCCGTTACTCGAGACTTCTTAATATCAATCTAACACTCTTTTATTTTTCTTGCCAAATAGAATACCCTTATCTAAAATGCCGAGAAATCTTACAAAATGAGAGATGAGTCTGGTTCCCGGGAGGAAACTACACCACTACTAGATCCGACGCACCCAGTTCCACCAGACCCCAATGGAGCTGGCATTCAAGGGAAATCAGATCTGGGAGATGCAGAGTCTCAACTCAATGTGAATCCTTTCTCTGTCCTTCCAATTGCCTTCCTGGCTGCACTTGGGATGGCAGCAACGGCCGCCACAAGCATTTTCGCATATGCCAGTTTACTGTGCAAAGATCCAACACACTGTCAAGAGTCTGAACAGAATCTCTATGCGGGCTCTGTAGCGCTAGCGGTATCCCTTGCAAATGTGTGTAGTTTGTTAGCCCTTGGTCATTTAGAAAAGCTTTCAAGGGCACGGCCAAAACTTGGTTTGGCACTATGGATAATATGTCGCTCGATGAGTGTCATATTGCTTGCCTTAGGTGGTACGTGTGGAGATCTCATGTTTAAGTTCATTCTAAATATCTTTCAAGTGTACTTCAAAGACATCTTCATTGCTCTTTCCGGGAGAGTTTTCGAGGGCTTAGCATCAGACAACCTACTCCACTTCAACTTGAATGCTGTTTATGTTCAGGCCCCAGATAAAACACAGGTCTTCCATCTCATAGGAGCGTCTCTTGCTCTATTTATGATTGGAATCTCAATCAGCCCGGCGGTCGCTGGCTTGTTCCGAAACTTTACCATAAGCTTCTTCATAGCTTTAGGAATTTTTGGGATTGCATTCTTTTACCTTGTTGTACTAGTCAGATACAGGGAGCTTTCAACTACCAAACTCGAGACCGGATCCACTACATCGGCATCACCCCACTCGAATGAACGACTTACGAATCCAGAGACCATCGGAGAATACTGGTCAGCACCAATACGGAGAATGTTGGCACCCTTGAAGCTGTTTCTCAAAAGACCTACTTCGCTTTTCTCAGGAGTGGCACTCTTCATATACAACGCAGTTCAGTCATACATTTTCTCATTGATAATGGTGCACACGTCTCTTTCATTTGGATTCACCAGTAAGCAAAACGGCATTCTGTTGAGTATAGTACATGCGATTTCCGCAACCTATCTCTTTCTGGTCACGTTCGCTATCCCCCGCCTCATCCAGATATTTCGACGGCACGATCGAGTTGGTTCAGAGTCGAGCTCTGGTCAAGTGGGTGGTACGACGAATGCAATACTCACCCTTGTGTCTCTTGTAGTGCAAACTTTGGCACTGATAGGATTTGCAAACGTGACTGAAACATGGCAAGTCTATGCTGCCAGTACGCTTGTGGCGTTGGGCTTGGCAACTCCTTCATTTATCAAGAGTCACTTCCTTGGATTTTTCCCGAAAGCTGATGCTGGGAAGGCTATAGGAGCACTTGCTATTATGGAAATGTTTGGGTCTTTCTTGTCCCCTTTATTGTTGGGGACGTGGCAGTCAACCTGGCCGGGGCAAAGCGTATTCTATGCTGCTGCTGGTATGATGGGCTTGGCTATCATAACGTCGGGTGCCGCTTCTTTCGCACTTGCCGCTCACGAAGATGAGGAAAGGGGGTCAACATATAATCTAAGAAACGTTGCTCATTAATGAAGTCTGAATTCTATACGACTGCAAGGCAAATTTTCTCATGCGCGAATCAATTGACTTGTCTCTTATCCCACAAGATAACCAGATACTCTGATTACTTTGCTTATCAACATCAATAGCACAAGAAAGACTTACGAGCACTAATTCAACGGATCACTCTTGTAATATCTATCAAAACGCTTTCATCGCTCACCCTTCAACCCCTGAGACCGGGCACCGGTAAACGAGATGCAGGAGCAAGGTTCAAGCCGGTGCCCGAGGCAAAAGTTCGGTTTCCGGTGAGAATTGGCTCCTACCTTCCAGCCTCACCTCCTCAAGTCGAAATGAAATAGAAAAAGTTCATATTTGAGGCAAACAAAGCCTAGCGAGAATCAACTTAGTACAATTAGTGTATATTTTGTAGATTTCAATATTACACAGAATCTCTGGACTCCATGCAGGATTCGGATTTCCTCACAGCGTTCTTGGCACATAAGATGGCATCTAAATTTTGATGGCTTGATATCGATTCTGAAGAATGGGTGAGTAGTAAATAAACCTCACAGTCTGCGAATGAATAGAGTGGACTCGAAGATTATCTTATAGGTATAATTTCCTAGCAAGCCAGGCAAGGCTCTTGAGCAGAATTTAACATGCTGAGGTCCTACAGAAGATGGTATAATCTTTCCTAATAAGTTTGCCTCGATATCGAATTTTCCTAAAGATGTCAATCAAAGTTAGTCACAGATGAAATTTAAAGATTCTAGCAGTTCAATTGACGTCTATATTTTGAAGTCACTAATACTATTTTATAACTTTAAATAAATACATGTAAAACCTTTATGATTCTGATAGTCTAGTCTCAGTACATCTGATGGTAAATAAAAGCTTTGCACAGGTGTGTCAAATTTCAAATTCGATAAATTCGTCAGTGACTAGTGCGATAAAACTGATTTGATATTCCGGCGCCCTCCTCCTGGCTCTGTAGTGACATCCTTATTTGATCATTGGATCAGGTATCCTAAAAGTATCTACTCAACGAAAATGGCCCAATTATAGCTACTAATTACAGAAAGAACTTTAAGACCAATATCTAGACATTTGTCTCACCATTCGGCGTCACTACGTGTGACTCAAGGAGGGGTACGAAGATCGGAATTTTGGGCTCGAAAAGCAAAAGTAGCATAACCTCCTTCCTTGGGGCGACCTTTAATAACCCTCCCGTACTTAGAGCTCTATGTTCGATGGCTGACAGTACGGCTTAGACAAGTTAGACGAGACTACAGACGGCCAAATAATACTACTAGAAACTCACCCTAGGTCTAGTTTAGATCTTAAATAGCCTGTCAAGCCTCCGAGTCCACTTCGGGCCCTGAATATTCGAGTATTTCATAATAGAAAAAAAGCAGCATGAAGCATGGGCGCGCGGTTCCTCGGTTCACATGTTGATCTCGGTCTGCTCCGTATATTAGTAGTAGGCGGGACGTAAATAGACAGGCGGCTGCAAACTGGGGCCGAATTCTTCTGAACCCCGCCGCTCATTCCGCGAAACTGCTCTCGACGAAACCACCGCTGCTCGGGCCAATTTCCATCGGCTAGCACTTTCAATCATAAGCCAGCCCCTCTCTTGACCTTCTCTATTATGGATTCTAAACTGCTCTGTAGTTCACGGTGGCTCCCAGCATAGCACAAGCCTAGATTCTCTCGCCGGTTGCCGTTGCTAGGAATAGCTGGCGATAAAGCTGCTACCATCTGCAGAATTTCGGCAATGGGCTGGAGCTCTTGGAGAATGATTTGGGACCGCCACTGTCTCTGACTCTCCACATTATTGTTAAATGCCCCAAACCCTAGACCACCACCAAGAGGATCTGAATGGGACTGTCCCATATCGTTTTCCTGCTGCTCGGCCAGGAACTTGTCACAACCCATGTCAACGAGCTCAATAATTTGATATATAATGATACTAAGGAGGGAAAGGCATTTGGCATTACGAGAACCGACATGCATTCTGACAAGAGGGTCCAGTCTGTCGACGACACGTTTGATGATTCCGAGAATGAGGTCCAACACTTTTAATTCATCAAAAATGTATTGCTCCAGACTGAGAATCATTTGGGAACAGGCCAATACACATTGGCTATCATTTACATTACGGTCTCTACTGCGTTGCGTATTCGTCCTTGACGTTGCAGAAATCGGAGAGGGGTATGGCCTGTTATTCGGGGTAGTTCGTTGTCGAGTGTCACCGGCATCAAAGCTTGGACTCGAAGCGTGAAATTCAGTGCTTGTGTGGGAGAAGGTACCACCAGATGGGCTTCTGGATCCATCTGGGGTCACGGGCGACATGCGCTCCTGGTGCTCATTCTGCGATAATCCGACAAAACCATCATCCGAGTTGGCGAACATGTCCATATCGTTGCAAGATGATGAGTTTCCTAGCTCGATTAAGTCTGTGGGCCAGTCCAGGACAACATCCTCAAAAGACTCTGGCAGAGGCCGCTGAGAACGAGTCGTGTCAGTATCAGAGAAATCGCCACCAAAGTCGAGCTCGATTGTATCATTCCTTAGCCCTATTGACGATCCTGTATTTCGATTCGACGTTCCATTTGCGACATTCCTTGAGGTTGCATGGCCTTGACTATTCTGCTTCTTCTTGGCTCGCACCCCCGGTACCCGGCCGACTCGGGATTCCACATAGATGCACTGAATATCGAGACTTATACAACGGTTACACCCCGTCTTTTCGCCGCTACACTTTGTCTGGACTCTAGTTATTCGAAATCAAGGACCAGCGAATGTGTTGAAACGTACTTTGGCACCATTACACTGATTGCAGGCAGTCCTGAGCTTGATTGGCTTCGATTTTGTTACTTGGGACATATTCTACAGGTTTCGCGTTGGAGGGAAGACCCGTGTACCGCTATATGAAGACAGGGCTTGGTAGTATTGTTATCTCGAATGGATGACGAATTTATCGAAAATTGCGGGACGGAATTTGAACCGGGTCTGGAGACGTTCTAGGCAAAGAAATGAGACGAGTCTGAGAGGAAAGCTCGTAAAACTGCCTCTGAAACCTGCCTGTCAATCTATAAGCGTGTCAGCTGGTTCACTGGGCTGCTGTGCAACGGTTTGCGGCACCGCACAATTGCTTCACGACGTATGCCATGTAGGCGCCCTCCACATCAAGCCAGACGAATATGCAGGAGGTAAGCAGCGTCGAACTTAGATTCGGAAAAATCCTCAGCAAACCCAGCGCTCGCAGTGAAGAACCAATCAAACTACAAACGCAAACACAACCAAAGCCTCCGAGGATCACCAAACTTGACCCATAAAACAATTGCATTAGTCCCGGATGAGAGTCTGCCTAACGGTCGGTTCCCCTGTATCTGGTAACTTCCTGGCCTAGGCTATCCTAGCTTAGATGCAGCTGTGGTGAGATTGATTGATTGAGCACTTTCCTCGTAGCACGAGGTTCATCGTTTAGATGGCAGTCAGCAAGCCACATGCGGTTAAAAGAACCGGCTATACGAGGTCTACTATACTTTTTTAGCTTTACGATCATACGATGCACTTGAATACAATTAGAAAGATAGTAAATCCTACCATTAGAATAGTCCTCGGTTATCTCTGAACAAAACGAAACTTTCATGAGCATATGCTGTGTAAGAATGTCGTTGGGTCATCTATGCAATGTTATCTCTTATCTCGCACTATGCAAGCTTCCCCAGCTCCAGCCTCATGCGGCATACCGTTACAGCAAGGTCTTTTAGTACCCTTTAGCTGCCTCGACTATTCCCTTCAACTCACGCTTCTGTAGCTATCTACCTCGTGAATTACGCATGGAGCTGTTATAGGCGTGTTCGGTAATCGTTGCAGATCCCCAAAGGAGTTCTCACTGGGTCCGGCCGTAGGAAGTTCATGAGCTTGGATAGGTAAGAGCCTCCGCGGTTATCGGACTTTCCTAGGTCGAAATCCTTTAGCCTGGAGTCTGTTGGCACTACGTATCTCAATTTGCTTGTACTTCGGTTTCCCTCTTGGGGCGACTGCGCCGCAAGGATTGTCGGAATGTGGAAGTTAGATATTCAGAACATAGTTAGGCCGACAAGTCATCTTCAGATTTATGACAAGCGAACAGATTCAGATGCCAACCAATTTAATTTTGCTAGATTGAAGAAGACAGTTGCGGAGGTTACAAATGTAGCTCTTCAAAAATTTGTTACATCTCTGCCCATTAGAAGCAATAGCAGCGATAAGTGGGGTAAAGTTTGGATGCATAAACCTGCTGCTAGAGAACATGCCCAAGTCTCCCAGTCAAAGAGCGGGGTTATTGCAGGTACTCTTGCCCCTCATTTAGCGAAGATAGCCTGCTTTTCCGGTTTCTCCCTGGGGAAGATCCGGAATGGCCAGCGAGTACGAAGGAAGCCTCAAGACTACAGGGGTTTTTTATGACACTCCACTATGTTATGCATTTCCCCAGCCGCCACAGATACCAGACTCCATATAACCCCAGTAAGTCAACTTCACGCTTATGTGCAGACTTCATTGTTATCCTTGACTTTACAGTACGAGCCTGGTTTGGCAATTGTAAAATTGATTAGAATTCTTTCGATGAGCTTTGCCGTGATCGTTGAGATCTAACGGCATAAATTGTGGCAACATCTTCTTGACTATATTCTTCAACTATAGAACGTGTCTCATGTTTTTCACCACCCGCTCAGCTTCTCCAAGAACGAGTGGTATATCTCCCCCTACGACTCCTTCTGTCCACCTCCATTACACACATCGAGCTATCGACTCAGCAAACAAGTCCGGATATTATCTAACATCTTCCAATCCGTCTAGAGCACCCTACGTCCCATCAAAATCCGACCTGGATCCCTTTTGCTCGAACCCAATCAAGCGTCCAATATACACAACTTGATTCGCGACATCTTTCAAAGACGCAGGCTCAGGATCTACGTTTTTATATTCCGCATGAGGCTTCACCATCGCCACCCCTCTATTGCGCGTCAGCAAATGCAAAAAAGAATCCGGCATATTCCTTGGATAACCGCACACAGCTCGCGCATTCGGATACGAGAATATGACGAGATCGTTGCATCGCTAGTGTGGCCGAGGTCAACCAGCATCCCGATCCTATTCATTTCGTAGGTCAGTCCTTCGCCTGCGAAGAGACCGTTTTGTGCGGGGTTTCGTGGAAGCGCGGGATTGGCGTAGAGGTAGTTGCAGTAGCGCGTCAGATTTCAAGGACGAATGCCTAGCTACTTACAGAGTCGCATTACAAAGAAGCTGTTGCCTACTTGGTGCAACCCCTCTGCTCTCATGAGACTTGGCTTACTTTTCGGTCTTCTCTTGAAGTTTGGAGAGACATCTAGGGCTGAATATGCATAGGATAGATCTTCTAGGAAGACAGCTATCATATAGTGCATCTGGTCGAATTGCTGAAGACTCGTGAAAACTTCGTGATATACAGAGGAAGAGGAGGAGTTGGAGTTTTGGCCATCTGGAGCATTTGACTATGTATACTAGCCGTCGAACCAGTGTAAGAGATTCAATCTATTAAAGGGACTTTCCAAAGAATAAAAACGGCTGATGTTCTGTTTCTTGAGGCTGAAACCCCAAAGACTAGACCGTGGGCTGGGGGCCTAGATTCTTACTGAGTTAAGAAAAACGCGAAAGCCACCAACATGATCAGTTTGACGCAGGGCGCAATTCGTGACCACGACTAGCCTTCTCGTTCTTTGAGCTTTGCCGGGCCGATGGTCGTTCTGCCTATCTTGCTGGTAGCCTAGACATTGATCAGTGATTTAGAGAAGCTCAAGCCTTCCAAAACAGTTGCAATTCATCAAAGAACCCAGTATGTCGAGGAACCTTCTGTTTATCTACTCGTGGTCTTTAGAAGCTCTTCTGCAGCCATAGCGGATGAGTCGCCAAACCTTTGAACTTCCGGTACCACATGCACCGGCGCTATAGAAGTGAGCAATATTGATATACAGGGATTCGGACCGGGCACCAACAAGACATCAGAATCTAGTTAAGTATCGTGGTGCCAAGCATAGGTAATGCAGTCGACTGATTGACTTTCTGTAACACCATCAATCATGGGTCTACTTACCCATCTTCCAGAGCTCAGTTTAGGCAATACGCTACTTCTAGTAAGATACGTAGAACCCTGCATCTCTATAATAACTATACTGACTTTTGCACGAGTTACTTGCAGCTTTCGTCACAAAGACATTCTATAACCTCTACTTGCATCCTCTTGCTGGATATCCAGGGCCATTTATGGCTAGGGCTTCAAGGATTTATTATGCCTATTACCTTCAAAACGGAACTTATTCGGACCAAATGAAAAAGCTGCATACCCAGTATGGCGACTGTTTTCGCATTGCTCCGGATGAGATCTCTTATATCAATGCAGATGCGTGGCAAGATATTTGCGGCAAGAGACTTCGGCCAGACTTCTTCAACGGGAGCTTTGCTAATTTCAGAGTAGGGCAAACTTTGAAGAAAGGAGGCGAGTTTCAGAAAGACAGGGCATTTTATCCCATCGCACCTAACGGCATCGATTCTATTGTAAGCATCAAAGCTCCAAGGCGTCACTCAGAATCATCCCACTGACTCAAGCTTAGATTACGGCTCCAACTGATGGTATGTTCTTCATATCAAGCATTCTTAGTCATGAGAGCTTCAGAACGTAGGCATACTAAAACTTTCACCAAGTGCATCGACGCTTCAAGCGTCTCTTATCGCACCCCCTCTCGGAGCGCGCCCTCGCCGCCCAAGAAGGCATCATAATGAGCTACGTCGACCTTTTTATCGAGCGTCTCAGAGAACAAGCCATAACCGGCAAGAAAATCGACATGGCGGCCTGGTTCACCTTTGTCTCCTTCGACGTGCTCGGAGACCTCGCATTCGGCGAGTCCTTCGGCTGCTTGGAGAGCGGCACCTTACACTCGTGGATCGGCAAGATTCATACGGCCGTCAAATCGGCAATCGCATTGCAGACGATGCAGAGATTTATTCCAGGCCTCTTTGGATTCGTGATGCGACTAGCGATGGTGGTAGACAGCACACTGGGGAGGAATGACTTGGATAATTTTATGTTTTGTGCGTTGAAGGCGAGGAACAGAATGAGCAGGGATTTGGATCGTCCGGATTTCAGTACGTGCATTCTCAGCTCTGCTTGAATGTCTATGCTGATAGCAGAAAAGTGACATATATCTTGAAAGAGAATGGTGAGAATGGGATGAACCCGGCAGAGATCGAGTCGAATTCCCAGGTTCTAGTCGACGCAGGTACCGAGACCGTCGCATCAGCATTGTCTGGTGAGCAAAATGATTCCTCAAAAGAATATTCCCGACTGATACCATCTAGGAATATTCTTCTTCATGCTCAGCACCTCCGCCGCCTATGAGAAACTCGCCGCTGAAATCCGCAACAAGTTCCCGGATCCCTCTACCATCACTATCCTCTCCACGCAATCGCTCCCCTACCTCAAAGCCGTCCTCGAAGAAGGAATGCGCATGTACCCTCCCGCACCTGGAACCTTTCCCCGTACCGTTCCTTCGCCAGGTGCCTTCATCTGCGGCAAGTTCGTGCCGGGAGGGTATAGTGTGGGCGTGAATCAATCTGCGATCATGCGCTCGCCGGCGAATTGGACACAGCCTGATGACTTTTGTCCAGAGAGGTGGATGGGCGATGAGAAGTTTGCGAGGGACAAGAAGAAGGCGTGTCAGCCGTTTGGATTTGGAGCGCGGAGTTGTATTGGGAAGAAGTGAGTTCCCATAAAAAGCATTTTTTTTGAGTACTGAATTCTGTGTAGTCTTGCTTATGCGGAGATGAGACTGGTGTTGGCTAAACTGCTGTGGAATTTTGATGTGGAGTTGATGGCTGAATCAAAGAACTGGGACCAGGGACAAAAGACTAGCATGTACTGGGAGAAGGGAGATCTGATTGTGAAGCTCACTCCTGTAGCTAGGTAGATGTGAGACATTATTTGTTGGCCAGAGATAGTCGAGTACTATTAGAGAATATTAAGGGAGCATGAAGTTTATCAGTAGTGGCATTTAGACCGGGACAGGATGTTCTTATACTATATTGTTTTGAGCTTGAGTGTGTGAGAAAGGGGGCTGGCCACATGAGGCTCTTAAGCCTTCCCATTTACACATCTAGGTTCTCCTCCTCTCGTCTTCTTCCCAACCTTGCTTCTTTTTTGTAGCTCAGGATCGCGTCAAGTTCCGAGCATCGAGTGCATACCCCAATCTGCTCAGTCAATTTCCAACTCCAGTAATCCGTGCCACAGCAGGACGAGCAAGGCTCACAAGCTAAGATTTTATGCACGCTGACTGCAACACGCATGCTGGCTTCGCAAATCAAGATTGACCTGTGCTTCGTGATATCGGATCTACTCTATCTCTGCTCCGTACGGTAGCAGCTTCACCCAAGGCCCAACTATTGTCAACGGCAGCAAAGGTTCCTCGCCAAGTCGCATGCGCACATACACATCACCAGCAAAGGGCAGAGAATACCACAGCGCGCTGATGACCCACGCATAGCCCAAAAAACATTCCAACACGCCGTTTGATTTCGAGTCGGCAGGCCGCCCACATACCCACAATACCAAATCTTCCAGCGAGATGGCTGCTGCCTGGAAAATAAAGAACGACACCAGGCCAAAGGTCCGCTCAGAGAAGTTGATGTTGGTAGGCGAGGGGAGAACGAGAATGGATGCAGCGTGGCCGAGTCCGGAGATTAAGAAAGTCAGCCAGAGCTGCATGTACGAGGACAGAAAGGTGCCTCGACGAATATGTAATGCATCGACGGCTGCAGTCGTGTAAGCGCTAAATATCTGTAGGGTTGGTTAGTGTCAGTTGCAAGAAGGTAGTCGAGAACAAGACGCAGCCCTCGAGAGTGAGAAGGGAGAGAGAGCGAATTGGGAGGAGTATGGAAATCTAAACGTGCAACCTACCCTTCTAAGAGTTTGGTGCCAATACTTACCCCAGAATGTGCGTAGCGTCGTGACTTCATTTAGAGGACCGAAGATTGGAGGCCAGTCCTGGAATCAGCATTCAGCAATCCGGAGCTTTGCGTGCACGAGAAGACTGCTTACCTGGGTCTTGCTGATCCCCAACCCTACGGCGGGAATCGACAACGCGGTATACTGCATCTGCAACATGTAGTATGGTGTAGCGCCAAACACGAGCGCCTTGACAAACCCCCAGTCCCACTGGCTCGAGCGCAGCGTAAGGAACTTGCTGTTGACGGCACCCACCTCGCACCCCAGACCCGTGTAGAAGAGGTGTATCCCCGCTTGGGACGTTAGGTCGACCATGAGCACGTAGTACCCCAGTGCACCGAGCTGCCGCAAGACGAAGCGCCGGCCAGCGTTCTCGGCATTCTCAGCAGGGATATCGACGTTCTTGACCTGGTGGTTCCAGCGGATGCCGCGCATGTTGAAGATCAGCACTAGTGCCCAGCGCAGCTTGCGGACCCCGAACGCAGGGTATTCCAGGGCCTCCCTGGCCGGCATGTCGATACGCCAGAACCCGGCTTCCGGACCGCCCCTTGCGGCAAACTTCTCCAGCGTCGCCAGGTAGGTGGACCATGCAATGGAAAAGGGCTGTGCCAGGCCAAAGTCGTTGGTGAAGTGCGGGTTCGAGAGGTACATTCCCATCATGACGACGGTAGCGACACTCACGAGCTCGAGGCGGTAGCGTACTGGTGGACCACTCAGGGCAAGGAGGTGGATGGCCATGAGAGTACAGTGTGGCAACATAGAACCAGTGGGAAGGCGAAGGGTTCTGTTCGAGGCAGAGAAGCGGGGATCTGAATAGGAGGCACTCATTCCGAATTCACGTGAAATGTGTAAGTGAGGATAGAAAGATGGTCTTCTCAGGTACGTGAAACAATTGGATGTGGCTCACGGTGAAATTGTGTTGTATTCAAGTTCCGCGGGCGTGGTTCCGGAGCTGGCCTCTGAACCCCTTTTACATTCTCGCTTGCTGCAGCTACAAGGATTCCACCTAAAGGGGCCCGGTGGCAGCGGTCTTGTACCTGGAATTGGCGGCGTAACTAAAGTAGCATAGTTGACTATGCATTAAGAAACTTCATTTCAACATCTACCTACTATTTTGACTCGTTGAAGCTGTTCCAAGTTCTCAAAACTGAAATTGCAATCTTGTCTCTGGCATCTGTCTAGTCATGGCCGCCCCTACAGAGACTGAAGAGAAAGAAGAGGAATATATCTTGGCCGAGGACGAAGAGGAGCTCACACGCCTGACAGACCAGCATAAACTAATCACAAACCACTTGGATGGCAAGCTGGTGCTGGCACCGCTAGATTTGTCCCAAGAGGGCCTTCGAGTTCTCGACTCCGCAACAGCAGACGGCAAGTACTGGTTATTATCGTCTTTTAAAGCATCTACTTACTGTCTTCTCCCAACTCTACTCTCGAAAGGCCGAATTAACATGTACTTTGCGCAACACAGGCCTATGGCTCCGTGATCTCTACTCCTCTATTGGCTGTGCGACTTCCCACACCTACATCGGCACCGACATCGTCGAAAAGTTCTTCCCTGAAGTGGAAGCCTCCATCCTACCCTCCCCCATCACTTTCCACATCCAGTCTATGCAGAAGCCCTTCCCCTCATCCTGGCTCGGCACCTTTGATCTCGTGCACCAGCGCTACGGTCTTGCCGCCGCTGGGGACCTCAAGCCCCACGGTGTCGTCAAGAACCTGCTTACTCTCGTGAAGCCGGGTAACGGATGGATTCAACTTGTTGAGGCGGATTTTCGCGATTGTGAAGGGCTAGGCCCGGTTATGACGAGAACGCATAAGTTGTATAGGGAGCTATTTGATATTATGGGAAGTGGATCGGAATATTCGCGCGAGATGAAAGGGTGGTTGGAGGAGGCGAGGTGGGTTGATGTTGGGCAGAAGGCGGTAGATGTGAGACTAGGAACAAAACATCCAGATCAGGAGCTGGGGAATATCGGGGTTCAGACGACGTGTCAGGTCACTGGAATGATGGTCGGGCTGGCCCAAAACGGTACGTGTGTCTTTTCTTCTGTCTAAGGCTTGATAATATTTGTTGGCCTGAGAAATCTAAGAGGAGGCGGGATTATAATATTACGATATTATGCTTAACTAAGGAATAGTCATGAAGACCACGTTTGAGCTAGCGGAGCTAAGTACGATGGTAGCAGATCTAGAGAAAGAGTTATCGACTATTGGAGGCACTTATAGACTGTATGTTGTCTGGGGCCGCAAACCGTGAATGCTAGATAGGACTAGACCAGAGATTAATCTTCCTACGCTAAGCTACTTGTTGGGTTATAGATTATCTATGAACGATTCCGACAGACATCACGCTTTCTTCGATTGCAGCGCAACAGTCACTGGACGTTTATGTTATTGACAAATCAAACAACTGAAATTAGATACTCTAGCTCCACTGGTCGCAAATGGTTCCACAAGCTGAGCTTGTGCGTACGCTGTGTCACACATAGAGCCTCACGGTACCCGAGCCTGTATCTCAACAACCGGTATAATTGAAGCCTTGGCTGGCCTACAACATTATAATCTCATGTCGGCGTCCATGCCAATGTCTTACTTCCAATTTTCAACATAGTTCACTCAACAAATGGCTGACTATCAAAACTTGGCTAGCGAGAAGCTGACAAGAGCCTATACCCGTGCACAGGCTACAAACTTCACAGACGTCTATAATCGCGCCCTTATCAATGGCTGGAGAGCTACCACTGCCAGCGTCACGATCACTCAGTGGCTGATCGCTGCTTGTGTCCTTGCTGTCAGCTCTGGATGGTTTATTGTAAAGCTGAGCTCCGTAAAAACACCAAAATATCCATGGATCAATTATTCCTGGATGCCACGCTTATTTTCTCCGAAACATGCACATGAATATGTTGAGAATGGTTACAATAAGGTGCGCGAAAATGCAAATCTTAAAGGATAGAAGGAAAGTGTTAAATTTGGTGTGTAGCACATTAAGAAAGGACAGCCTTTTAAGATGATATGGTGGTCACGGGAGTGCATCTTCTTACCTCCCAAGTATCTCCGTGATCTTAAGCGCGCCGACGAAAAGAGTTTGAGTTTCTTCGACAATTTGGCAAGTGTAGGTAGATCTCGAAAGTCTAAAATGACACAAAAGTAGTAATGGTTTCTGGGCCAGGCTTTTAGCCTCGATTACTCGGTTGGCAACTTGTATAACTCAAGTATTATGATAGATGTGCTACGTAAAGGAGTCAACTCGCGACTACGTAAGAACTGGCCTCTCAATCATAAGTGTCTTCTGCTAATACAGCAGTAAGCTTCTCTCATTGCACTTCTGGATGATGAACTTGACTATGCGATCAAGGAAGAGATTGGAGATTGTACTGGTGACTAACTGACACCTCCCTCCCTTCTCCAAACTGACATGTACAGAATGGAAGAGTTTCACGGCCCACCCGTTCTTTGCGCGCCTCATGCACCGCGTGACATGCCGCATTCTCATCGATGACAAGCTCTGTCGTGACAAAAAGTTCATCGATACCACACTGACATTCATGAACTCAGTCGTTATCAATGGTATTGTTTCCATCATGTTTCCCTTTGGGCCCTTCATCGGCCTTTTTCGCTGCTTCACGTCATTCTTCCACTGCCGCAATCTCAATGCCGCCGTGAAGCTCGTACTTCCCACCATTGAGCAGAGGCTGCGAGAGCGAGAGCAAGAGGAGCGGCCCATTCACATGGATGCCATAGAGTGGACCATTGACCTCGCCGGGGACCCGGTGGAACTTGAGCCAAAACGTATTGCGTTGAACTTGATGCAGAACATCTGGGCTGGTAGCGCAGCTCCGGCAGCTGGTGTCAGCCAAGCAATTTATCAGCTGCTTATGATGCCACAATATCTTGAACCGCTGCGCAACGAAGCTATCGAGGTGACCAGGCTCCATGGCCGAACAGAAGAGGCATTGAGCTCCATGACTCTCCTAGACAGCTTTATCAGGGAGCTTAACAGAATGTATCCTATTGGATCTGGTAGATATTCTCATTTCTCTTTAGTATCAGTCTAATAGCGCAACAGTCACTACAGCTCGTACGATAATGGAGAAGCCTTTTCAGTTCCACGACGGTCTCATCCTACCAGCCGGAACACGTATCGCCTTCCCCACCGGTGCTATCCAGAAAGATCCAGACAACTTCGTCAACCCCGACACTTTCGACGGCTTCAGATTCGTGGATGCCACCGAGGCAACATTGACCAACGCCTCTGCGTCAACGATAACTGACACAAACCTTGTGTAGGTTACTCTTTCTCCATTCTTTGCCGTAGCTAACTCGACCTTGGTTTTGGATATGGAAAACACGCATGTCCCGGCCGTTTCTACGCAATGCGAAAAATGAAACTGGCCTTGAGTAGGCTGCTTATGGACTTTGATATCAAGTGGGATGGAGCTGCGCCCAAGAAGAGACCAATCGAGTATCCTGTTGAGGGACAGTTTGCGCCTAATTTAGAAGCAAAAATTAAGCTTAGGAAGAGGCAAGTGAAGAGAGATGTTTGTAGCTTGTAAAAGGATTAGCGGGAGGATATGATAGATAAGGCTTACTGTTCTGTATCTGTTTTACCATATTTTGACTTGTGAAAAGGAGACTGACTCCGAAGGTCTTTGGAAATTAGTTTCTCTATCTACATTTAGAACTCTTAGAAGATCAGCGTATGCTCCGGAAGTGTTTGTGTAGCCTAGTCCTCGAAGATTGATTCCCGCTCGCAACGTCTGACAGCGGCCCGTCGGCACTGCATCTAGTAAGCTAAGACTCGGACTTTCTATCCACAAGTTCCATGAATCAACTTAGCAAGGCGAACCCTATCGAGGATCCTTACCTGATCGGGTGCCGCCATTGGAGGGGTCGGACCCCGCGAAGTGTGTAGTTGTACCACACCCTTGCTCATACACACCTTGAAATATATTCTGAAAGCTCCATCATCCGTAGGAAGGCGGAAGTAGAACTTAACGACAAATCCTCGCCCAGTATGAACGACGTCGACGTTCTCATCATCGGCGGCGGGCCCGCTGGTCTCGCAGCAGCTACAACTCTCATGCGTCAGATGCACACAGTCATCGTTTTCGACTCAGGAAGCTACCGGAACGGCGAGACGCATCATATGCATAACATGCCCACCTGGGATGGACGAGATCCTGCTGTTTTCCGCGCCAGCGCGAAGAAAGATATCCTGAAGCATTATGAGACGGCTCGGTTTGAGGATGTGGAGATCAAAAAGGTGAGGGAGGTTGAAGGGGGATTTGAAGTTGAGGATGATGAGGGGAGTGTATGGAAGGGGAAGAAGATCATTCTTGCCACGGGTGTGGTGGATGATTATCCGGATCTTGAGGGATTTGGCGAATGCTGGGGAAAGACCATGCAAGATATCCGCCTGCTATATGTACTCCGTTACTAACGAGCTTTGTAGCTTCCATTGCCTGTTCTGTCATGGGTACGAGAGCAGAGGAGGGACAGCTGGCGTTCTTGCCATTGGAATGTGCGCTGCTCCACATCTGGCAATGCACATTGGGCGCAATGCCGCTCAGTTATCACAATCAGTCACCATCTATACTCAAGGCTCAGTAGAACTTGAGACAGACCTCAAAGCAGCGCTTGGAAAGGACCCAAAATTCAAGGTAGATAGCCGGATCATCAAACGTGTGGCAATGGAAGGACAGAAGAATATCAAGTTGGTATTTGATGATGGAAGTAGCACCGTGGAGAACTTTCTAGCTCATATGCCAAAGGGTCATCCGAAAGGTCCTTTTGTAGAACAGCTAAAGCTGAAGACTACACCACCATTGGGAGATATTGAGGTTGTGCAGCCATTTTTACAGACTAGTGTACGGGGTATCTTTGCTGCTGGGGACAACATGATTATGGCCAAGACGGTAGCGACGGCTGTTGCCAATGGTGCTTTGTCTGCGAACGGAGCTTCATCACAGCTTCAAGCTGAAAACTATGGACATAAGCCAATGTTCTAGATTTCCAGCATCTCAAAATCTCAAGAAGTGAACCTAGTACTCTTCATCTGACTTTCAATTCATTCATTGTTCTTTTAAATCGTAGATATTCTTAATTGATTCGATGCTTATTCAAGACGAGCGTCCGGCCACCGAGCCGAGCATCAAGATCGGAAATTTGCGCCTCTAACTCTACCACCTAGATTCTAGAACACTTTCCCCAAAGCGCAGTAGTGAAATCAATTGACATAACTTACTCTATGATACTTAATCACAAACACTTACTCAACTCGAGGCTGATTTCCCCAGTCGGATCTTTGAAGCATTCTCACATGAAGACTCCAAAATGACTGTCTTCGACACAGAAGTCTCAGACGTTTTAATCATTGGAGGAAGCCATGCAGGACTGGCGGCAGCGTTGACTCTCTACCGTGCTTTACACACATCCGTCATCTTTGATTCACATACACCGCGAAACAAGTGGTACACGCCAGTTCGACTGACTCCAACATGGGATGGTCAGGATCCGGAGAAGATGAGACAGGCGTCTCGAAATGAGCTAAAAGCTGCTGGTGGTGCTAAGTTTGTGGATGCGGCTGTGAAGAAGATTGGGTCGACGATTAAAGGGCTTTTTGAGGCTGTTGACAGTGATGGGACGAAGTGGCTGGGGAGGAAAGTCCTTTTGGCTACAGGATCTAGAGATATCTTGCCCAGTATTCCAGGTTATGAGAATATATATACACGTGGAATGTCAGTACATCATGTCAGATTCTTCTTGACCATTACCAAATCACATTTCCTTTGATTTCATAGTTCATCAGGTATAAAGATCAAAATTAATGGTCTGTATTTAGCTTCCCATGCATGTACCAATTCGGCCACGAGATGAAAGGCAGCTCAAGCGCTGGCCTCCTTGCAGTGGACAGTCTGGCTAACGTAATGCACTCCACCATGCTCGCTGAAGACGGCAGCAAGTTCGCCGAAAAAATGACCATCTACACCGACGGTAACTCAAGCCTCGCCACAGAAATCGATGCCACAGTCCAAACCACCAACATCTCAGCTGATGATCGCAAAATCAAAGCTCTAACCCAAGGGCCAAATGCTAATGAAGTGACTCTGGAGTTTGAGGATGGGAGCAAGGAGACCGAGGGATTCCTTGTGCACCGACCAAAGACGGAACTCGATCGAATGCTTGTGGATCAGTTAGGCTTGAAGGTCGGGCCCATGGGTGATATTGAAGTCATGTCGCCCTTTTGTCGAACGAGTGTGCCTGGCGTCTATGCGGCAGGTGATTGTGCGAGTATGATGAAGATTATTCCAAATGCTATCTCGATGGGTGCGTATGCTGGTTGTGGTCTTGCGAGGGAGTTACCGAAACGTGTGACTGGGAGACGGGCATGAGTAACTTCTGATAATAGATTACGGGCCTTTTATTTCAAAAGTACAATAGACCCCTAGAACGCCATACGGTAGTTTGCAGAGATTGACATTCATAATTTCAGAATACGTATAGACTAAACGTACTTATTGCACTCACTACAAAGTTACACTGCTAGACTCACATCACAAAACCCCGCCGTGCCACATCCTGAATCAAAAAGAGTCAAATTGAAGTTTAGTAAAGACGGCAGTTTGGTGGTATCATAAACATCGATCGAAATTCTGCAGAACTTCTAGCTTAATTATAAATATGTGAAGTGAACAAATGCCTTGCGCGAATCTTGACACAGAAACCTTCTCGTCTCAGACCTCCTGTGAAAATCTCGAATGTTTCAACGGCCGCTCATCTTCCTCTTCCGGAAATGAGCTCTTCAGCGTGGATTTAAGCTTGAAACCCGAAGATTTTAATTCCTCACTTGTGAGAACAGCCTGCATCCTCCGTATAGCTTCTTGCAACTTCGATGGCTCAACCGAGAAGCCAACTCTCACCCAACCTTTCTCGTTCTCTGGTCCATGGTACGCTCGCCCGGGACTCACGAGCACGCCTGCGACTTTCAACTTGGTCACGAGTTCTGCTTCATCTTCCCAAGTCTCTGCACTTGGTGCCAATTTGGCAAAGACGTAGAGACCCGCATTGCACGGGACATATGGGATACAGTACGCTTTGAATAGCTTCGTCAAGGATCTGTATGCCTTGGCGAGTCTTTTGGAATTCAGTGCGAGAAGCTCAGCGAGTTTGGGAGAATCAAGAAGGCTGGTAGTGAAGATGGCGGAAAGAGCAGAAATCTGCGTGTTCGCAGCCAGAGCAAGGCCAACAGCCATCTCCTGGTTCGATTGAGTTACAGCACAGCCCTAGTTCCTGTTATTAGGTGTTCATTAATTACTCAGACATACCATTCGAAATCCACTCTGACCAAAGCCCTTGCTCGTACTCCAAACCACATGCACACGGGATGCATCGGCACCAATCTTCTCAAGATCTATGGAGAGTACTGAATTGAACGAAGGATCTGAGACTTCAGGATTTTCAAAGCTTGTGAGAGCATACACTTCGTCGGAAATGAAATGAATGCTGTGCTTCTTGCAGAACTGGATACAGTCCTCTAGTATCGTTATGGGGTAGCACAATCCTAGAGGATTATGTGGGTTCGTGATCATCAAAGCTTTGATTGGACAGTCTGCTTCTATTATGACTTTCTCAAGAGCTGGTAATAGCTCATGGGTGAAATTTGCGTTTAGTGAAGGTAAGTTGACAAGGACTGGGTTTACTGATGATCGAACTTTGAAACAGAAGTCGAAACCATTCCAGTATGGTCCAGGTATCAGAAGCCCGTCTCCTGGATCACAAATATTGTAGAGAATTGCATCAATAGACGAAGCAGCTCCAGGCGCAGTCGCCAAGTGGGAAGGTTCTACCTGTCGGTGCGGTTTAAAATATTTATTGAATAATTTGGCATAGGCTTCTAAGAGATCTGGATCACCTGAAAAACCACGCGGGTATGAGAGGTCCTAAGAGAATCAATTCTTGAATGAAATTGCTCTGACAAATGCTTACTTGTTCAACTAGATTTTGGGCAATGGCGTCCTTGCAAATTTCAATCAATTCGGATCGTATCAACCAGTTCTCAGCTGTGGAAAGATCGATATTTGTGTTGTTCTTGGTCGTTCTCTCTTTTACTTGACCTGAAATCTTTGGCATAATGGCTTCCACATTAGACCATCCACGCTTGGATAGGTTGTGCTCCATCTTAACCGTCATTTCGCAAAAGTCGGCGGATGGACCCAAAGCTACAAGTGCCAAGAGAAGATACAAAGACGTCTTCTACTTAGAAGCATACCATGGTGTAAGATCTAAGTGTATTGTCAGTGAGCAAGGCGTCGTCCGGCTACCGGCAAGACAACGCATGCCCCACCAGGCTGTAAGGGGATACTCAAGCTATCCCAGCCAATGGCGCTCAAGAGATCTGAATGATAAGTCATGATTATGGAAACAGGGCTCTGCCACAGATGTTATCTATTGCTGTTCAGATTGTTCGGCCAGACGGAGAGGCATTCTCTCTGGATCAGGAAGCCGGCGGATTATCCAAACTCTAGTTCGCCAAAGAACTTGGATTAACTTTGAATTATCCAAGTCATTAGTTGAGAAAGGCTTTGAACAACTTTGATCAATTTGAACCTATTATTTTGGCTTCGATATACTTTCATTAATATATCAAGTGGGTCCCTATTTCGGAAAACCAGATTGGCTTTGGCGAGCTAACTTACATGCCACAGCTCATCTTCCCTGATCAGGCATTCCCCAGCTCCTATTTTGGAGTAGCAGAGCTCTTCTGGTGCCAGGTGTTTTCACTTTTGTGATTCCCCATCACTCATACGAGACATGGATAGCCGTTCCCAAGTAGTATTGACCTACACATACCCTCTAGCATTGTACTCGGCCTTGTTGCTCTCACCGTTCATCTTTGGACGTGCTCGCGCCTCGAATCATCTCAAATCAAGAGACTTTATTTTGATATGGTTCCTACAGCTTTGGGTTTTTCTATGCTTGGTAAATGATGCACCTCATAAGATGATTATCCTAACGGCTTTTAGCTTGCCAGCGTAATACTTGCTGTGCCTCCATTCATCTCCGCTCTACAACAGAGCTTGAATGTTGAGGTGACTGAAGCTTACTTGGTATGTCTTCCATTTTGCGTCACTAACAGGTGTTGAACTCCTTAGGTCTGTTACTCCGCAGTCGCATTGTATTTTGGAGCTGGTCTCCTCCCGGATCCTGATGGACCTTTTCATCCATCGTTGTCTCATTTGAATGCTTGGATCTTAGCCTCCATTTTCGAACTATTGATCCTAGTACTAAGCCCCAGAAAGCATCAAGGAAGTCTCGATGCTACTCGGACAGCCCTTGGAGTGGTCAGGTCACTTACTCTCCTTTGCATGTGCGCCGCGTATGCTTACCTGCGCCATGGAAAACATCTCACTCATGTGGACGAGGATGAAGCTGGAGGACTCCTTGCCAGAAACTCGTCTCAGACAGAGTATGGTACGCTCAAAGGCAAAACTCCTGCTGAGATCCCAAGTCTCAAAAGCCCCAAGCGAGGGGGTTGGCTAGATTACTTCATAGGATTCCGTATACTGTTCCCATACATCTGGTAAGTTTCCTCTCTCACTCAAAAGATATGTTATTAAGTTCTTCAAAGGCCATCACGCTCCTTTAAACAACAACTCATTTTAGCCGTGAGCTTTTTGCTTATGATTGGGCAAAGAACCATCAACGTTCTGGTACCATACCAGCTTGCGGTTCTAGTCGAAGCCATCGGCGTGGGAAAGATGCCATACAAGGAAATTTGGTTGTATGTACTTTTTCGGGGGCTTCAAGGCCAGCAAGGAGTTCTTGGGTCTCTTCGCGCCATCATATGGATTCCGATCAGCCAGAGCCTTTTCCGACGGCTTACTTGTGGAGCATTCCAGCACATCATGACACTGTCCCTAGAGTTCCACTTGAGTAAGCAGATTGGAGAAGTTATGACTGCACTGAATAAAGGAAGTGCATTGAATACCTTCCTTGAAAGTTTCGCCTTCAACCTCTTTCCGATGGTGTTTGATCTCGGCATTGCCGCTGTGTACTTTATTGTTAGATTTGATGCCTTTTACTCGTTGATCTTAATTGGTGTCATGTGGTGTTATGTCTATATGACTATCTACATGGCCCAATGGAGAGGAAAGGCACGTAGAGAGATGGCTTTACAAGATCGTGAAATGAATGGCGCAAAGTATGTTTTATTCAGTAGAGTAGCTTCGTCCGCTGACGGTAAGACATCTAGGATGGACACTATGCTGTCATATGAAACTGTACACCACAATGACGCTGTAGCTGTCGAAGCCCACCGATTTGAAGAGCATGTGGCCAAGTATCAAAAGGCCGAATTTTCTGTTCTATTCTCCCTCAATGCTCTAAACATTACACAGAATTTGATTCTGACCTTGGGAATACTTCTTGTCATTCTTCTCTCGTCTCTTCAGATATCAGTGGACATGCACACGGTTGCCATGTTCGTCAGCATCTTGGCCTACTTTTCTCAGCTTCAGGCCCCCCTTCAGTTCTTTGGAAGCTTCTACAGTCAGGTGCAGAATAACCTTATAGATGCTGAGCGTATGCTAAACATCGTAAGTTCATTTTCACCTCTCACTTCCCCACTGAGATATATGGTGTAGTTCAAAGAGAAGCCTACAATCGTAGATGCTAAGGATGCCCTTCAACTTACAGAGTGCACCGGCCGTATAGTATTTTCTAATGTTTCGTTTACATACGATGGCCGTAAGCCAGCTATCGAAGACATGTCCTTTGTCGCTGAACCTGGCACCTCCACCGCTATTGTCGGGGAAAGCGGGAGTGGTAAGTCGACTTGCCTGAAACTACTCTTCCGCTTCTACGATGTCACTAGCGGCAGCATAGAGATTGATGGACATGACATTCGAGACTTGGGATCGGTCAGCTACCGCACACACATCGGGGTTGTCCCACAAGATACCATACTTTTCAATACCAGTATTATGTATAATCTACTGTATGCAAAGCCAGATGCTACGGAGGAAGAGGTTTACGAAGCTTGTCGTGCGGCCAGTATTCATGATAAGATTTTGAAATTTCCCAGTGGCTATGAAACCAAGGTTGGAGAGCGAGGGCTGAGGCTTTCCGGCGGCGAAAAGCAGAGAGTAGATACTCCCTCCCGATTCATGCATTTGACAACTAATGAGTCTCAGATCGCGATAGCTCGGGCTATCCTGAAGAGTCCCCAAATGATTCTACTCGACGAGGCCACAGCATCACTGGATTCGCATACCGAAAAACAAATTCAGGGGGCGCTGGAAACAGTTACAAGAGGCCGCACCACCATCACAATCGCACATCGCCTTTCAACAATAACACAATGTGATCAGATTCTCGTTTTACATGATGGCGAAATTGTGGAGAGAGGTACACATCAAGATCTTTTGATGAAGGGGGGGAGATATAGTGAGATGTGGGAAAAACAGACCAAAGCACACGGAGAAGGAACTTCCGAGTAATAGCATTTCATTCTATAATATAACCTTTTTCCTGCAGCACACTCTTTAGAACTCTCTCATCTTCGTCTTCACGCTCGTTATCTAGGCCGTCTCCGTGGCCGAAGATGGGCGCAAATAACCAGTCGTGTGTCACCCAAATGATCCGCATTGTCAGCCTTACCAAGAATATTACCCAAGGCTCAGTATATCCATCTGAATTCATATTGGATCTTGTAATTCTCTCCATAGCTACTACTACTGGACCCCAGAGATTGACGAAGATGAGCGCTCCAAGCTTAGTCCACCAATGTTCAGAGGGTTGATAGATTGAGACGCTGGCGAGATACTGTTGGTACTCTGGTGGTAACTTTGCTTCCTTGGCCCCCTCAACCATCAGACTCTAGAAGGGGTACATAAGCCCAAGTCCATGGATCGAAGTATAACCAAGAATGCTTACCAGATAGCGATTGCTGGGTCTCGGGCATGGACGTCGCACCATGGCAGTGCCAAGGGTCTGGACCATCAACATACTTCCCAGTCTCGACCTCTCTTCTTCCAACACCAGTTCACCACGGACTGAAATATCATCGTATGCTATCCCGCCCCCTTCGGACGCAATCACTTTCCTGTACTGCTCAGCAGAAATCAGGTACGCCACACCAATCACGTCAGGACCAACACGTTTTTCGGCATCTGAGCCAGCCCTTGGCCGAATGGAACTGAACGAAGGTTCCGAATAAGGAAGACCTGGTATCTCCATGGCAAGTTTCCATCCTGGAATTCGAACTCGAGCTGTGTCGAGAGGGACTATACCTCGGCTGCCGGTAAATTTGGCAGAGTTCATATTGGAGCCGTATGCAAGATACCATAGCGTGTCCGCTTTACAACTCGTGTTCATGGTGAGGAAGCTGGATTTTGAATCGGGTTTAGCATCTAAGGATCTATTCTTTGTGAATGAGTATTGAGTCATTTAGCAATAAGGTTGAAATGAATAGCTCCCTTCCGGGAACCGGGTTTCAATAATCAGCGAGCCAAACCCGAACAATTCCGAGATCTCTTGAACGAAATAGTAGACCAAAAGAATACAGACTTCTGAAGCTATTTGTACTACAGTATCAGGCTATTTCTTATAGGGGGCAGGTTAAAAAGAAAAAGAGTAAATTGGCAGCGTATTAACGGTTCAAAAAGCTTACTAGCAAGCTGTGACCGCGACTAGCAGCCCATTGGAAGTCAGCTTCAATTGATCGATCGGCAACCGGAATATATCTCTTATGAACCAATAAACGGCTATCTTCATTAGACATGAGCAGTTTCATGGGTAGCTTCGGTACACAGCTTTGCGGTCCTACCATTAATGCGGTTCAAGCTGCTGCCATCCTAGTCCTTTAGCTAATTTGTTCCCCTCATTGCATCATTGTGGCCACTACATACAGAATGTCTTTGAATATTCGAGACACCCTCTTGAGTGAGGTTGCTTTTGCGCTCTGCATACCTCTATCCGCTATTGACCACAACTCGAGTTTTATCGAAAACGGAGGAGACTCGCTATCTTCCATACAACTTCAGGCCGGATTCAGAAGACTGGGTGTTACCACCCCACTCGACTTGATATTCACATCTAGAACAATCTCAACCCTTGTTGATTATGTTGTCCAACAACGTCTTGTCCTAAGCGAAGGGACAAGCACCAACATTTGTCATGGAAGGAAACGAAGACACCCCTTGGCTGCAGAAACTCCGGCGAAGAGGAGACGAGGGTCAAGCCAACTATCCACCCAAGTTTCTGAGAATGCACTATACCCCATGACCGAGATGCAGCTTGCCTTTGTGCATTCCAGTCGGAACCATCCGGGCCGCAACATTATCCATTATCATGAGACCCACGCCACAAAGAACATCCCGGCATTGAAACGAGCGTGGGAATCTGTAATTGATATTGAGCCAATATTTCGAACCTCTTTCGAACTGAACGAGAATGGAGGTCACTTGATCGAAAAGGAGAAGGCGACTTTCGACTGGACTGAGGTATCAGTGAAGGACGAGCCTTCTTACTGGGAAGAAATTGCCAGAAATGGCCTTGATTGCAACTTTTTTGGAAGCAATTTCAAGATTGTCACACTTCTTCCAGGTTCGAATCTGCTGGGAAAGAGTACTCTGATATGGCGTGTACATCATGCCTTGATTGATGGATATTCCGCCAGCCTCGTTCTCTCAAAAGTCCAGCAGGCCATTGCAGGAGAGGTGATCTTCCCAGCGCCTTCTTTTACGCAATTCGCTCGGGATTTTCATGCACTCCAGGAACAATCGATGGAGGCAGGAAAGTTATACTGGGCAAAGCAGCACGAGAAGCATCCATCATCAGCCTCGCAGTTGCTCCTCCCTGCGCCTCTGACGGGTAAGGATCAGGGGTTAGGAGAAGTCACGTTCGATGTTGACGACGGGAAACTCTCGAGCTACTGCCAGAATATCCAGATCGTTCCCGCTGTTTTATTCCATGCAGCATGGGCTTTGGTACTGTCAAAGTACGCGGACTCTGATGAAGTATGCTTTGGAACCGTCTTCTCCGGACGCTCATTACCCATCGATGGAGTTGAGGATGTCTTGGGACCTACAATCAACACGCTTCCTCTCGCAATTTCGTTAGACCCCGAAATCACCTCTGAAGAATACCTTCGAGCAGTCTTCTCCCAGTTGCTGGAGCTTTCATCATTCCAGAGCACCTCAAACCATCCATTTACTAGATGCTTTTGTACTGTGATAAATACTCAATTTGGAATTCAGGTTCCGGCAAGCTCTACTTTCGTTCCAATAGAGACTCCTTATACTCGTGTCATGTCTGACATTCCTCTCCAAATCGAGGTGGAAAAGTGCGGTACGATTCATCTGAATTATCACTCCGACACGTACTCAGAAAATCAGATCAAGCGCCTTGCTGATGCATACTCAAACACTTTGCACCTGCTTCAGCACCCGCTTTTGAGTGTTGGATCTGTCGTGAGGCGGGTGTTCAGGCATCAAGGGTTGAGTAGAGCAGGAAACTGGTACTCCTCAACATCTAGAGTGCTATCGGTCAAAGACGACCTCGTGACTCTCTTTAGTCGTGCTGCGCGGGAGAATGGCCTGGCGACTGCGATTCAACAAGCAGGGTCGATTTTGACCTATAGAGAACTTCACATACGGTCCTCAGTCGTGTCAAAACGGATATCTCAATATATATCTCCGGGAGACGTCGTATGCGTCCACGCCGATCGGTCGATGAATTGGATCGTAGCCATTTATGCAGTCTTGAAGGCCGGAGCTGTCTACTGCCCTTTTGATGTGAACCTACCTCTAAGCATTCGAAATGTCAACTTCGAGACTGCAGGTGCCAAGCTCTTCCTCGCCAGCACCAATGCAGCCAAATCATCTCGGCCAGTGTCAGCTCACCTCTGCTTTTCGATCGAGGAGCTACTAATGGGAGCGCCAAGCGACCTCCAAGATGACGACTTTCTAACAGTGTCACCTAGACCAGAAGCGGATGCCTATCTCTGCTTCACATCTGGATCAACCGGAAAATCAAAGGGAGTCATTTGCAAGCACCGAGGGCTTGTCGCCTTCCAGCAAGACTTGGAGGTACGCCTTCACGCTTGCCCCGGATGGAAGATTGCTCAAACCCTGTCACCGGCTTTTGATGGAAGCATCCATGAGATATTTTCTGCTTTGAGCTATGGAGCAACGTTGGTTCTCCAAGATCGATCAAACCCCTTTGCTCATCTCAAGGCTGCGGATGCCGCAATTTTGATACCCTCAATTGCAAAAGAACTGGAGAGTAGCGACTTTGACAATTTGAGAACTCTCTACTTGGTCGGAGAGGCTGTTCCACAATCAGTGTGTGATACCTGGGCCGTCGGTAGGAAGCTTTATAACATGTATGGTCCGACTGAAGCGACCTGTGGTGCCACTATCAAGAGATTATCTCCTGGACAAGATGTCACTCTAGGGATCCCCAATCCTTCCACCCGCATCTATGTCCTGGATAGCAAACAACAGCCGGTCCCATGGGGAGTGATTGGAGAGATCTATCTCGCCGGAGTTCAAATTGCATCTCGGTATATTGGAAGACCGGAAGAGACCACGAAGCATTTCCTTGCCGATTCAGTCAATTCGCGATTTGGCGAAAGGATGTACCGTACAGGCGACAGAGGTTGCTGGAGCGATGATGGAGAGCTCGTCTTCTTAGGAAGAGGCGACCGGCAGATCAAGCTTCGAGGCTTTCGCATTGATCTGGACGACCTCGAGGTGCGGATGCTCCGAGCGGCTCCTTGCTGCTCGGCCGTGGCCATTGCATTGAAAGATGGTTATCTTGTCGCGCAAGTGCAGCCGTCGCATCTTCATCTAGCCACATTCCGGACGCAAATACGGGAACATTTTCCTGCCTATTCACTTCCTCGTCATATCATTGCGGTCGACCATTTCCCAAAGACGCCCATTGGTAAACTCGATTATAAATCCATTGCAGCTCAAATATACGTCTCTCCTGATAGCATTGAGCTTTTGAGATCATGCTTCAGACCATCAGAACAGATGGTCGCCACTGCTCTGCGGGACACGTTGGATATACCTACCAATGACATTGATCTTCAATCCAACATTATGGATTTGGGCGGCAGCTCGCTCCAACATCTCTTCCTCTCACACAGGCTGTCGAGAAGCTTCAAACGCCAAATTCCTCTCCAGTTGATTCTTGAATCTCCTACGCTACAGGATCTCGCTGCAACGCTGGAATCCCTTGAAGCCGAGGAATCTGTACATGACCACAGTATTGGAGACGATGGAGTTTCACCCATTGAGCGGGAGTGGTGGGAGAAGTATGAGCACGGAGGAAGCGCTGCGTTCAATGTCCATAGCGTCTATGAGCTGCGTGAAGAACTCGATAGGTCAGACTTGATACATGCTTGGGAGGTGGTCCTTGCACGACATCGCATCCTCAGCTGCAGGTACAGCTTCTCGGAAGAACATGGCGTGAGCAGGACGTATGCAGAAAGCCCTCCAACAGTCCGTCAAGTTCAAGAGCTGGACCTTCAGAGTGAACTGGACAGACCTTTCAACCTGCTCAAAGACGATCTCATTCGAATCACCGTATCGCCCATGTACCTTGTGATCGTCATTAGTCATATCGTCTGCGACCTCACCACACTCAAAGTGCTCTTGGGTGAATTGACTCTCGTCTACAATGGCCATGTCCTGGCCCCAGTCAGAAAGTCATACTCAGAAACACGATGGACGGAATCTGCCATGCCTCACCACCTGTCCTTTTGGAAATCGTACCTCGAAGATGCGCCCAAGCATCCTTTCTCTATCGGAAGCAACATCGAAAGAACGACATGGGACGGATCATCCTCAGAGTTTGAGGTACCACTGGAGTTGTACCATCAAATGCTGCAGTTCACAACAACCCAGAAAATCACAATGCACCAGTTGGCCCTTGCTGCGGTAGCACTGGCACTTGAGAATGATTCCAACAGCTGCGACATCACGCTTGGCGCGCCCTATCTGAACCGCCAGTCAGAGGAAGAACAAGACGTTGTCGGGCTCTTCCTCGAACCTCTTCCTATCCGCGTGCGCTATTCTCAACCTTTTGGAGGATCCGGGCTCCTGCAACAAAACGACACCTTTATCCAGGCAGTCCAGCGTTCCAGCCGAGAAGCACTCTCCCATGCGGTGCCGTGGAATCAGCTCCTCTCACACCTGGATGTAACTCCTTCATTTCCTAACCACCCCCTCTTCGATGCCATGGTATCATTCCACGATGCAGATCAGGCGCCTGACTTGGGCCTTCCAGGGCTTCGGAAGGTGTGCACCTGGACAGAGGGTGCCAAGTTCAAGGTTATGGCTGAGTTTTCAGTCGGGCGGGATGAAGTGCTGTCACTCAGGTTAGAATGGAGTAGTGAATGTTTCAATGAGGAGGAGGTGGACATTTTGAAAGAGCTGATCCTCACCGCTCTGCGAGGGCTAGTGGATGGAATGGAGCACGTGGATGTTCTGCAGCAATTGCGATCAGTCTCACGCGGGCACAAGAATACGTTAGACAATGTTCTTCTGTGAGAATCTGTTAGACGGGCGTTTACGACCACGTCGTACTTCCCTTTACTTTTGTATTTAAATGTTTAGTATTCAGTGTTTCAATCTTTCGAGATAGAGAAGCGAGCCCCTGATTCTAGCGAATATAGCGTAAGAGCTTCATTTCTGTGAAACAGAACTGGCACTCTGGCATCAACTATATATACCAATCTCCAAAATCCTCTATCTAATTCGACACTGGGTTCCTGAGCTTAGCTCCCTAGCTCTGAGTACCAGCCGAACTCTCCAGCACTCACAACCAACCAGATGAACGTAATTACTTGCTCTCCATATCACAAATATCTCTTCGTCCTTCAGCACTCGTCTTAACCTCATCATCACCATGTAAAACCAAACACCTGACCTCCACACTCTCCCTTGGCTGCACATCCTCTGGCGCATCCGGGTGATGGAATGCTGAATGCGCACAGACTATAATCATCAATATCCCGCCTATATTGAAAACCCCAGGAAAACGGACAAACTTACAATGACTAACCTTACCACCACCATTATCCCAGATCTTGATCATCGTGACCTCATTCGTCCTCTGCTGTGCTAGAAAATACCACCTCTGTCTCTCCTCTCGCGTGAACGTCGCTGTCTGCCCGCGCTCCTCCCATTCCCCGCGCAGGAGATCAACGGAATGCATGTCGGTGGGTCGAGAGGTGGTGAAGTCCATGGTTGCGAGGGGCCAGTCGAGGACGGGTTGTATGAGGGGACGCCAGACGCTGATTTTCATTAGGAGGGGAGGGAAAATCGAGGGGAAGGAAAGACGTGGGAGATGGGGCTTACTTGAGCATCTGGACGCGGTTCTTGAGAATGTCATCTATGTCTCTGGAGGGATCGATGTTCAAGCGTAGACGGCGGAGGGCGCCGGATTCAGATTGATCGCAGTGGACCTGTTTTTTGAGTTGGCAAACAGTATGGAGGGGGAAACGGATGCTTACCATGGTCGCAGGCTGTTCCTTGCCATCATCGTTCTCTGTCTTGCCCAACCCAAGTCTCCGTTTGCGCTGCGTATGATCAAAGATGATGACCGTCTTCGCGCCCGTAGCCCTCTTGACTAATGCTTCCACGTGCGGATAATACAAGTCTCTCACTTGGTCTTTCTCGTTGCTGCGTAGTGCTTGGATGAGGGAATCGTCTATGGGGTCGTTGTAGTACGCGAAACCATTCGTGTCGAGGGTGAAGTCGTGCATGTTAGGTCGCGCGTTCGTGATGCCCGTGGGGTAGTCTACCCACTTGAAGTTCATATGTTCAAAGCCCTCTGCTGGCGCAGTGCGGATATAGGGATTTCCTTTTTCATTGTCCCACGGCTCGAGGAAGCGCATCACTGCAACTATTTGGGTCGAGGAATCTTGCTCGGACGTCTCCCAGACAGGCACGAACTCAATTGCGCAAGGCCAAGCATTCCGCAATTGATACGTCTTCCTAAGCTCCCATCCCGTCTCAGAAGCAAGTTTCCTCCACTGCGCCTCCGTCCTCTCCTTCCCGCCCACCGCAACCATCATATTCAGATCCCCGTATCTTGACATGCGGCCCATATGCCCCTCTTTCAGCACCGACTCTAGAATGACAAGCCTGCTCTTGTCGCTCTTTTTGATTGCGCTCCGGATATTCCTCAAGATCACACCCGCCTTCTCGTCGTCCCAGTCATGCAGCGTCCATTTCATCGTGTAGACTTCAAACGCGGGTATCTCCTTCATGAAATCCCCAGCTATGAGGTCTCCCTCGGGGATCCGTGGTCCGACATCAGCATACTCGCCGCCCTCGTGGAAATTAGCTCTGGCTTGCGTAATGACCCTCTCCAGATCCAGAATCCCTCCCTCCATGCTTTTGAAGTTCCTCAACAGCAACGCCATCAGTCCGCCCCCTCCACCTCCAACATCTAGCACCGTAGCCCCAGCCACCTCCCCCCAAGGGTAATCAGCCAATATCCCCGGGGCCTGCGCAATCGCACCTCCACTCAATGTCCTGTGGAACTTCGGAACCCATCCCTTGTCGGTAAAGTACTTGAACATGCTGTCATCGGTATCGTAGTTAACCTGCGCCGCGGTCCTCTCCGTCCCCTGCAGACAAGCGACGGGCAGGCCACGAGCCATGTCGTAGAACTCGTTGCCGTAGAGTTCCACCCAGTTGCGCCACTGTGTCCAGTGAGCGCGGAGGAGTAGGGTGGAGACGTGGTTGTTGGTGTAGGTGTCTGCGGACGCAGAGTACGTGAAGATGCCGTTGTTGTGTAGGGTGCGCATTATCTGGCGGAGGCGGTCGGCGCGTGCTCTACTCACCGTCGCAAGTTCAGTCAGAGTATGCGGGCCGGAGCTGAGGATATCGGGAATGTCCAGTTCTACGGCTGTGACGAGGCATTTGGTGTCCATGTATCCTGCGAGTTGTTAGATGTTTTGGGGGTGTGATGGCGATGATACCTAGAAAGTGGTCTGCGAGCACTAGATGTCCTGGCTCGAGCAAAAGCCGTAATTCTGATAGTAGATCCAAGGCTTCTGCTGCTTGCTCTGAGACCTTTTTGTTGGGTAGCGCTTCTGTGTCATGGAGCGCAGCTCGGAGAGACCTCACGTCGCCATTCAGGGGCTTCAGAGCCGACTTCAGAGAACGAATCAAGTCAGAGAGGAGACTTTCTATTTCCATTTTGGAAGATGCAAAATATACGAGCCACTATAGACTTGAATACTCTTTCGGTTTGCATGCTCGATGGTCCAGTTCTTATGTGAAGTTGTCACGGCTTCGCCTCAGTGCTCGGTCCCCGGATTGCCTATAGATGGACGGCCGAGATGTGATCTCCGGTACAGTACAGCACGATTTCGAGATTTGGATATTATCTGCATTTTCTCATAAATATTAATAAGAGCGGACAAGATTTCCGAGAACCAACTGATAAGACCTTTTTCATAGTGCTGTTATCCACACTGCTTCATTACACCATACTTTCTAATCCCTACTTGGTCTCCGCCACCGTCTTCTTCACAGTCTCATCAAAGTCCTCCTCCGGTAACCCCAATAGGGCATTGGACAGTTTCTCCTCGGTCGCAAAATCCCCTCCCAACCCCTTCTGAAAACTAGCTGCCAGCACCAGCTGTCCCGCAAGTGCAAAATTGCCCTTCGCAAGCCCCTCCCTGGCGCTCTTGATCTGGTCCTCCGTATCCACCTTTGTGATCTCCCACTGCTGCCCACCCGTAGCCTTTTCCAAACTTGCCAGAATGTCATTCATGCTGGGCGAGAAGGAGGCAATGTACAGGTACTGGTCTGCGGTCTCGGTAGGTTTTTCCAGGATCGATACCACGGCTCTCGCGACCGTGTCACGCGTGGTGGTGCTGAAGCGCGTCGTGCCAGCGTCCCAGATTGTGGCTTTGCGGCCCCTGATATCGTAGCCCAGGAATCCCGAGCCCAGCCCTCTTGTAGTTCCCGTCAGCTTCCTCAATAATGGATCATGGGGTAAGAGTGGGCGTACAAATCCAAGAAGATCCCGGTAGCCAGCGCAGTCCAGGTGAGACCGGAGGATTCTTTCGAGCGCAGGTAATCGACAAGAGCGGCCTTGCCCTTCATCATGGGAAAGACTTCCAACGCGCCCGCATTCTGGGAGTTGCTGCCGAATTCACTGGGTATGAATCTCTTCACGCCTGCTTTGATCGCCGCATCTACAATGCCATTTGGGCTGGCGAGGCCGTGGCCGGTAGCGAGGATCACGGCATCTTGGCCCTTGAACACTGGCAGCAGTTCGTCTTCGGTGTAGGCGTCTGAGATGCGGGCGACAGTGACGGATGAGGGGAACGTGGAGTTGGATGAAGCGCGCGAGACGACTGTGATGTTGAAGGAGGCGCTGGACTGGAGAGCGCTGAGGATGTAGGTTCCCAGGTTGCCCGTCATGCCGGTGCGGCTGGAGGCCTGTGCAGGGCAGTTAGCAGGGGTGGCTTTCAGGAGGATGGAGGAAGAGCAAAAACCCCAATGAGGACGATGTTTTTCAGGGACGCCATAGCAAACACAAATATCAGGTCGTTTGTAGGTCGTTTGAGAAAGTGAAGATCGTGTTGATGGAGGCGTGGGAGGTGTAGGAGGCCTTTTTCACGTGGGAGCGAAAGGCAGCATCTGGTCTGCTATTCACGCTACCGGTCCGTTGGAGCCTCATTCTCCTCCCCCTCTCTTTGTGCATATCGGGTGCCGAGTTTCAGACGATGCAATGGCAGAGCAGAGATACGAAATGCTTCATGCAGTGTAAGGCAAGCCATGTACAGTAACACACGCCTTTCTACACGCATGGATTCTCATAGGTTCTCAGAGAGAGAAAGTGCTGGCGTTAATCTCGTAGCATCTATTCATTTCACACCAACTTTTCTTCACTAATCACACCAAACCACGATGGATGGATCATTCACGCCCAAACAGGCGTCTCCCAAGAATGCCGACCTTTACGCTGAGATTGTTGGAGATTCTACCTCGAATCTTGCCAAGAGCTGTCTTGCTCTGATTCCTCCTTTTGAATCTTCTGATGTAGGTAAGTTGTATCAGTTCCCTCCAGTTCACATCCCAACCTCAGAAACATAGTCTCCTCTCATATGGACTTCACAAAAGTCTAGATATGACATCGACTTCTGCGAGCCCCTTTACTCCTGGAGAATCCTTCATGAATGAGAAACACTGACCCATTTCCCCTTTCATAGTCCACGACAATGGCTGCGGCGGTGGCGAAGTAACCTCCCAAATCATGGCCACAAGCCCACCACAGGGCCTATCAATCCACGCGACCGATCTGGACGAGACCATGCTCAGCAGCTGTGAGAAGCTCGCCGCTTCTAGGGGCTGGCCCGTCAGCACCTCGCTCATGCCCGCGCAGAAGCTGGCCTTCCCAGCCGAAACCTTCACGCACTCGCTCACCAACCTGCTCATCTTCCACACGCCCAGCGACGGCGTCGACTGCGCGGCCGAGATCCACCGCACCCTCCGGCCGGGCGGCGTGGCCATCGTCACCACCTTCGCCTCCATCCCGCACCAGGAGATCGTCAAGGCCACGCACTGCGACCTCCGCGGTCCGGATGCGCCGCTGCCGCACGGCATGCCGGACCGCTGGTACGAGGCCGAGCATCTGAAGAGCGTATTGGAGAAGGGGGGGTTCCGGGGGGAAAAGATCGAGCTTAGCACGGTGGATGTGTTTACGCAGGTAGCGGATCTACGGCACTGGGTGCAGATTCTGTGGAGTTATATCGGGGCTCCTGCTACGGGATGGACGGTTAAGGATGAGGAGGATTGGGAGAAGGCGATTGAGAGGATTGTGAGGCATTTGGAGGTGGCGGATAGCTATCAGAAGAATGCGAGTGGGAAGGGGGGCGTGTTGAAGATGTTGGCTAACGTTGCAGTTGCGAGGAAGTAGGAGATGGGGAAGCAAGGTTTGTTTTAGAGGATTGGTAGAATAGATCGTCTGAGGCAGGTCTCATGAAATACCACATGAGAGCTTTAGCAAGTCATGTTCGTAACAAGCATCTCGCATGTAAGACGCTAACTACCAAAGAGAAAGCTGCTATGCAGTCCCAAGCCATGACGAAGTGGCAACTGCCCTCCTAGAGCGAAGCTTTTGATTCAGTTCTAGACCCTCGTCAGAGATAGTCGTCCCGTTGTAAAACCCTCAAGGACATCCCTTACTTCCTACCCACGCCTACAATCGCCGTACCCACCAGCTTCGATGGTGTCGTCGGGTGTTTCGCCTTGATATGCTCCACCATCAAATCCCGCGTCTTCTCCAGCTCCGCCTGCGTAAAGCCGCCCGTCATCCGGCTCATGCCGGGGAACTGCGTCAGGATGAAGCGGGCTACCTCATCATAGGTCTCAAACGGCATGTACGTCTCCACGGTATGCACCTCGATGTCCTTGAAGCCCGTGGCCTCGAGCTCGCCCTTGACGCCCTCGATGGTCCGCCAGGTCAGCGGCATCTGCGGCATGGATCTCTCGGGCTTGAGCTTGCCGGGGAAACCCATGAGCTCCAGCCACTCGCTGCCCAGCCACGAGCTGGTCTCGAAGACGCCCTGGTCTGCAAGCACGCGGTGGATTTCCTTTAGTGCGGTGCGGGCCTGGGGAACCAGGAAAAGCACGAAGCCGGAGAGAGCGTGGCTGACTGATCCGTCTGCAAAGGCGGAGAGGTCAGTAGCATCAACGATCTGTGTCTCGACCTTGTTCCAGAGCTTGTCGCCGTTCTCGATCTCTTCAGCCTTGCGCTTCTGAACCTGCTCGATCATGCCGGGGCTCAGATCTGTAGCGAGGAGGCGCGAAGAGGCGGGAAGCTCGGAGCCATGGGCGTTGAGGACTTCACTTGTGATCTGACCTGGGCCACAGCCGATATCAATGATGGTTGTCGCAGAGGAGAAGGGGAGAAGGGCGTTGCTGGACTTGACCATGTCGGCAGCGGGAGCGATACCGGGGCCATCTCGCGCAAGCTTCATGAATGAAGGAGCGAACTTGGTCCATTCGTCCTTGTCGCTTCCTGCAGACGGCAATGAGTAAAGATGAAATAGTGTTGATATGGCAAACTGAACAGGACGTACCAACTTCTGTGACAGACATATTGTTGTTGGTCTGGCTGGGACGTGAATTTGGGGCTTGGCTAGTAGACGCCTTCCGTGACGTGAAAAAGCAGCTACGGAAGGGCCGCAAGAAACTCTTGGTAGATAGAATTTTGGGTTTGATCTTGAAAGAGGGGGGCCGTCTGAGACAGCCTTGTTGTTGAAGCAGAGAAGGTCTTTGTGTTGGCAACGAACGGCTGGAGCTGAAGAAAGGTTGTAGGGTTGTGTAGTTGGTTAGTTTAGCAACGTTTAGGAGGTTGGAAGACCACAGACGAGCTTGACTTGAAGCTGTGAATTGTTCATAGATGAAGTTGGATGCTATGTTGTTGGTCACCTAGCCTTGTAGGTACAACAATACCTATCCTATCGCAGTTATTAAAAGAGTACTAGTGCCGATCTAGTGCCGATCTAGTGTCTGCTTTAGTACCTAGATGGCGGCAAATGCGCAAAACTGCCAGGGGAAGGCGACGCCGCTCTTCCCCGCCCCCCGCCGCCTAGAGCGGAGATCCGTGCCTTAGTGCCTTCCCCCCTTGCCTTCCACCATCCGCCCCGCTTCTTGCACGGAGATTACCCACCTCCGCCCCTCCGCCCCTCGGACAGGACAGAAGACATCATCACAATCGTCACAGAGCCTCAACAACTTCTCACACGTCTGCTCCTCCTCAGATGCAGATGCAAATGCACGCTGGATCTAGATTTGCTTCTGGATTTGCATCTGCAGTCGGAGAGTGGGGTTGAGTTTTCTGCCCGGTGGCCGGAGGATGTAATGTATTGCCTCGGTCTAATTAAGTCTTGGTCTCGGTGCCCTAGCCAACAACATTTCTCCCCGATGGTGGTACAGCAGAGGTACAAATAGGAGCTGGAGTAGAAGTAGAAGTAGAAGTAGAAGTCCTATACTTCACTATACGATACTATAGACTGGAGACTGGAGACTGAAGACTGTAGGTGAATGACAGTGTATAACCAGGCCATCACCCCGTCTGAAATCTATGCTATGTGTAGTATAGAAGTCAGTTTGGTGTTACTTTCGTCTTCTTATCACTTTGTACCAGCTGCAGCTGTACTGTATTACAGTATTCTTTGTGCTACACCACATCCACATCCACATCCACATCCACATCCACATCGTGCAGCTCAGCTCGTCTCAGCTCAGCTCAGCTCAAATTCAACTTGGCAAATACTACGTACTACGTGCCACCCAACCCGGGTGATTTCGTGCATTCGTGCATTCTTCGTGCTCCTCCAGTTCAGTTGGATTACAATGCAGGAGATTTCAACCATTAGTATGTGCATGTGCATGTGCCATCCTTCGCCACGACAGCCAGAGTACCGAGTACAAAGGAACAGTAACTAGAAGAAGATGCGGAAAAGGAGACGGAAGAGGCGATCGATTCGAGCCTCACTTTCGATCCCAGATCCCAGCCACCCCCCTCTATCTCTCTATCACTCTATCGTATGCAGTAGTCAACTAGGTAGCGTCACATCGTCCAACAGCTTTGAGCCTTTGAGCCCTCCCAGATACCTCAACTCAATACCCCCCTCCCATCCAAGCGCTAGCCTCGTGACTCTCTTACATAGACGAGATAGACAAAGAAAAGAACATCCTTTTAGAAAGCCTCAACCACTAGACAACAACACAAGTCCTATACATTCATTATCTTTGTCTTCGCAATGGCCATCTTGCCTGTCGATCCTACCAAGGTGCCCGCCGCCAAGCCACCGCCGGGACAGAAGCCTGATTACAACAGCCCGCACAACGAGGCTACGCTGTACGTCACGGTTAGCTCCATACTGCTTGGCCTCACCACTCTCTTTGTTCTTCTCAAACTCTACACGAGACTTACTATCCAGCGCAATGTAGCATGGGATGATGGTATGTTTAAGCTGCCTGCTTTTTGCGCCTCTCGCAAAATTCTTTCATGCTAACGAAGCGGAACAGCTTGTACCGTGCTCGCCTTGGTAATTTTCTATCTGTGCTCGTTTTGGACTTGGAATGTACGCTTATATCTTCTTCACAGATCGGCCAGATCGGATACACTGGAGTTGTAGACTGGATTATGCACAGTGGTGCTGGAAGACACATGTACGATGTACATCTGTCGACGTTCCTCAAAGAGATCAAGGTATGCCTACTCTTCTCCAAAACAACACCAAAACACAACCATCTATTCAAGAGTCAACTAAGTGAATCTCTACAGCTATCTCATGATATTGCCATCGTCCAACAGCCAACCTTACTCTTCACAAAGCTCGCCCTCCTAGGTCTGTTCCACCGCCTCTTCTCACCCAAGAAGGCCATCAAATATGCCATCGTCGCCGGCATGGCCTTCTGTACCATCTTCTATACCATCATGATGTTTCTCTTCATCTTCGTCAAGGTCAACACCAAAGTTATCATTGTCAACAAGGTCCTTGGGATCGTCAACTTGGGAACCGATGTCTATATTCTTGTGCTTCCCATGATTGCCGTTTCTTCCCTGCACATGTCGTTGCGCAGAAAGATCGGTGTTGCTACTGTGTTTGCATCTGGTGCACTGTATGTGGACTTTCCTCTTCTCACACACAACTTTGTTTGATTACCTTCAGTGCTTGCGTCATGAGTATCATCTCCATCGTCTACCGATTCCAAGTCACCACCACTACCACTGACGTGACCTGGGACTTTGTCAAGAAGTTCATCGTCCTGTGAGCCTTTTTCCCCTTCCTGCTCCACCATCTTTACCAACTCCTCTCCAGTACCGTCGAAATCGACGTCGGCATCATGTGTGGCTGCATGCCTGCCTTCCCCGCTCTCCTCCACGGCTCCAAAGTCGCCCAATGGTGGACCTCTACCTACAAATCCCTGCAGTCGCGTCTCCTGCGCTCGACAAACAACAGCCCCAAGGACATGTCTGAGGGCACATCCAGGGCCGCTCCCAGCGGATATAACAGCAGCCACACACGCACGAAACTCGAGAACTACCATGAGCTGCAGGAGAGCCGTAGTCAGAAGAAGCTGGTAGATTCCGAGGCGACCTTGAAGGTTGAGTCGATTAATCCCGATGTGGTATAAGATGGAGGGTTCAATTGGAGGTCGGGATCCAAGCCTTTTTTGACAATTATCCAGCTATGGGCTCGGGGGCGTAAATCTAGTCGCATAGGAGTTCCGGTGCAGTAATCAAGGGGCCTTTAATGATTCTATGATTTTTGTCCTTGCCTGGGTTGCTTGTTATGCGGACACTCACTGTACACTTAGCTCTTTCGCTCAATGAAAAATCGTCAAGTATTCATACGCTTTCTATACAACTCGAGTGTCAGTCCCTCTATATCAATTGAACAAGAACTAATATTTCATTTTCGCTCCATTTACTAGCCTCCCGGAGACTTGGTTTTCCATCGGCAGCCGCACGAATCATCTATAAAAGTCCTTTCCCCTCTACCGTCACATTCTCCCATCACAAAATGTCTTCAACACGTATCCTCGAGCTCGCCCAGATAATTAGCACAAACACGGCTCTAATCAACACTTACTTCATTTCCCACGGCCTCCCTACCCCCTCCCTCGCCCCCTCTACTCTCCCCGGCACAAATACCATCACCCCGTCCTTCTCCTCTTCTTTCCCAATCGAGCTAAACACAGCACGCGATGCAGTGCTCGACGCGACGACCGAGTTGCATGATTTGTTGCTACCGCCGTTGGACTTGATGTTTCATAATTTCAACGTACTATTTTCCGTCTTCACTACTCCTGGATCATACGGAGCTGATGAAAGCATAGCACAACGCCCTCGTAGCACTACAGGCAATCCAGCGTCTCGGGATGGCAAAACTCGTGCCTCTCTCCACAACAGAAACCATCTCCTTCAAGGATTTAGCAAGCACCCTTGGTCTCCGCGAGTCCGTCTCCTTGCTCCCTGTCTCCCTTTCCTCCCTCCTATCTCCTAGACTAACCCCATCCACAAGACTCGACATCCGCCGCCTCCTCCGCTACGCAATGACCTTTAGCATCTTCTACGAACCCACCCCGGGCTTTGTTGCACACACCTCCGCCTCCGCCTCCCTGACCGACCCGCATATAGACGACTGGGCTGCTTCTGTATGCGAAGAAGTATGGCCTTCTGCTCTCCGAGTCCGTTCCCCCACGCCTCCCCAATCCATCAGAATCAAACACATTAACAAGAAAACAAGACAATCGATGCACTCACAAAATACCCCGGCTCCCAAGACCCCGCTGACACAGGGTTCTGCCTAGCCAACAACACCAGAGAGCCGCTCTACAAAGTCCTCAGCTGCGCCCCGGCCCGCGCCAAACGCTTCGGCGGCATGATGGAAGCATACACCAAGTCCAAGCCCGACGAGACGGCGCATCTCCTCGCCGGCTTCGACTGGGCCGCGCACGACAGCGTCGTCGACATCGGCGGCTCGCACGGCCACATCGCCATCCTCCTCGCGCGCGCATTTCCCCGGCTCAGAGTCACCATCGAAGACCTTCCCGACGTCGTCGCGCAGGCGCAGATCCCGGAGGAGTTGAGGGGGCGGGTCACGGCGGAGGGCTGGGATTTCTTCGAGCCGCAGAAGAGCGGGGGTGAGAAGAAGGATGTGTTTTATCTGAGGTGGATACTGCATAACTGGAGTGATGCGGACGCGGTTCGGATTCTGAATGCGCTGGCTCCGGGGCTGAGGAATGGGAGCAAGGTTGTGATTCATGATGATTGTATGCCGGAGATTGGAGGAGGGAAGGAGGTTGCTGTTTGGAAGGAGAGGGCTTTGCGGTTAGTCTTCTCGCCCCTTTTCCTCCTTTCTTCCTTTCCTGATTTCCCCTTCTCCTCCTTTCCCAGCCAAGGTTGAGCTGACTTTCGTGGGATGTAGAAGTGCGGATCTCTGCATGCTGGAACTGATGAATGCTCGCGGGCGTGGATTGGGGGAATGGAAAGCCCTGCTAGCACAAGCAGATGCGCGCTTCAGATTCGAGAGTTTTAGTCGGCCGAATGGGAGTGATTTGGCGTTTATCGTGGCGAGTTGGGAGGGTGAATAGGTTGCTGTGTCTGAAGCGCATAGATGGATAATAGGGTGCTGCTACACAATGCTCGTCCTGGCCAGAACGACATCTTCGCTTATGGGAATTAAAAGGGGGTTGCTGCACGTGATGATGCTCGGCGGAAGCCTTGACATTCAATGACAACTTTCCCGTATAGCTTCATAGACTTCCTCCTTGACGCGGCCACGGAGTCTGAAGAGACCACAAGCACCATATGCTGCAACGTTAACCCTGGAACCAGCCCGTGAAAGAGAGCCTAGCCGTCGAGGCGTTTGATGAAGTGCTCCAATACCATCTCCCGTCTCTTGGACGTCAAAGAATCACTGATGAGACAAAGCAAGACGCAGACAACATGGCCGCGACTTTTCTATCGATGCTAAATTACAGTTGAGAAAATATTGAAACCATTATTCCACAAAATGCAAAGGTGTTACACAGCTGTCATAGACTTCTATAATCACAATCCTAGAATCTCATTGGCGACTCTCTGCCCGGATCGAATAGCCCCATCCATATACCCCATCCAATACTCTGCCGTCTCGGTCCCCGCGAAGTGTATCCCGCCCACTGGTTGTCTCAGTGCCGGCCCAAATCGTGTAAGTACTGTCGGCGGAGCAAACGCAACAGGAGCGCCCCTGAAAAACTCCTGATTGTCCCATCTCTGCAATACAAACTCTGTAGGGTTCCCAGCCCCTGGCCCAAAATATCTCACAAAATCCTCCAACACGGCGGTCCTTACCTCTTTTTCACTTTTCGAATCGAGCCCTCGCATCTCATCCGCATCGATGAATCCCATCAGCGCCCCGAAAGACCCGTCACTAGGAGAATTGTCAAATGTAGTCCGCGAGGCACCGAAGTCACTCAGGGCTTGTCCATTAAGACTGTCGTTGCGCCAAAATGGCGTTGGGTAGATAGCGACTGCTTTTGCTATAGAGCCCATTGGCATTCTTTGCGTAAGTTGATCTCTAGATGCCGGAAGAATGGGACTGTATCTGAGTCGTGATGCAAGTGGTGGTGACATGGCGATTATTACTTGTTGCGCCTTGATGGAGAAGTTTGAGGCAGTGACTTTGTAAGTGTCTGAATCTTTAGTGATTTCTCGTACGGGTGTATTGAATATGATGTTTTGACTACCAAGACGCTCGGCGAGTTTGATGGCAATCATCTGTGTGCCTCCTTGGACCCTCTGCGCTTGTGCTCCCCCTGCTGTTCCCCACAGTCGTTCCATCGTACCGACGGTCGTCTCATTGCCTGCGGAAGCGATGTATGCAAGCACGTAAAGTAATGAAAGCTCATAGGTTTGGGCAGAGAAGATGGAAGTAGAGAATTCTTCAAACAAAGATCGTACTGTCGGTAAGGGAGCAACTACATCGATCCACGAACCGAAAGTAGTACTATCCCACTCGAGTGCTTTGGAATGCGTCCATGGAGCTGAAGTGTTAAGTTGGGCGGCCATTTGATCAAGGGTTTCTTGTGTCGAAAGCAATTGAGCCAAAGTTGAGTTGTCGACGGGTGGAATGTCGGTTCCCGAGTCTGTTTGACGAGTTCCATTGAACCAGAAAACATTACTTCCACTATTGTAGGTATCATATGTCTCGAGGCCGAGACTAGAAATCAGGGCGAGAACTTTGTCTTGCGTTGGACCGACGAACTGTCAACGACTTTTTAGTAAATTGCCAGGAATTTACTCGGGTATCGAGTGACATACCTCAGCTCCAAGTTCTGTAATTCCACCATTGGCTAAATGGCCGTTGAGAACCTTGCCTCCAACTCGATTGGTTGCCTCCAGAATGACCACGGATTTGTTGGCGGCGATGAGATGCTCAGCTGCCGTGAGTCCCGATAGACCTGCACCTACTATGGCGACGTCTACCGATGTAGCACGTATTGAAAATGGTAGATTGGTGATAAGAATGAGTAGGAAGAAAGGAATGATATGTATTGAGAGGGCCATTGTGTGATTGAAAAATTATAGATGATATCTTTTGAGTGAATTGGATGGCTTTCAATGTCAAGTCAGCCTGAGACGGGAGAAGTAAGAAGGAATACGAAACAATTGGGATTCTCTTCGGAAAGCCAGAGAGCTTTATAGGGATAACCACAGAACTGTTCCCTGTAGAAAAGTCTCATGGTAGCTTTGACGCTGATGGTGGGAAAGGTATCCGATCTGTCATCTCAAGGATTTGCCTTGATTCATCCTCCCTTGTACCTGAGCAAAGACAGACTGCGTACCTGGGCGGAGATTAGGCTCGTATTTTGGTCCAAGCCCGGATAGTCGGAAAGACAATTAAGCCTGGCCAAGACTAGACGATATCACTCCGACACAAATCTGATTGGGTCGCCTTAACATTGCCTTTTCGAGACACTTCAACGTTCAACAACAGTACACTATGACAATGTGCTAGATCTCCACTCTCCTAGTAAATCAGATTCAAAGGGTAATGCTGCCGCGAATCCTTTCTGTCTGATATCTTGCAGAAGCTTTATCACACGCTCACGGTCTCTCGCACATGATACCTCAACTGCTACTACTGGTGACATTACAGCGTACAAAATGGCGTCTAGTCGAGCTCCTCGAACCAATTTCTCTGCACCATACAAAGCCATTAGAGCTTCTTCCTTGAGTAAACTGGAGTGCATAATAGGTGTCTCCCAATCATGTGACTTCCATTCTGGCCTTGAAAACATTTGTGACAGGCCGGTGAGGATCCAGTGGTAAAAGGGGACGATGAAATCTCTGCCTTTTTCAGGAGAAGTTGACGGCCGAGCTAGTAGAGTGGAAATGATCTCTTTCTGGAGTTTGCAAGCTGAGCAGATGATTTCCAACCCCTCGGTTGACTGCGGTGATGGGTAGTTTGTAGCTAGATCCTGACCGAGCTGACACAGAGATCCTTGCACCTCCTTTACCCATCTTACTGACCTACGGAAGATTAGTCCTTGCAGGTGGAATGGAAGAAGTGATCTCACCTGTACCTCAAATGAGCCCAATATTCTAAAGCTCGTACCAAGCACTCCACATCGACTTGGGAGTTAGAGAGTTGAGGTCCATATACCGCTGAGCAGATATTCGAAGTCTCTAAAAGATTTGTGCATCGGAGCTCATCAGAAGCTAGTACATTGCGTAATGCAATATTCATTCTAGTTACGATAATGAGTGATCGATGAAGACCGGTTGGGACATGTGGAACGTAGTTGTCTGTTGAAAGGCAGTACTGTATTTGATCTTGAAGGCAATCCCACCTATCACCGGAGTTGTCCGTCATCAGCTATTTCCAGTCAGCACAAATATTATGTTGTCAAAGTGTTAAACCTCTATAACAGCTAAAAGCTGAGCACACAACAATAAGGTTGCATCCTGCAAGATCTTTTTCTGGTCTAGCCCTGCTGTAATTCGCTGCCGTAGATTGCGACAAAGCTTGCTTAGATCCTTGACCTGGGACGACGATAAATGAACATCAGCGGATGTTCGATGCGCGTAGGTGGCCCCGACTGCAGCAACTGTGTCAAAGACTAGGCTGTTTTCTTGGACAAGGGAGCCTATTTCATCAAAGGAGAAAGCGGAAATCAAGAGCGAATCAGAGCCTTTTACAGCATCGAAAAAGACCTGAATATACAGCCAACTGTCATCTTTTAGGAGCCGGATAGCGGGGTGCGTCGGATTCGGTTGGTGGTATTCGATTAGAGTGATATCGGATTGAGAGTGTATCGGCTCTTCGCACTGAAGACCATGGGATGTGCAAGGCTTGCAAGGCCGTTCCGCGCCGCACTAGAAGCAGGTCGGTCTATTTGCCAGATAGAGGGAAGAAAGAATATCATCTCACCTTCCTATGATGCTCACGGCACTTTGAACACCGATGGCCTTGCCTTCGTCGGTCACGGTGCCCTACCGGCATCTCTCAAAATGCGGGGTATGTGGTGTACATCCTATCCAGATGCAGGATTTGTATTTTGAACTGCCAAACAAGAAGATTGAAGAATGTTAGAATCCACGTTCGAGACAGCGGGTTATGAGGTAACATAGTCAAGATTGTCTATGGGTTGCTGGGTGTTGTAAGTGGAGTACAGGCTTGGGACGATTGGTCCGCGATAATATTGCGACATTGGGTTAGCGTGCTGATTCTCCTGTTCTGCAAAACTGAAATCTCTAAGCTTTTGGGGAATCACGCTCATCATAAAGTGTTCGAACACAGATTTCCTCGATGCTCATCAGACTCTTGGAAAGGACCGTCTTGCTAAGGTCGGTGCCTAGATCAGCGGAATTGGCCCTGCCTAAGAAACTCTGAGTCTAGCTCCCTGCTATAACGTTCCGAAGGGCCATGGGGCGAGTCACTTGATTGGTTCGTTCGGAATATTGTCGAGGCCCCATCAGAGATTCCGACTACTGCGGGATAATCCGTTAGCCTAAGCTTTTAGTATAAGATAACCATCATCTAAGACTCACGACTTTCATCTATCTGCGCCGTCCTCCACTACCTCGGTGCTCCCTCTAGGACGTCAAGTGTAGACCTGCCAATGTTTTTCTTGCTCGAATTACAACGTCGACGCCTCAAACAGAAATCCTGGCGGAGTGATGATACACAGCATTGACCATATCGCGAAAAGCATCTTGTTTTGGAGTCCATGAAGCATGCCGAGTGGAAGGCTTCCCATCTATGTCTATAATAATGCAGCCGTCGTTTATCATATCCAAATGAATTCGCCAGCAATTGTCCCATTTAGTTGAGCATTCCGAGGTAAGGGATTTTGAAGAATTAGAATTGTGGAATGTCGGGCTTTGGTAGGATCCACCATGGAATCGCCTCGCTGACAGTCAATGTACTTGAATTTGTAGCCTTCTTTCTATTCTGATCGTGACGATGTCTGTTTTGCTGTCGATAGTCAGCGATAGGAATTCGTTGGTGAGAATATGGCAACAACCTTCAAGCGATTAATCGGTCACGTAGAAGTAAGGTATTCGAAAGGCGAGAAAGACAAATGTTGAATCAATTGCTGCGCATAGAATACTTAGCTGCATGGTGTAAAGCCACACCCAGGGTGTAGATTTAGAACATTAGCAGAGACTTCTTGTCACTGATCAATCTATGAAAGACGGAATATTTGCCACCAGTGCTTCTTCCTTCAGCAGCGCTATTGTCTCCTCCCATATCTTCTGTTGTGATGTTTTCCCTTCAGCTGAATGGACAAAAGAGGATGGACTGTTATGGAACCAAGGATTAGTATTCGCGTAGAATTAAAGTGGTGAAGACGTACTCGGTTGGTTTCTGCTCACTGAGGTATTGTCCATGAGACTCATTTTGCCCGACGAGAGCATCCGTTAGACAATGCCCGCCTTGCGCGGATGTCCAGCCGAATAACCATAGGAAGACTTTGATGCCACCAGGCTTTTGATATCGATGGAGCCCACTGTAGCAAAAGCCAGGATTTACAGTGTTTATGACGATGTCTTTCTTATCAACTTTGCCAGCCAACTCTCTCGTCCATAGCACGTTCAGCAGCTTTGTGGTATAGTATCGTTGTGTGCCCTTTCCAAATGTCTCTTTCTCGTCCATGCGCTCGAGGATATCGGGTGCTGTACGCTCCTCGAAAAGCACCCAGAAGTGAACTTCGGAGGAAACAATCGTCAGTCGAGAGGGTCTGCCTGCCGTTTGTGCCGTTTCCTGGAGAGCTGGAATCAGAAGCAACGATAGAAGTGAAGTAGCGAGTGGTTGACCTGGACGTTCGTCTCGTGCTCGGCATTGGAGGTTGAATATTGGTCTTTCTTCACACCTGCGCTGAGGAGCACATAATCGAGATGATCTAAAGAAGCCGCCTTTTGGGGAAAAGTGCCGATGCTGTCATATGAGTCGTAATCGAGTGGCCACATCTCGATTACACAGGCGGGATTCACCTTCAGAATTGTGTCTTTTGCGGCCTCACCTTTCGCGATATCGCGGACAGCAAGAATGAGGCGGGAGAGCTTGTGTGAAGCAAGCTCGCGAGCTGCTTCGAGGCCAAGACCGACATTGGCACCCGTGACGAGAACTGTTTTGCCCTCTAATGATTTGTGTGATGGAGTGGCCTGGGAGTAAAGGTCAAGTGATGGTAAAGAAACCCAAGATATCCGCCCATGGTGATGGTGATGGTGGCTGTAGTGCAATCAACAAACGTGAGTAGACAGGTCGGAAGTGTCAAGAAAAGAAGTCGACTGCCGTGGCGAAGCTTGTTTATAGTTTCTGAAATCTTTTGTTGACGACCTTCCCCGATCCTTGCGTCGCGAAAATTGACTTGGATGGGATGGAGTTGTGTAACCTAGACCAGCCACCATACAACGTATTCATTAACGAATGAATATCACTTCATTCAAGCCACAAAAAAAAAACATCAGTCTTTTGTCACCCTCCCAGACACACAAATCTCATACCAAACACATCATGGAGGGCGAATCGAGAGATGTCGCTAGGGAAATCATTTCCAAGCTTGCTGAACACGGCCAGAACCTAACGACGCCTGGTGTGTGAGAAGATGTTATTTCGCAAGCCTTCCAATTAGTCGCGGCTCTTGAAACCCCGATGGAGAACCTTCTTCGTATGGAATGGGTAGAGGTATGATAAAACTCAAGCTAGCTTTCTGATTGACCGCTTAGTAATTCCACAATAGCCATCTCGATACGCCGCTGTCCGTCTAGCCGTCGATCTAAAGATTAACTTTGGCTAAAGATTTCGACCGTGCGAAGACAATCTCAGAGCTGTCGACTCCTAGAAGTGCTGACCCAGCTTTGGTTGCTCGAATTGCTCGACATCTTGCTGCCACAGGTGTTATCCGGGGAGCTGAAAATGACACCTACACTTCTACAACTTTGTCCAAGGCACTAGCCAAACCAGAATTCTCTACAGGAGTCAAAATTTGGTATGTTTAGACTCTTTGACTTGTAAAGCGAGGAACACTACTCATAAACTTTAAGCTTTGATACCTCCGGCTATGTCTATACCTCCATACCCACTTATTTCGCGAAGAATGGCTATAAAAATCCTACAGAAGCCATGGACGGTCCCTGGCAACATGCGCATGGCCCAGGGCATGCTTTTCAATGGTTTAATGAGCGACCAGAGCATATGGATGCCTTGAATATCTACTTGGCCGCCCAACGCCATGAGCGACCAAGCTGGACAGAGGAAGGATTTTATCCTATTCATGACCGTTTGTTCAAAGGCTTGGATACAGCAGGTGATCGCTCCACATTGGTAGATGTGGGTGGCGGTGCTGGACTTGCTCTGGACGAATTTCGCACAAGCGTCCCCGAATGGAAGGGACGGCTGGTCTTGCAAGAGCAGGAGCCTGTCGTGAAGCATGCTCAAACCATGGGCTTGAATAGTAAGATAGAGGTAATGGTCTACGACTTCTTTACACCACAGCCGATCAAAGGTTAGTACTCTGTGTAATTAGTGTTTTTGGGTCAACTTCTTTGTTTGGCTAAAGAATGTAGGGGCTCGGGCCTACTTTCTCAGGAATATCCTCCATGATTGGCCTGATGACAAGTGCTGCGATATTTTAACTCAGTTGAAGGCCGCCATGGATGCTGGATATTCCAGATTACTGCTCAACGAAATCATTGTAAGCGACCAGAAGCCACATTCACAGCATACTACTATGGATTTGCAAATGATGGCAATGGCGGCTGGGCTGGAGCGTTCCGAATCACAGTGGAAAGAGTTGCTTGGTAGTGTGGGGCTCAAAATCAATGGCATTTGGAGTAAGGGCCAGGCGAATGAGAGCATTATTGAAATTGTCAAATAGCTCGAGATCTAGGGCCCACCTGTTTTCTAGAGTATAGATGGCTGTCCCGGTCTCGATACGAGTGATGATGGTTGGATAGTACTAGTCTTGCATTCTATAATCCATTATTCTCTGCAATTTGATAGAACTAAAGTATTTGTTAGGCTCTCTTGGTGAATCTTGACTTTGCACTCACCACTGAAGAGGGGCACTCCAGTCGCTCATGTTTTTAGACTTCAGTTCTCAGATTTCAATCCATTTTCCATTCTAAGAGCTCAGTCAGTTGCAGGAGGAGCTAAATTACTCTCTACAAACAGCATAGATCAGCGATGTGGAATGAGATTTACGACCGGGCACAATTCTATTTTCATACTATACGACGGACCGGGGTGAAAGTTGATATTTGCAGTAGTGCTGATGCAGTATGCATGCAGACAGTATTACTGGCAACATTTGCTCCGTACTTTGACCGTACGAAGGTACATGCCGCTTGTTGGCATTGTTGGTTGTTGGTTTCATATCCTCCAATCGGTGTACCAGCTGAGAGAACCCTGTTGACGAAGCTTATGGCCAGTATCTGTAAGTTTGTAAATCCAAAATTAGGCAGCTTACTTGGCGAACCCTTTGCCTCATCAACACCAGCCTTGAAGATTATTCAACTGCTCATTCGATATAAACCACGAATTTGGCGAAAACCATGGCCAGTACATCTGTCAAAGACTACATTGTAATCGGTGGCGGAATTGCGGGGTCGGTAGTGGCATCTCGTCTCACCGAGCGTTTCCCGAATCTCTCCATCCTTTTGATAGAGGCGGGACCAGAAGTTGCCAACAATCCATTGGTCACGGACAATAAAAACGGTCCTCAACTTGTTGGCTCCGAGTTGGATTGGAATTATTCCACGATCCCGCAGCGACACCTGAATAATCGAGTGTGTAGTAACAATGCTGGCAAAGCGCTCGGAGGAGGCTCTGCTATCAACGCCGGTAAGATGTCCATTAGCATAGTTGCTTGCTGGCTTTACACTGCTAATGTTTGATGACCAAGGGGGCTGGATTCGTGGTGATGCAAATGACTATGATGCCTGGTCTAAGCTGGTCAATGATCCGAAATGGAGCTACCGCGGGATGCTCCCTTACTTCCGGAGGACTGAGCACTATCATAACATCGCAGTCGGGACGGAGCACCATGGACATAACGGCCCGGTATATACACAGTCAATTTCCTCAAGCGGCCGAGATTACCCGCTGCGTGATCGTGTGAGGGCCGCTTGGGAAGCAGTGGGCTTCAAATATACAGCAGATGCCAATTCCGGTTCACCTCAGGGGATTGGTGAGCTCATTGAGAATCGTAATGACGGTGTGCGCCAGCTAGCAAGCAGCATCTATCCGCTGGGAGGTGTTCAAGTCTTGACCGAGACTTTGGCTGCTAACGTTATCGTCGAGCCACAAGGAACAGGTACGAAAGCCACGGGAGTTCGACTAGCAGATGGCCGAACCTTTTCAGCTACGCAGGAGGTTATTCTCTCAGCTGGTAGCTATCGGACGCCACAGCTCCTCATGCTTTCTGGCGTTGGGCCGGGCCAAGATCTGGCTCGGCATGGGATTAATCAGGTTGTCGAAGCATCTGAAGTCGGAAAGAATCTCCATGATCATATGTCGGTGGCACTCTGGTGGAAGTTGCGAGACCCAGAAGGTGTAGCTCTCGGTTCTCCAAAATTCATGAAGCCCGCGTTTGGGAAAGGGAACCCTTTGGATTGGGTGGTCACTCATACGGTACCCCATGAAGGACTAAAGAAAGCTTTGATCGTAGATGAGGGCACGGTGGATGATGAGCACAACCATTTGAGCCCGCCACGTTCGCACGTCGAGTCTTTCATCGTATATGCCGCTTCTAATCCATCTAATCCAGCAATCCCCATGGATGGTAGTCATATTACCGCAGTGGTAATGGGTACACTGCCTACTTCCCGAGGAAGCGTCAGGCTAGCCTCAGTTGATCCATCTGCGGCCCCGCTCATTGACCCTAATTATTATGCAACAGAGGCAGACCGATGCGTCATGCGAGCCGGTTTGAGGAAAGTTGTGGACACCTTGCTAAACACTAAAGAAGGACAGACACTGGTAGAGAAAGAGACCGTGGCAGAGGGACAGACCCCATTAGAATCTAACGCTTCAGATTTAGAGCTCGACAAGCGTGTGACAACCCGTGGAAAGTAAGTGACTTTCATATCACTGGGACTTACACATGGTGAATATTAGCTGACTTTCAACTTTCAGAACGATTTACCATCCGGCTGGAACAGCAGCTATGGGCAAAGTTGTTGACGGGGATCTTCGTGTCTACGGTGTGGAAGGCTTGCGAATTGTCGATGCCAGTGTGCTTCCCCTTCCCATTGCAGGCCACTATCAAGCCTGTGTATATGCACTTGCAGAGCAGGCAGCAGATATCATCTCTGCCAATATTGGTATATAATAAGTACGTTAAATAATGCTTCCAGAGAGAGGGGGGGGGAGGGGGAGACGGGGGCGACTCAGATTCAATCAAGGATGACCAAGCAACGGCAAGGCGTAAAAGTCTTCTTTGCCGAGACAAGTATTTAGTCCAGCCAGAAGCTGCATAACCACCCACTAGATGTCTCTAATTGTTTCCGTGCAACCTGAAGGTGATAATACGAAGTACAATCTAAGAAGTGCAGCCTAAGCAGGGACGAAGGCGACCTTGATTCCATTTCGGCTTTCCCTTATGAAAACATGCTCCTCCACATATTCTAAAACTTCGTCACGATTCTCACAAAGCTGGAATCTTTGGCACAGTTTCACAAGAACAAAGGCTACATCTGTCAAAACATTTTGCTGGGCGGGACAGATCCGACGACCTCCCATAAAGGGAATATATTCCCAGCTCTGTTTGCGATTCTCCCAGCGCTCGGGCTTGAAATCCTTGGCATCATCACCCCATATAGCTGGGTCGGTATGCATTGCACCAAATGCCAGCTCGATTTGGTCCCCTGGCTGAAGGAGGATCGGATATTGACCCAGATGACCACCGCCGTGAGGAAGTACACACGGTGACACACACGTCTTCCAGCTCCCGTCAACAGGAGCTAAGATTCGAAGTGCTGCGAATGTCAGCCACCTTTAATTCCCGGCGTTCTTCTCGACTTACTCTCATTTATAACTCCCTGCAAATATTTCATTGACTTTAGTAACTCAAATGTCAATTTCTGTTCGCCAATCCCCAGAGTTTCTGCTCGAAGCTGTTTCCACACCTCCGGATGTCTGGCGAGGAGAAAAATGATATTCCCAGTCAAAATACCTGGAGTATCTCGAGCTGGAAAGAAAATGTTCATTAATTCGTTTCGAATGAACGTTGTGTCATCTGTGAGCTTGACCAATTCTTTTAGAAGAATATAATTGTATGGCGTGTCTGAGCGGTTTGTGGAATTCTTTGCGGCTTTTTGAAGCTCAATTTCTTCGTCAATAAAGCTGTCTATAATAGCGTGGACCTCCGAGCACGTCCTCAGCCATTCTTTGTCGGCTCTCATGAACTTCAGAAACTTTCCGAGCAAATAGCGTTTGCGCATTCCACGAAGACCGTCGTCAAACGACGCCACGAGACGTTGGGCAAGAGTACTTTCAGTGTTCAAAGAGAGCATGTTCGTAGATTTACCAAATATGAATTCCGTAGAACTATCGAGAAAGAGCCATTTGCAAAGGGGTTGCATGTCAACAGTAGAGCCGTCTTGAGGAATACGATTTATCATTCGATTGACATGAACCTCAAAGCTTGACAGCTCCGACACTTGGGCCCGAGTGAATATGGGATTAATGAGCTGCCGGGATCTCTTCCAAAGCGCCCCATCAGTTGTGATGATACCGTCTCCTAGGAATAGTCTCGATGGCTCACGGTTTATCGGTTCGTTGCCAAATTTCTCTACTTCGGTGGCAAGTACCGTCTGCATGTTCCTGGAGTCCATGGTCATGAAGTGATTCTTTCCGAACAATTTGGTACGGAAAGTCTTGCCATAAGTCTCGAATAACGCTAGACCCATAGCTCTGGAATTGCCCACTTTCCCGGCCTCGGCCTTCTTTGCAAGCAAATCCAAGCCCAGAATAGGGTCAAAGTGCCGATACTTCACAGGCGTCGAACAGTCAGCTCTCCGCATGGCAAGCCACGAAAATAATGTTGTCCATAATAAGTAGAGGATGGGACTGATGCAGATGAAGATGAGAAAACCTGGTACCGATCCCAACATCATCATATCAGAAGACTACGATTGTTAGACGTTGTAGTGCGCGGATTCAAGTTCCTGGGAGTTGAAGGATGTCTAAGTATGTGGAAATGTCCAGGTACCCAACTCCAGTAGAGGAAAGCAGCGTGAATGAAAGTGTTGGTTTTCATGTTGGTGCAGGGCTTGGTGCTGCTATCCTTGCAGTTCTCGACAAATCCTAAACAACTTTTTAGTGGATCTTCTGGATCTGGTATACGGGTGGGAGCTTATTGATTATGGCTGACCTGATCAAAAATTTGGTAGGATTGGAGTAGATATGTCACTCTTTTACACAAGTTTGCCTTCGGCTTCACCTTCTTATTTACGCCCTAAACTATATGAAGACGGGTCGCAGGATTGATCGTCGACCTAGGGTAAGTTAGAAATTCCGGACTCGCTTGATGATAGTTGAGATGAAACACTGGAAAGCAGGCACCCCCTCTCAACTCATCTTGTTAGCTTGTCGGGGGCCGGAGATCAAACACAAATGGATGGATATGGAGTAGATTCATTATTGTATTGAACCCCCTCCCGGAACAAGAGATGTTCTTTCCTGCTCCTTGTAATTTATCGAATAGACTTGCTCTTATCGCTGATATCCCACAACTAGATTCACGATGTTCGAAGATATCTGCCCTTTTCCCTTGTAAGTCCAGCAGAGCACTTAGGACGTTGTCGTGGCGATTGCTAAAGTGGCCGTAACAGAGCTCGATCTGAAGCAGGATGGAATCGTGCATCCATGCTCAGAACTCCTGACTCATCTTGGAGTGACCTCCACTGTATGTGCAACCTGGATGCCATCCCAGTCCTCATATATTGCCCGGCCACACGAAAGGAAGAGCGATCGCATAGGAATGTAATACTGAAGGGCAGGTTATAGGACTTCCCAATGGTGATCTTCCATCCCATTCAATATATTCAGTATCTACTAATGTTTCTCTGTAGAAGTAGATGATCTGTCGACATTCTATCGCCATCTGCCAGCACCTCCCGCGATTCATTACACTGGAATTGCCATGTCTTTGCCTCGCGTTGTGTCATAATATCCGTCTGAATGCTAGGAGGTCTGCGGTCGACGTATCTTCTTGTGCCATGGTGTCTCTGCCAGATCGAATAATGATTGATCAGTTTTTGGGTGTTCCTCTCGCTGTATTAAGTGATGGTGTATCAAGACGATACCCTGCCTCGCAATGTCGCATCCACTTCTCTATGGTTGTCCGCTGTGGCTATCAAGGCTTAGTTTGGTAGACTGTAAGTTCTTGTCAGATTAATTGATTCGTAAAATGGTATCGTTGATGAGGAATGGAATACTTGCGATTGTGATGGGCGCGAGGCGTTTTCTGACTTGGAGATTTCGCTCGACTTTAATTGAGTGCATCTGGCTGCATTTTTCGACAACAGACATCTGCCAATGTTGATATTGATTTCTTGATACTTGCACATTGATTAGACAATTTTCCAAGTTACAATTTCGCATTTCACTCAACGCACGCCTTTAGCTGCGACCTCTCGACTCCCCCCACTCTGCTTGACCCCGCGATCTCCACCACACGATCTCCACACCTGCAGCCACCCTTGATCCCAGCCACTTGTGATGATGCTGCACCTTATGCGAAACTGCAAGTGAGTATGAAAGATATAGAAGAGTATCTCGACGCATAGATTGCCGTAGAAATTTACGAATTGCGAGGAAAAAATCTCTATTACTAGGCACACAGGAGACTAGTTCATTAGCGTGCACTAAGGCTTAGTTTGAACCGAAAAGGTAGGTAATTAGCGCGCATTAGGCTCGATTTACACCAAAAGATAAATGTTTAGCCTCAGGCTCCAACTTGGTTTACACCAAAAGATGGGTAATTAGCGCGCACTAAGGCTTGATTTACACCAAGGGTCCCAAAACATAAATTCTTAGCCTCGGGCTCCAACTTGGTTTACACCAAAAGATGGGTAATTAGCGCGCACTAAGGCTTGATTTACACCAAGGGTCCCAAAACATAAATACTTAGCCTCGGGCTCCAACTTGGCTTACACCAAAAGATGGGTAATTAGCGCGCACTAAGGCTTGATTTACACCAAGGGTCCCAAAACATAAATACTTAGCCTCAGGCTCTAGCCTAGTTTGCACCAAATGCACCTATTTATAGTTTTTATTCTCACCAAATGCACATAGACTTAGTGCCTGGCTTGAGACCGGCTGCATTCTCACTATGGAACTCGACGACAAAAGACAATATTGCTGAGCCACGAATAACTTCACCTCGAACGAAAAATTATCCAACAGATTCCTCTTGATCGAATTGAACCTTAGCTTCACGAATTCCAAGCTGCAGGCGTTGTGGTGGGCGGAAACGGGCCTGGGGAGCAAGGCGGGGCAGATTGAGGGGCAGAGAGGCGTGGGATCCTGGGACACAGCTCGAGTGGATGCAGACACTTTGAAGGCTGGGAACTCGGAGGAATTATTAGTAATCTGCTTGCATTATGGTAAAGATCAATCAGGGAGCGAAAAAAATGCGATACTTGTGGTGCTTCTGGGGATTCTGAGAGGCCAACTGGACGGGCGATGGACGGTCGACCACAACGAGCATGCTGCCGACCGAATTACATAAGAGACGCAATATTAACGAAGTCTAGATATATGAAATATACGATTTCTCGGTTTTTACAACTTGCCGCTAGGTTCTGGTGGAGATGCTCCGGGTGGATGATGCGGTTTAGACAGCCCAGGAATGACGGACATCGCGCGGCCGGAATATGCTGTTTTCTTTTCGATTTCCTTGCAGGAAACTATCCTAGTCGAATAATTATACATATTTCTTGTATCTGGTCAATTTGCGCAATTTTCTATCGGTGTTTGGTGGAGATATTGGAGTTGGATGATGCAGCCTTTGGTAGTCCCGACGGCTCATAACAACGCGACGAGAAAAGGTAGTCTCTGCTTCGCTTTTCCCGCTGGAAACTATCTTATTCGAATTCATATACTCACATGATCTCATCGTTCAATTTGCGCAATTTTCTATTAGCGTTTGAAGGAGATATTTGGGGCCGAAGATGCGGATCAGCCCACGACCGGTAGACATGACGGGACCAGAATACATGTGCGCACTACCGCCTGAGAGATGAATGGAATTTAATTTCGTTTCTAGGATTGTTTTCATGTTTTTGACCAAGTTGCGCAAATTTCTATCAATTGGTGGTCGAGATATTTGGGTTCGAAGACCTGCAAGCGGAGGCCATTCAAAGTGATGACCCAGCCACAAAGCATGGGCTACGTTGCATCTGACAAAAGAGAGAAGGTTGCATTTGAATTTTTAAGTGTCTTTGATGGTTTTCACTTATTTTCGCCTGTCTCCAATTTCATTTCACGAAGAAATGGTGGCTTGAACTGGAGGTCTATACTGCTAGCGACTCCACTATAGATTGCTGGCTACAGTTCATTTGACATGTTCAACATGATCCCATTCTGTTTCAAATGGTTTTTTAATGATTTTCAGAAGTTTTCGTAACTTTCTATTAACAACTGGGGAAGATCTGGCCCGTGGAACTTTTGTAGGACAAAGGGGGAGAAGGGGGGGGGACCGCAAATTGACCGCCCAGAACTTCTCGCACAGTTTCACGTTTGACATGTAGAAAATAGTCTCATTATGATACAAATGCTTATATGATGGTCCTGTGAAAGTTTCATATCATTTGAACCGTCAGTTGCGAAGATTTGAAGGATTGAAGTTTTGGTGTAAAAAAAGGGGGGGGAATTAAAAAAGAAAATGGCCGACCTCAAAACTTGAGCTGTGTTGCATTTGACCAGAAGAATGAAGTTGCATTATGTTTGTTGGGTGTTTTTCGCAATTCTGAGAAGTTTTTGTAGTATTCGAATCCGTCTGTGAAGAGTTGTAGCCGGCTGAAGTTTGCCTGTAAACCAATATTTTCAGCCGGCCATAACCCACGCTACCATGCATATACCAAATAGATGATTATTTCATTATTGTTATTATTGGTTTAGAAAGATAATGGCCAAGTTTTATTACTTCCAGATGTTTTTTGGCGGAGATTTAGGGGGATGAAGAATCTACGTACAAAATTGGTGGAGGACACCCCCCGAAAATGACTTCGTCGAACACCATGTAATGCAGACCAAAACCATACAAAGTAACGGGCGCATTACAAAGATTCTACCATAAATACCATTTCTACAAAGTTTCTTACGTTTTCAGCCAAGTTTGAGGACGACACAGGGAGTTGAAGTTTTGGTGGTGGAGTAAGGGGGGGAGGCCCAATTTTGCGTGAAAATGAGCTGCCGCCAGATCAGCAAAACCAAGACATCTGACACGAAGAAAACAGTCGCATTAGGATTCTTTTCTGCAGGGAATGCGATTTACTGCTTTCTAGTACGGTTTTGTGAAGTTGTGGCTGTCTGAAGTTCGACGTTGAATTCACGATCGGGGGGGGGAGCAAGATTAGCAGCCAAAACACAACCTGGCCACAAGATCGGCTATAGTATTTCTGACTCTAAGTGTTCCAGAATCTCAATTAGGTCTTGATACTTGTCAAAATTCCACAATGATGGCTTGAAGACGTATCTGGAGCAAAAAGGTTAGACCAGAAGATAACATTTAGAATTTTTCCACTCCAGACAGATTTTTCTTTGAGAGAACATTTGCAGAACACTCCTCACGCTCTCCGTGGCTCGATAGGAGCCAAAGGCTTTTGCTAGGCTATCCCTGCAATTGCCTTTACATCAGCTGAGCTCAGAGAAGTCGTGGATGACTTTTCCTCGGCGATTTCAATCTCCTCCATTGCTCGCCGAGTCGTCTGCGAAATATAAAGCCAGGCCTCGTCCATGAGCGTGAAATGTATCCAATTAAGCAGCAAGCACTGATTTGAGTAGTTTCACTTAACGTGTGATGTTACAGTCTTTCTCGAGAAGAGTTCCATTCATTTCAAGACTGCTGCCACTGTCTACGACGTTTCCCACTCCTCCTGCTTGTAGAATCAGACTATTTTAGACGTAATTAACGATTCTTAAGTACAAAGGAAGCCAACAGAGGTCATTGAAAATCAGCTGAAGCGGGGGAAAATTTCCAAAAATCAGGAACTCAAGTCCCCCCCCCCCCCCCCCCCCCCCCCCC